>CP106722.1:146679588-147279588 GCA_025506655.1 Gossypium rotundifolium
TTCAAAATAAAGTTTTGGTTGTGTAACATCCTGAAAATGGGCCTATGAATTTTGGTTTAATTGTACGAAATGACATGTCTTATGTGTTATGAATGTATTATGAACATTTTTGGAAACTTGGAAATGAAAGAAATGGTTTAAACATGTTAAGTTTCAAAAAGAGGAAAGTGAACATTTTGGAAACTTAAGTTAAAAGAGGAAAGTGAACATTTTGGAAACCTGGAAATGTATGGAAATGTTAAGTTTCAAAAGAGGAAACTAAGGCAAGATGGCCTTAAGAAAATTAATAGGAGGAATTTGACACACAAACAGGCTTGTCAAAGTGGCTTGAAGGCACCACTTAAAAGCCCAGCAAGTGACGCCACAAGCTTGTATATTTGGGCCAGGGATCGAGTCACTTGGGAAGCAAATAAAAGAAATTTTATTTTTTTGCTACTGGAAGCAAAGGAGGTAGACGTCACAAGGGAACCTAAGTGAAGAGTTTAATTCTATTTAAAATTCGGCTAAATAGGTGGATAAATGATAGATAATTATTGTTATTTTTAAGAGATAAGAGATAATTGGGGGATTAAGTCTATTATTGAATAAAGTGATAAATAAAAGATAAAATTTATCACATAGGAAGAGTGGTGGCCAAGTAGGGGACTCTAGCCTAGGAATTTCGGCAATAGAAGGAAAATAAGGCCATTTTTCATTCATTCTTTTCTCTTCAAGGAAGCCTCTGCCAAATTCTCTAGCAAATTTCTCCATTCTTTTCTTTCTTTCCTCTCACCAATTCTCTCGCCATTATTCTCTTCTTTTCTTTTCTTTTTTCTTCTATTACAAACACAATCAAAAGTCGAAAGTACCAATAGCCCTAGCCGATTTCTCACTAAGCCTCAAAAACTGAAATTGTGATACATATCAGGGCCATAGCCGAATAGTGCTAAGGGTTCAAGCAAGAGTTCCATCGAATTCTTCAGTAAAGGTAAGATTAGGTTCGATTCTCATTCTATTTCATTTAAGTCCGTCAAATTAAGATTCTAATACCTCAATATATTGTTGCCGAAACCTTGAAGATATCTTTTGGGATTTACTAAGTGCCGACTACAAGGAAGGAGAAGTTCTTTTCCCGAAGGTACACCATTGGCCGCGTGTTCCCTAGTTATTCGGTGAGTTTTGGGATTTAAAATTCACAAGGTAAGTACCTATAGCATTCGTCCAAGGCTTATTTTAGTGTTTGGATCTATCTTTTATTATCTTAAAAGCCGAAAACTAATATGTTAAAAGGATCTAGAGTTGGCCGAATACAAGGAAGGAGCATAAGCAAAGTTTCGGGATTTGAGAATTTCAAGGTAAGTGTACTTACATATTCGGCCAATGCCCTATCTTAAGTACTTAGATCTATTTGTTTTAACCAAAACTAAGCGATTCAAGGGATCTAGTGAGTAGCCGATTTCAAAGGGGAAGAATACAAGTTTTCGGGAATTGATTTCTAATTCATTCGGCAACAAGGTAAGTTTAGTGCACAAATCCTACTAGGATTTGGTTTTATGACCGAATGAGTTTTTCATTAAACCTTTAATATGGGCCGAATGTAGGGAGTTAAAGATCTAAGGCAGGAGATCGAATTTCAGGATTTCAAGTGAATTTGTTAAGTTTAATCGTGTGTACCCTACACTACTTTTAATAAGATTCATGGCTATAATAAATATATGCATGTTTATAAGAATGTGAATATGGCTAAGGTACCATGTTATGGTACAAAGTACTCAGCACGCTTCCTACTCCTACTAGGATTACGAAATATGTTATATTTAACATGTGAAAAGTGACATGAATGTGAATTTAAGTATGATATGCATGATATGAATAATATGGGGCATTCGGGTTATATGAGAAAGGGAAGTGAATGTGGTGACTTTGGTCTCACTATCGAATGTGGTGACTTGGTCACATTATCTAATTTGGTAACTTCGGTTACATTATTCAATGTGGTGTCTCATGACACAATTATTTAATCTGGTGGCTATGCCATGAATTTTATATAGGCGATGAGCACGTCACCGCAATGACGCCTTCGATGGTGTGTAGCGGATGGAGGGTTGACTTAGTAGTCCCTACTTGTGCAAAGTTGGTGCGGGGATGTGTAGCGGATGGCATCTAGGTTTGGGTTCGGGATTGCATCATTATCTTGAATTATTATGTGAACATGATATGTATGGAATGCCTAAATCTATTAAATTTTAGTGTTGGTTACACATTGAGTCTGTTGACTCACCCCGTTGTGGGAACATGTTTCAGGTGATGAACAGTGATGGACCGGGACGGCAAAACTTGTGGTGGCCATGCTCAGCTTGAAGTTTTATTTTATTTGGACATTTTATTTTATTTAAGTACTCTTCAATTTTATTTGGGTTTTGTTTTATGTAATAAGGCCATAGTGATGATTTTATTGTTGTTTTAATTACTACGTTACGAACTTATGATATTTAGATATTAAGTCAATTTGATTTAAAACAAAGTTTAAATATTTTGTCACCTGGAATAAATGGGTTTTCAATATAAAAATAAACTTGTTTTCAACTCGAGCCCAACCCACAAACAAACTATCTTCAAAACACACAATTTCAAAGTAACTGAAGAATTTTGAACCGGTTTACATCGAGGAACATACCAGATCCGGTCCAGGCTCGTGGGCCGGGTGTGGGGTGTTTCAGTGAGTGGTAAATTTAATGTTTTATCAATGCAATTGACATGAGTTCAAATCCCTCTATATTTTTATTTTTATTTTTTAAAAAGATTAAAGTGCCTCTAATAATATATCTTATTTTAAATTGAAAGAATAATTTTGTAATTTCTCTAATCGAGTTGATATCCGCTTGACTCATGACACCATATAAATATAAAAAATGTATATAACAAATGTATTTCTTAAGTTTCATATAAAAACAAGAAATTGTTTTAATTCAAATGGTAAATTAAAAAAAATTATATTAATGGTATCTTTAGTGCAAATATTATTATGAACAAATATTTTCATTTATAAAAATATAAAAATAAAAATACCCACATAAATATATAACTTGTTTAACAACTAAAATAGGTTTAAGGGTGTAAAAAGCCCTCAAATTTTTTTTTTAAAAGAAGAAGCAATTAAGCCACTGCTTTTTTTGCACTCAATTTAGTACTTGAAACTTTCAAAATGCATAAAAAAGGTCTGCAGACTTTAAAAAAAAAAGAAAGAAAGTAATTAAGCCCTTGTTTTTTTTTTTTTGCACTCAATTAGGTACTTGAACTGTCAAATGTATAAACAATGTCCTTTGATTAACTTTAACAATTCACCGTTAAAGTTAATTGTCTCTTATTTTTTTAGTTAAAGTCACATTGTGTCACAACCACGACGTGATATGTGACAAAAAAAAGTATAAAAAATAAAAATTAATAAAAGTTATACAAATTATTAAATTTTTAAAAAAATATAAAAAATATTTAAAATTATTAAAAATTGTAAAATCATAAAAAATTACAAAATGCATAAAAAAAACCTTTTAACCATTAACTTTAACCGTCGATTGTTAAAGTTAATGACCTCGGTTTTTTTCAATTAAAGTCATCATATATCGTAACACAACGTGGCATGTTGCGAAAAATAATAAAAAAATAAAAATCAATAAAAGTTATAAAAAATTATAAAATACTTCTTTTAGTACAATAATTGTTATAATTTTATTTTTACTTAATTCTACATTTCTTTACATTTTTTAATAATTTTCTTATGACTTTATAAAATTTTATAAATTTTTTTACAATTTTTTATTTTTAATTTTAAAATATTTTAAATTTTATTAAAACTTAATCATTTTATAACTTTTATTGAATTTTATTTTACCATTTTTCCCACATGTCAAGTGATGGTTTTAGCTGGAAAAAAATTAGGGGTGGTTTAAGTATTTAATTGAGTGAAAAAAAAGCAAGAGTTTAATTACTTTTCTTGAAAAAGTTTGATGATTTTTTATATATTTTGAAAGTTTAAGTATCTAATTGGATGTAAAAAATAAAATTTAATTATTTTTTAAATTAAGATTTTTTATATTGTTAAGCGAATAAAATGATTCTTTAATAATTCTCTAAAAGAATCGAAACCTGTTGATGGGTTTAATAAACAGTATAAATAGGGGCGCATTCTAAATATATATGGACGCAGACAAAGTATTTGTAGGGCCTAGTACATGAAACAACATAAATAATAATGTCGGGAAATAAAGGCCAAAGGTAGTAAACAGCAGCCATTGCATTGTTACATCTTAAGTATAAATTTATTTTATGTTTTCCTATACATAAGATATTACTAAAACTAACGTTCTACAATCAAATGGTACCATCATGAAATAATTAAGACATCCCAGAATGTGGGTCCAATCCACCGTCCTCCTTTACTACAGCTTCTTTAATCTCCTGTAACATCTTCAGAACTTGCCACATTGTGGGCCTTTGTTCACTACAACTCGAACAACAAGCAATGGCCACTTCAATAAGTCTCTCACCCTCCCCTCCATCGTCTTCCCTACAAGATCTAAGCCAATGCATCATCTCATTTGGTGCCACTGCGGGGTGCTTTGAAGGAGGTTTCCCTGTCAGAAGCTCTAACAACAAAACCCCAAATGCATACACGTCGGATTTCGATGTCGCCTGGTGAGTTGAATGCCGTATTTCGGGTGGCTTACACGCCATTGAGTCGGGGTCTTCATCGTGTGTGGATGTGAGTAGGGCAGCCAGAGAGTAGTCCGTTAAACAGGCCTCGAAATCAGGGCCGAGTAGAACGTTAGAGGACTTGAGATTGCCATGGACCAGTCTCCATGCTTGGTGGATGTAGGCGAGACCTTGTGCAACGTCCTCTGCTATTTTCAAGCACGAGGTCCAGTGGAGTGGCTTAGCCCTTGTTGATTTCGATCCTGCACATGCAAATGCATTAAAGAAAGTGCTTTATAATTAAACTATATTAACGCTAATTAATATAACATATGCTTTGCTGCAAACCCAAGGAATTAATGTGCAACCCGAGTTAACACCGAGTTAAATCGCAGCTTAACTCAGTTTGTAACAGGAGGGATTACCGTGAATGAGGGAAAAAAGACTGCCATTGGGTTGATAATCATAGATAAGAAGTCTTTCTTCTCTGGCCTGGAAATAAGCCCTCAAAGGCACCAAATTGGGATGCCTTAACCCACCAACTGATTCCATGTGTTGTTCAAATGCTTCTTCGTTGGTTGTGCCTGCTAATTTCACATAATCAAGCCGCTTGACCGTCACGATCAGACGATTGTCAAGCACTGCTTTATACGTTGACCCCATGGTTCCCCTCCCAAGCAACTCCGCTGACGCTCTCATCAGCTGTTCCAGTGTATACAACTGTGCCTCACCCGCACAGAATGCCAAGCTCCCGCTCTTCCCAACTTGCATTCCTTGCACTCTCTTCACTTTCTCTTCCAACTCATTCTCTTGCTCCATTTGAATCGCCGCCGCATCATCACACTCAATCACCGCCGTTGATTGCTTTTCATCTTTCTGCTTCCGTACTGCCATCACAAAACAGAGTAGTGAACCGACGAGAACAAAGAACCCAGTAGAAAACCCTATTATCACCGCAATTCTCTTGCGCTTCTTTGAACTGGGTTCAGCCAACTCCATCCCATGAACTTGTGCACTTTGACCAAGAGTCACAGTAGGCGGCGGCGCAAATAAGGGGGGCCTTGGATGACATTCTTTGTGAATAATCTCCCCACAAAGACCAGGGTTCCATGAAAAAGAAGAGAAACCAAATCGTAACAAGGTTGGGGTCACTGGGATGGCACCAGTAAGATTGTTGCCTGAAATGTTGAATGTTTCAAGGGAAGACTGGTTGAATGGAGGAATGGTTCCATTAAAGCGGTTCCAATCCAGTCGTAGATAGTATAATCGATCTAGAGAAGCTAATGAGGTTGGTATAGAGCCAGTGAGATTGTTATAAGATAAATCAAGGGTTCTAATTCTGTGAAAGGAAAGGATTGAAGAAGGAAAAGAACCTGTGAAGAAGTTATGATCAAGGAAGAGGGCTTTAAGGTTGATAAGATAAGAGAGATCAGGGATTGGACCAGAGAGGGAGTTGTTTTGAAGACTCAAGACTCGGAGCTGGTCAAGGTGAGACAATGTATCGGGAGCAAAAATGCCACCAAGATGGAGATCTTCTATAATGAGACGCACCACTGTTTGCTGGTAACAAGTGACTCCTTTCCATTCACAAAAGTGAAGGGTTGCGTTCTGAGAGAACCCAAGTTGGTTTCTCAAATCAGCTTTAGACTGAAAACCCAGAAGAGCTTTAGCTTCAGGGGAAGCCAAATGCAGTTTTGAAGCTTCCGGATAAACAAGTAAACTACATGATAAGAGAAAGAAAATGGAGAAGGTTTGAAGAAGTGGGGTTTGTTGTTGTCTTCTGTTCAGCATTGACATTATTGCTTGGAGAAGTAATTCTCAGCTCTTTCTCTTTGAATTGAAGAAAAGCAATAAGCTTGTGGAAGAAAGCAGGGGCAGTAGGTGACAAAAGCATGTAATAGCTGCGGGGGAGCAGGGTGTCGGACTGAAAGCTGAGAATCACGTGGAGGCGAGGGAAATAACAGTGGATAATGAGCTGAAAAAGGTAAGCTAGGGCGACAATAATTTGTGGGTCGTAGTAATCTATTTCTGTACGATTTATAGTAAACTAGTCTCTTTTGTTTTATTAGCTTGTTCCCGAAGCCCTTTTAACATAGTAAGAAAATAAAATCTTGGATTCAGGCCATGATAGTGGAATTTTGTGTAAAAACTTTTTTAAAATTAATGATGGTAATTAAAGGGTAAAAATAAGAGTTTATAGTCGTTTGAAAATCATGTGTATGAGTGACCTGAAACTTCATAGATTGTTTAAAAGATTTTTAAATAGATACCAGGGCAGTTTTATGGAAGAAAGAAAGATGCCTGCTACTTTGATTCAAAATCCGCTCTGCTTTTAGAATTTTGAAGTATCTTTTGACCAAACCACGTCATGTTTAGTATTGTATTGGTGGCCCAAACCTGAGAGCCAAATTTAATGATAAACCAGTATTCATTAATTGGTTTAACCTTTTAAAGTAGCCATGGGGTCACATTCACAACTCCCGTTGGTTTTTAGGTTTTAGATTAAATATTGATTTCGTAATCTGATTGCAATAGCAAATAATGGAAGGATCTAAGGCTTTCATCTTACAAGGCCTAATTGGCATTGATTTTTTTTATAATTAATACAAAAAAATAAATCACCAAAAATACTATGTTTTTCAATTATTTACCAAAATATATCCAAAGAAATCATCGTTTTTGGTGTTGTTTTGTTTTGCACTAAATATTGTTCGGTTTAGAGGTCAATCCTAATTGTCATCCCAATGGTTCTGTGAAAAATATAACGTCGGTAATGACAATATATCACAAAGAAAAAAGAAATAAAATTTAAAGAACACACAGATTTCACGTGAAAATCCTTTCGGGAAAAAACCACGGGTAGAGGAGAAGAAAATTCACTATGTCGAATTCGAATCAATTACAAGTGGAATAGACTATGTCTATTTATAGGCTTGTAAAGCTATATTCTAATAGGAGTGTAGTAAGATTGAACCACCTTATTCTAATCAATATCAAATAGATGGAGTTTAATAAGGTTTAAAAAACCTTATTTAAAAATAAAATAAAAGAAGTGTAGTTCTATAGGGATTCTTCTTTTATTTTATTTTACTATTGTATTTTATTTAAATAAGGATTCGGATCACTTAATTTTAACAATCTCCACCTTGACACGAATTCTCAATAAACAAGTTCTTCATTACGAACTCTCAACGAACAAATTTTCCACCTCTTCTATAAAACCCCTTAAGGGTTTAACTTCAACAATGAACACCAACCAAGTCTAAGCAATGTTCAAACTTGGTTATAGGAAGTGACTTAGTCATCATATCTGTAAGATTTTCATGCGTACTAATTTTGCTCACAACAATATCACCACGAGCAATAATATCACAAAAAAAATGATACCGAACATCAATGTGTTTTGTTCTCTCATGAAACATTTGATCTTTTGTAAGGAAGATGGCACTGATCGTCACAAAATAATGTCTTGATTTGAAGGTCTTCATTGAGCTCACTAAAGAGTCCTTCAACCAAATAGCTTCTTTACAAGCATCAAGAATCGCTATGTACTCGACTTTGGTAGACAAAGCGATCGTAGTTTGCAAAGTAGCTTTCAATGATTGCACAACCTCCGATTGTGAAGACATAACTAGTGAGAGATCTTCTTCTATCAAGGTCTTCAGCAAAATCAGCATCAACATACCCAATGACTCCATTTCTAGTTCTTCCAAACTATAAGCAAACATCAGTAGTACCTCGTAAATATTTTAAAATCCACTAAACTGCTTTCTAATGTTCTTTACCGGGATTCTCCATGTATCTGCTAATTGCACTGATTGAATATGATAAATCTGGACGTGAACAAACCATAACATACATGAGAGATCCCACTGCACTAGAGTATGGAACATGTGACATGTACTCAATCTCATCATCTGATTGTGGAGACAAAGTCGATGAAAGTCCCAAATAGGCTGCTAAAGGAGTACTAACAGGCTTAGCACTCTCCATATTGAACCTGCAAAGAACTTTCTCAATGTACCCCTTCTGAATTAGGTACAATTTACTTGCTTTTCTATCGCTAAGAATCTCCATACCAATTATCTTCTTTGCTGATCCCAAATCTTTCATCTCAAATTCTTCACTTAGTTGGACTTTGACCTTTCTTATCTCTCCTTTATCTTTTGCTGCTATCAACATGTCATCAACATAAAGAAGAAGATACACAAAAGAACCCTCACTGTTTTTCTTAAAGTAAACACAGCTGTCAAAACTACTTCTCTTAAAATCATGAGAAGTCATAAAGGAATCAAACCTCTTGTACCACTGTCTTGGTGACTGTTTCAAACCGTAAAGGGGCTTTTTTAGCAAGCAAACATAGTCCTTTTTTTCTGAGACTGTAAAATCCTCTGGTTATTGCATGTAAATATCTTCCTCAAGTTCTCCATGCAAAATGTAGTTTTTACATCTAACTGCTCAAGCTCCAAATCATGCATGGTCACAATACCAAGCAAAGCTCGAATCGAACTATGCTTCATAACTGGGGAGAACACATTTGTGAAGTCTACTATTGGAATTTGACTGTAACCCTTTGCAATAAGCCTTGCTTTATATCTGGGTTCTTCAACTCTTAGAGTCCCTTCTTTCTTTTTAAACACTCATTTACAGCGAACAACCTTTTTACCTTTAGGAAGTTTTACAAGATCCCATGTTCTGTTTTTATGGAGTGATTCCATCTCCTCTTGCATAGCAAACATCCATTTTTCTGAGCCTTCACATCTAATTGCTTTAGAATAATTAGACGACTCTTGGTTTGCATCTATATCTTTGGCCACATTTAAAGCATAAGTAACTAGATCAGCCTCAGCATACTTCTTTGGAGGTTTAATTTCTCTTCTAGTTCTATTTTTGGCGATATAATATTATGGTGAAGAAGCAACTCTATTCTCAATTTTTGTACTGGCTTAAAGAGTCGACTCTGTATTAATTTAATGCTCCACCTATTTTTGATTTTCTTTATTGGAAGAGTCCTTAATAGATAAGTTAGGTAGCATAGCAGTTTCATCAAAAATAACACCTCTGCTAATCACAACTTTTCTATTTTCAGGACACCATAACTTATACCTTTTTACACCATCTTTATAACCAAGAAAAACACATTTAATGAATCTCGATTCCAATTTTTCATTATCAACTTGAGCATACACAGGATATCCAAAGATCTTTAAATCAGAATAATTGACAGGATTACCAAATCATACCTTTTGTGGAGTCTTTTTCTTAATGGCAATGGATGGAGATCGGTTGATAAAAAAACATGTAGTAGAGGCTGCTTCAGCCCAAAACGACTTTGGTAAGTTGACATTTGACAACATACATCGAACCTTCTCTATGATCATTCTGTTCATTCATTCTGCAATGCCATTTTGCTGTGGAGTATGAAGAACTGTCAAGTGTCTCACGATCCCTTCTAACTTGCACAGTTTATTAAACTCATCAGAACAAAATTCTAAGCCATTTTTCTGCGGAGGTATTTTATTTATTTTCCCGTCTATTTTTCAATCATAGTTTTTCAAGACTTAAATGCGGAAAATACATCGTTTTTTTGCTTCAGGAAGAATGTCCAAACTTTTTTGGATAAATCATCAATAAAAGTTAGCATATAATTAGTTCCACCTCTTGAAGGCACTTTTGATGGCTCCCACAGATTAGAATGAATATACTCCAACGTTCCCTTCATGTTATGGATTCCTCTGGTGAATTGAACTCTCTTTTACTTCCCAAAAACACAGTACTCATAGGACTTTAGTTTGCAAATTCCTTACCCATCAAGAAGTCCTCTTTTGCTCAATTCTGCCATGCCATTCTCACTCATATGCCCTAGGTGTATATGCCAAAGTTTAGTAATATCATCATCTGACAAGGAAGAGGAAGCAACAGCTGCATCACCAATAATAGTAGAACCTTGCAAAACATATAACTTGGCATTCTTTCTCTACCCTTTCATCACAACGAGAGAACCTTTGTAAATCTTCAAAATCCCACTTTCAGCTGTGTATTTGTACCCTTTTGAATCAAGAGTACTTAACAAAATTATATTTCTCTTCAATTATGGAACATGTCGTACGTCACTAAGTATTCTGACAACTCTATCAAACATCTTAACTTTAATTGTTCCAACACCTGCGATTTTACACGAAGCATTATTATCAAAACAACACCTTCAGACACTGTTTCATAATTTGTAAACCAATCCCAATTGGGACACATGTGGAAGGTGCAACCCGAATCAAGTATCAACTCTTCGCTCACTTTAGAATTGTTGACAGAAGTGACTAGAAGTTCACCATCGCTGTAGTTTTCTACAACATCAGCTTCACCAAAATTTTTTTTATTATTTTCCCTTTTGATTCACAGCCTCCCTTTTAATCTTGTTCTGTAGCTTATAACACTTAGATTTAATGTGCCCTTTCTTCTTGTAGAAGTTACAGGTTTTACCTCTGTTTGAAGACTTCGATCTACCCTTAGATTTACCACGAGGATTTCATTCCTGTATCCTTCCACGATCATCATCAACATTCTGATCTTGTCTCCCACGAACAATAAGACCCTTTCCCTGAGAGTCAATTTTAACCACAAGATGATTCATCTTATCATAGAGGTCAAAGAATTATAAACCTCATCAACTGTGAGAGACTTGTGGCTATATAAAATCATGTCTCTAAAGGTTAAATAAGACGAGGGCAACGAATAAAGTAAAATCAACCCTAGATCTTTGTAATATCCTAATTTAGGGCCTAGTCAGAATAGTGGTGTGAAACCATAAATTCGAGGTATATGTATGAGTTTTTAAGGTTTATGCCATGCTTTCATGTTAGTGTGAAAGTTTCATGAAGTAATTTTGTTAAATTGCGATTGAATTGTCCAAAAGGACTAAATTGCAAAAGTTACAAAATGTGAGTTTCTAGAAGCTATTTGTGTGAAATAGTTTTGGAATATCAATTAGAGGTCCTTAAATAGAAATTTTCCCAATTTCTAATTTTTGGACAAAAATGGGCATTAGTGGATGACATTGGAAAGTTTAGTGAGAAGGGCATTTTAGTTATTTGTCAATTAAATGATTAAAAAGGGGGAAAAGATGACAAAATTCATTCATCTTCTTCTCCAAACTGTCAAAAATTTCAAGAAGCCATTGTTAGAGCTTTTTAAATTTTCAAGCTTGCTAGTAAGTGCATCCAAGCCCCGTTTTTGATATTCTTTGAATTTTTGAAGTCCTAGTAGCATGAGTAAGCTATTTTTAGCTATTTATTGAGCTAAGATGGATGTTCAAAATGTACCCATGTATGACATGCATGTATTTTGATATTTTATGGAAGAATATGAAAGCTTGATGTAGTAGAAACATCTTTTGCTAAGTGAATTCCATGAAAAATGCATGTAGGGACTAGTTTGTGAAAGTTTTGAGTTTGGTCATACATGTGTGATTTAGTGAGAATTGATGATTTTTTAGTTGAGAAAATGATTCGGCTAAGCATGAAAGGCTAGAAAGTTGAATGAAAATCACTTTACGAGCCTTGGGCAAATATGTAAATATGAAAAGATTAGGGGTAAAATAGTAATTTTGCTAAAGTATGAGATAAGGGTAAATTTAGTTAATGTGTGTATTAAATGAGTTGATTTATCATTATAGAGCAAGAAAGACGAAGCCCGGATCAAAACTGAGGCAAGAGCAAAGTAGTGGACTAAATTGCACATCTCCATACTTTTTGATTACCAAGGTAAGTTTACGTATAAACGATGCATATATGTGTTTCTATTCTTAATGCTAGCTAGTGTGTAGCATGGTTGAGGACCTATGCGGTTCTAATGGAATGAATGAGATAGTAGTTGTGAATGGATGAATGGATTACAAGTAGATATGTGAATGTGTAGTGATAATGCTTGATGGTGTGCTAAGTGCGATACCACCTTAATACTTAATAACGATGGGCTGTGTGCGATACCATAGTTAAGTACATTATTTAGTGGGCTATGTGCGAAACCATTATGATTACCTCTTGGTAGGCTATGTGCGATACTACCTTATTATTTTATTGTGGTGGGCTAAGTGCGAAACCACCGAAAAATTAGTTGTGTGGATGTATGATTGAGAAATAATGATGTGTTGTATATTGAGTAAATGTGATATTGAGTGTAGGGGTGCATGTCAATGATTATGAGTATGTGACTCATGATGTGGTGGAAATGTGGTAAGGGATAGAAAGAGTAAGCATAATTGTGAATTTATTTGTTAGTATAATGCTAGTTGTTGTTTAGCTTATACTAGGATGCTTATATTGTTTATGTGTAAACTTATTAAGCTCAAAGCTTACTCATTTTCTTTTCCCTTGTCTTATAGAGAAAGAGGGTTGAATCGAGATACGTGGATTAATCGGAAGATCGCCCACACTATCAGCACAGTCTGGTACAATAGACTTAATATTTTGCATATGGCATGTATAGAGGCTAGACAAGTTAGTGAATTTTGTTGTAAATGGCTAAGATGTGTTAGCCTATAGATGGATACTCTATTTTGTATAATGCCATGGTTGATGGGTACTTTATTATGTGAAAAGATGTAGTCATTCATGTGAGATTTTGTTTGAATTTGAGTTGATTATGGATGTGTTGGATGATTATATGTTGTATATGTATAAGGGGTGAAAAGAGATTGGCAAATAGCCTTGTTCTTGTCCATGTAGATAGGCACACGGGCATGTGTCTAGGCCATATGTGACACACGGCCAGCCCACGGGCATGTGCATTAGCCGTGTCTCTTTGACAGAATTGAGCAGTGTAGGCCACGGGCTAGCCATACAGGCGTGTGCCTAGACTCAAGGTCGTATGAAGTAGTCTGTGTTCACCACGGGTGGTGGGCACAGCGTGTACTCTAGCCGTGAGATTTTAGCAGTATGGTTGAGTTTTGTGCACGGTTGGTGGACATGGGCGTGTGTGTTTACACACGGACGTGTGCCATCTAACACGAGCGTGTAGCCCTGTCTAGATGGAAAAAATTTGAAGATCGTAGAGTTTTGAATTAGTCTTGAGAGCCCTCGTGTGTATGAGTGAGGCCTCGTATGTCAAGAACGAGGTCGTTGTGGTGACTAAAGGAGAGTAGTCACGTTAAGCCTAAGTGGTGATCAAGTGGTTTTAAATCTGGTAATACCTCGGGCTAGTTCCGATAGAAAATACGGGTAAGGGGTGTTATATTTAGTGGTATCAGAGCTATAGTTTAGTCGGTTCTAGGACTAACGTAGCGTGTGTAAGGGTCTAGCTATACATGCCATAAGGGTATAATGATAGTGTGGTAGCTTCTAATGATTTTAAACTTGTTTTTATATAGTGTATAGATCCCAGTCAATCGGCTACTGATGACGCAGCTAGTAATGTGCCGGCTCCCATGCAAGGGACTACGTCAGTGCAGAGTGGACCCAGGACTAGGGGTCAAGGAGAAGAGGCTCGGGAAGCCTTTCTCCAGATGATGAGTAACTGGTACTCGGAGTATGTTCGAGCAAACCCAAATGCTCAATCTCCTCCACCTCCTCCTATACCTCAGCCAGTTCTAGTGGGTCCTCAAGGTATAGAAGTAGTGAGAGTAACGAATCCCCCGGTGGATAAGATTAGGAAACACGGGGCTGAGGAGTTTAGAGCTAAGGTAGATGATGACCCTGAGAGGGTAGAGTTCTGGCTAGAGAACTCAATGAGGGTATTCGATGAACACTCATGTATGCCCGAAGGGAGTTTGAAGTGTGTCGTATCTTTGCTGAGGGACTCGGCATACCATTGGTGGAAAACGTTGACGTTAGTGGTCTCGAAAGAGCAAGTGACGTGGGACTTCTTTGTGGAAGAGTTTTGGAAAAAGTATATAAGCCAACGATTCACTGATCGAAAAATGAAGGAATTCCTTGAGTTGAAGCAAGAAAGAATGTTAGTAGCAGAATATGAGCGCGAGTTTGTTAGGCTTAGCAAATACGCTTAGAAATGTGTGTCGACGGAGACCGTTTTATGTAAAAGGTTCGAAGATGGACTGAATGAGGATATCAAACTCCTGGTTGGTATTTTGGAATTGAAAGAGTTCGTAGTGTTGGTTAATAGGGCAAGTAAGGCTGAAGAATTGAGTAAGAAAAAGAGAAGGGCGGTGAGTGAGGCCCGAGATGCGAGAAAATGGCCGATGGGTAAATCACACCAAGCTCAATCGAAAATATCCAAGGAGGTGAATCCTCGGACCACTACATCAAT
This sequence comes from Gossypium rotundifolium, assembly GCA_025506655.1. NCBI lineage: Eukaryota > Viridiplantae > Streptophyta > Magnoliopsida > Malvales > Malvaceae > Gossypium > Gossypium rotundifolium. Next base: position 146,694,520 of record CP106722.1, read on the forward strand.
TGGATATTCACCTTGAGATCAAGGCAACACACATTCGGGTTCAAGAGTCTAAGCCACCCCGATGGAAAGTGTGGGCAATCTGAAGAACAAAATGGAGTGTCTAAGTTGTGGTAGATATCACACTAGAGAGTGATGGGGAAATAATCAAAATTGTTATAAGTGTGGTTCCCCCGACCATTTTATCCGAGATTGCCCTGAGAGGGATGACAAGGAAAAGAAGCAAGAGATAAGATTTAGTAACGTACCTACAAGGGGTAGGCCACCAAAGAACCCGAGAGGAGGAACTAGTGGCAGAGGTGCATCATGAGATTCTGTTGTGAAACCAGAGGGTCAAGTGCCTACAAGGACGTATGCCATTCAAGCTTAGGAGGAGGCATCATCTCTGGATGTAATAACAAGTACTTTTCCCTTTATGACACTTCTGTTATTGCTTTAATTGACCTAAGGTCTACCCATTCCTATATTTGCATGAGACTGGCATCTAGTTTGAGTATGACCGTTGAGTCTACAAAAGTTGTGGTTAAGGTATCAAACCCGTTAGGTAATCATGTGTTAGTTGACAAGGTGTGTAAAAATTGTTATTGCAAACCTCATGTTATTGCCGTTTGATGAATTTGACTTAATTCTTGGCATGGATTGGTTGACTACCCATAATGTTTTAGTAAACTGTGGTAGTAAGTTTATTGAACTGAAATGTGAGAACGAAAATATTATTCGAGTTGAATCAGGTGAGTTTGATAGTCTACCGGTGATGATTTCTTCCTTAGTGGCTGAGGAATGCTTGAGAAAGGGATGTGAGTCATATCTCACGTTTGTATTGAATACTCAAGAGTCTGAGGTGAAAATTTAATCAGTACCAGTGTTATGCGAGTATCCAGATATATGCCCGGAAGAATTACCCGGATTACCTCTAGTTAGAGAGGTTGAGTTTGGGATTGATTTAGTTTCGAGAATGACACCTATTTCGATTGCTCCTTATAGGATGGCACCATTAGAGTTGAAAGAACTAAAGGTTCAGTTGTAAGAATTGACGGATAAAGGTTTTGTGAGATCAAGTTACTCACCGTAGGGTGCTCCAGTATTGTTTGTGAAGAAGAAAGATGGGTCGATGAGATTGTGCATAGACTACAGACAACTTAACAAGGTGACGGTGAAAAATAGGTATCCTTTACCAAGGATAGATGACCTATTTGACCAACCGAAAGGAGCTACAGTATTCTCCAAGATAGATTTGAGGTCTGGTTATTACCAGTTGAGAGTGAAGGAGAAGGATGTGTTGAAAATCGCGTTTCAGATGAGGTATGACCATTATGAGTTTCTAGTCATGCCGTTCGGTTTAACAAATACTCCTACAATTTTCATGGATTTGATGAATCGTGTATTCGACTGTATTTGGATAAATTTGTGGTTGTCTTCATAGACGACATATTGATCTATTCTCGGAATGAGAGTGATCATGTAGAACATTTGAGAATCATCTTACAGACCTTAAGAGATATGCAGTTGTATGCTAAATTTAGTACAAGTGAGTTTTAGCTTCGAGAGGTCGGATTCTTAGGACACATTGTGTCGGAGATGGTATTAGAGTTGACTCGAGTAAGATTTTGGCTATTGTGGATTGGAAACCACCGAGGAACGTGTCAAAAGTCAGAAGCTTTTTGGGACTAGCAGGGTACTATAGACGTTTCGTAAAGGGGTTTTCCATGATTGCTACCCCGATGAAAAAACTGTTGCATAAGGATGTCAAGTTTGATTAGACTGAAACATGTCAACAGAGTTTTGAGAGTTTGAAAACATTGTTGACTGAGGCGCCAATTTTGGTTCAACCAGAATCGAAGAAATAGTTTGTAGTTTATAGTGACACGTTGTTAAATGGTCTCGATTATGTGTTGATGCAAGAGGGTAAGGTAGTCGCTTATGCCTCGAGGCAGCTAAAGCTTGACGAGAAGAATTATCCTACTCATGATTTGGAGTTAGCTGCGATTATTTTCCCATTAAAGATTTGGCGACATTACTTATATGGTGAGAAGTGTCGAATCTTTACTGATCACAAGAGTTTGAAGTATTTGATGGATCAAAAGGATTTGAATTTGCGACAATGGCGATGGCTTGAGTTATTGAAGGACTATGAGTTAGCCATTGATTACCACCCGGGAAAAGCAAATGTGGTTGCAGATGCCCTGAGTAGGAAATCCTTGTGTGCTCTAAGAGTTATGAGCACGAGTTTAGCATTGTCTGATGATGGTGCTATTTTGGCAAAGCTGAGAGCTAAGGCACTATTTGTTCAACAGTTATGTGAAGCTCAGAGAAATGATAGTGATATGCAAGCTAAGAGAGCTAAGTGTGGATTGGGAAGTGATTCTGATTTTGAGTGGGTTCGGATGATTGTTTGTTGTACCATGACAGAATTTGTGTACCAAGAGATGAAGAGTTAATCTGAAAGGTTTTGCTTGAGGCACATAGTGGTTATTGGTCAGTACACTCGGGCAGTATAAAAATATACAACGATTTGAGAAAGTTTTATTGGTGGCCGGGTATGAAAAGAGACATTTCAGAGTTTTTGGTAAAATGTTTGATTTGTCAATAGGTGAAAGTTGAGCATCAAGTGCCTTCGAGATTACTTCAGCCAGTGATGGTACCCGAATGGAAATGGTATCGAGTTACCATGGATTTTGTGACAGGGTTCCTTTGACTCCGAAAAAGAAAGATGTTGTGTGGGTTGTTGTAGACAGATTAACGAAGTCGGCTCATTTATTCCAGTACGTGTTGATTACTCACTGGATAAGTTAGCTGAATTGTATGTGGCAGAGATAATGAGATTACATGGTGTGCTAATGTCTATAATATCGGATAGAGATCCGAGGTTTACTTGAGGTTTTGGAAGAAGTTGTGAGAAGCCATGGGTACGAGGTTAAATTTCAGTACTGCGTTCCATCCGTAAACTGATGGTTAGTCTGAAAGAGTAATTCAAGTTCTTGAAGATATGCTTCGATGCTGTGTGATAGAATTCGAAGGTAGTTGGGAGATATATCTACCTTTGGTCGGATTTGCTTACAACAACAGTCATCATTCGAGTATACGGATGGCTCCGTATAAGGCCTTGTATGGTCGTAAGTGTCGGACTCCTTTGTATTGGGCTGAGCTTAGTGAGAAGCAAATTCATGGGATCGATCTAGTAAAAGAGATCGAGGAGAAAGTGAAAGTAATCTGTAATAGTCTAAAAGCTGCTTCGGACCGACAAAAGTCATATGCAGACTTGAAAAGAAAGGAAATTGAGTTTGAAGTGGGCGATAAGGTGTTTTTGAAAGTCTCTCCATAGAAGAAAATCTTGAGATTTGGACGAAAAGGGAAATTAAGTCTGCGATTCATAGGGCCGTATTAGATTACCGACAGAATTGGACCAGTGGCTTACCGTTTGGCCTTGCCGGTGGAATTAAAAAGATTCATAATGTGTTCCATGTGTTGATGTTGCGACGATATCGCTTCGATCCTTCGCATGTGATTCCTTCAACGAAAATTGAGATATGACTGGATATTATGAGGAAGAGCCGATTAAGGTCTTGGCTCGAGAAGTGAAACAATTGATGAATAAGAGCATAGCCCTAGTGAAAGTGTTGTGGCAAAAACATGGTGTGGAAGAGGCTACGTGGGAAATGGAAGATGCTATGAGAGAGCAACATCCAAACCTCTTTACTGGTAAGATTTTTGGGGGCGAAAATCTCTAAATGGGGAGAGTTGTAACATCCCGATTTAGGGCCTAGTTAGAATAGTGGTGCAAAACCATAAATCTAATGTATATGTATGAGTTTTTGAGGTTTATGCCATGTTTGCATGTTAGTGTAAAAGTTTCATGAAGTAATTTTGTTAAATTGTGATTGAATTGTCCAAAAGGACTAAATTGCAAAAGTTGCAACATATGAGATTCTAGAAGCTATTTGTGTGAAATAGTTTTGGAATATCAATTAAAGGTCCTTAAATAGAAATTTTCCCAATTTCTAATTTTTGGACAAAAATGGGCATTAGTGGATGACATTGGAAAGTTTAGTGAGAAGGGCATTTTAGTCATTTGTCAATGAAATGATTAAAAAGGGGGAAAATATGACAAAATTCATTCATCTTCTTTTCCAAGCTGCCGAAATTTTCAAGAAGCCATTGTTAGGGCTTTTCAATTTTTGAAGCTTGCTAGTAAGTGCATCCAAGCCCCGTTTTTGATATTCTTCGTATTTTTGAAGTCCTAGTAGCATGAGTAAGCTATTTTTAGCTATATGTTGAGCTAAGATGGATGTTAAAAAATGTACCCATGTATGACATGCATGTATTTTGATATTTTATGGAAGAAAACGAAAGCTTGATGTAGTAGAAACATTTTTTGCTAAGTGGATTCCATGAAAAATGCATGTAGGGACTACTTTGTGAAAGTCTTGAGTTTGGTCATACATGTGTGATTTAGTGAGAATTGATGATTTCTTTAGTTGAGAAAATGATTCGGCTAAGCTTGAAAGGCTAGAACGTTGAATGAAAATCACTTTACGATCCTTGGGAAAATGTGTAAATATGAGAAAGATTAGGGGCAAAATAGTAATTTTGCTAAAGTATGAGATAAGGGTCAATTTAGTTAATGTGTGTATTAAATGAGTTGATTTATCATTATAGATCAAGAAAAACGAAGCCCGAATCAAAACTGAGGTAAGAGCAAGATAGTGGACTAAATTGCATATCTCCACACTTTTTGGTTACCTAGGTAAGTTTACGTATAAACGATGCATATATGCATTTACATTCTTAATGCTAGCTAGTGTGTAGCATGATTGAGGACCTATGCGGTTCTAGTGGAATAAATGAGATAGTAGTTGTGAATGGATGAATGGGTTACCAGTAGATATGTGAATGTGTAGTGATAATGCTTGATGGTGGGCTAAGTGCGATACCAACTTAATACTTAAAAATGATGGGCTGTGTGTGATACCATAGTTAAGTATATTATTTAGTGGGCTATGTGCGAAACCACTATGATTACCTCTTGGTAGGCTATGTGCGATACTACCTTATTATTTGATTGTGGGGGGCTAAGAGTGAAACCATCGAGAAATTAGCTGTATGGATGTATTATTGAGAAATAATGATGTGTTGTATATTGAGTAAATGTGATATTGAGTGTAGGGGTGCATGTCAATGATTATGAGTATGTGACTCATGATGTGTTGGAAATGTGGTAAGGGATAGAAAGAGTAAGCATAATTGTGAATTTATTTGTTAATATAATGCTAATTGTTGTTTAGCTTATACTAGGATGCTTATATTGTTTATGTGTAAACTTACTAAGCTCAAAGCTTACTCTTTTTCTTTTCCCCTGTCTTATAGAGAAAGAGGGTTGAATCGAGATACGTGGATTAATTGGAAGATCGCCCACACTATCAGCACACTCTGGTACAATAGACTTAATGTTTTGTATATGGCATGTATAAAGGCTAGACAAGTTAGTGAATTTTGTTGTAAATGGCTAAGATGTGTTAGCCTATAGATGGATACTCTATTTTGTATAATGCCATGGTCGATGGCTACTTTATTATATGAAAAGATGTAGTTATCCATGTGAGATTGTGTTTGAATTTGAGTTGATTATGGATGTGTTGGATGATTATATGTTGTATATGCATAAGGGGTGAAAAGAGATTGGAAAATAGCCTTGTTCTTGTCCATGTGAATAGACACACGGGCATGTGTCTAGGCCATGTGTGACACAAGGCCAGCCCAGGCGTGTGCATTGGCCGTGTCTCTTTGACAGGATTGAGCAGTGTAGGCCACGGGCTAGCCACACATGCGTATGCCTAGACTCAAGGCCGTGTGAAGTAGTCAGTGTTCACCACGGGTGGTGGGCAGGCGTGTACTCTAGCCGTGGGATTTTAGTAGTATGGTTGAGTTTTGAGCACGGTTGGTGGACATGGGCGTGTGTGTCTACACACGGGAGTGTGCCATCTAACACGGGTGTGTAGTCCTGTCTAGATGGAAAAAATTTTAAGATTGTAGAGTTTCCGAATTAGTCTCAAGAGCCCTTGTGTGTATGAGTGAGGCCTCGTAAGTCGAGAACGAGGTTGTTGTGGTGACTAAAGGAGAGTAGTCACGTTGAGCTTTAGTGGCGATCAAGTGATTTTAAATTTGGTAATTCCTCAGGCTCGGTTCCGGCGGGAAATACGGGTAAAGGGTGTTACAATCTTCCTTATCATACTGAACCTCCATGGCCTCCAAGTTTGAGAGAATTTCTTTAAACACTGTTAAGTGTTTGTGCAAAGACGCACCTTCCTCCAAACGATGAGCATAAAGATGTTGCTTCATATGCAACTTGCTGGTTAGAGTTTTCGACATACATATTTGTTCTAGCCTCTTTCATAATGCAGCGGCGGTCTTCTCCTTCATCACATCCTACAAAATTTTGTTAAACAAATACAGATGTAACTGTGTTAACGCCTTTCAATCCGTGCGCTTTTTCTCTTCCTCCGTCAATGTCGAAGGCATCTTATCTACCCCTAGCAGGGCTTCCTTTAAATCCATTTGTGCAAGAACTGCCTGCATCTTTATCTGCCACAACGCAAATCTGGTGTTGCGATCCAACAGCAAAATTTCATACTTTAAAGACGCCATTACCGTGATTGAGATGAAAAACCCGGAAGCTATGATACCAATTTGTGAAAAATATAACATCGATAATGATAATATATCGCAAAGAAAAGAGAAATAAAATTTAAAGAACTCACAGATTTTACGTGAAAACCCTTTCGGGAAAAAACCACGGGTAGAGGAGAAGAAAATTCACTATGTCGAATTCAAATCAATTATAAGTGGAATAGACTATGTCTATTTATAGGTTTGTAAAGCCATATTCTAATAGGAGTGTAGTAAGATTGAAACACCTTATTCTAATTAATATCAAATAGATGGAGTTTAATAAGGTTTCAAAAAACCTTATTTAAAAATAAAATAAAAGAAGTGTAGTTCTATAGGGATTATTCTTTTATTTTATTTACCATTGTATTTATTTAAATAAGGATTCGGGTCACTTAATTCTAACAGGTTCCCTCATCATTGGCCAAAACCCTTCGTCAACCCCTTCCCCAACCGCTATATAAAAACCTCCTTCATCCCATTTCATGCATTAGAAAAGAACCTTCATTTTCTCTAAACCGGATAATATTTGATGTAGATAAGTAAATAAATGCTATCAAGTTTATTTAAATATAATTAAATTTATTATTTTCCCATCCCATCGATGTATATCGACCCAGTAAATAAAAAGCTTCTTTTAGGGATTTCTAAAATTTTGAAAAAAAAAAAATTGCATTTCTTTCTCTTGTTTTTTCATGCAAATCAATTTTATTGGAAGATTCGAGTTAAAGGTATGATTTTACTCTCAATTTTTATCATTAATCAAATTGCTTTTACGCATCAATTTTTTGTTTTTTGTTTCTACTTCCTTTTTCTTGATAAATCATGTGCTTGCTTTCAATGTAAAGTTTTGAAAAATCTTTAAAAAAAAAAGTTTCTACAATTTTCGTCAAATACATACGAATTTAATTGTTTTTCTATTGTTTTTATTAGTTTGATTTTTAAATATTTTGATATAATAAATTTAATTCTAAACTCTCTTAATTAAATTTGTATAAATTATTTTAATGACTTTCCAATATATTTTAAAATGTTACAAACTCAAAAAAAAAAAGTTTTAAATAACTTAAACTTTTCAAAAAATTTTTTTGAGTTCCACCCAAGTCCTTTAAAATATTTCTAAGCCATGTTTTTCAAAATTCTCAACATTGTCTTAGGAAAAATTGAGTCTTGTCTCGAGACACAAGCTTATTTGTCTCGAGATAAACCAATGACCGCCTCTGGACCTATCAATGTCTAGAGTGTGAATATTGCAACTAAAACATATGGAATTGAGGCGATGCCCGCAAGTATACAGATCAGGTTGTAATATAGTTACAACGGAGTAGGTAAATACTTCGAGGATCGTACCTAAAGGAGGTGAGTACTAAATTAATGTTAACCTAAACACAAATAGAAGTGATTAGTAGTTTAAATAAATTATAGTACGATAAAACATAGTACGATAAAACATAAAAGGAAATATTTTGGGGGGTTTTTATAAATAATGAAATAAAAATAATAAAAGGAGAGTGAACTTCAGATATATAAATTCTAACTTAACTAAATCTAAGTATGGGTGATTAGCTCTCTTTGGTGATCATAATTAAATCCTATTTTGGGTTTCTACTCAATCAACTAGTCGCTATCCTAGCAGGATCTCTCGACCTTCCACTAAACTAATGAGTCGACAAGAACAATTTATCTCTCGACCTCACAGTCTAGACTGGTTCGGGGCTAAGGTGTTCACGTGTAACACCCCTAACCCATCTTCGTCGTCGAATTAGGGTTATGGAACATTACTGTACAATATAGAACCTTTGTAACACCCCAAACCCGATCTATGCATTGAGACTAGATTTGGTTTGTTACATGAATCGAGCTATTTTTAAATCTTCAATAAGTTGAAAGCTACAATATTATTTACAAGATTTAATAAAATTAGAAGGGTATTTGAATTTGATAAATATTAGATCACATTAGTTGAAAATCATTGTATTCTCAAAAACCCTTTAGGTAATTTATTAAAGAGTTAACAATAATAAAATATTTATAAAAGGATTTGAAAACCCAAATTTATTTTAATAAAAACATCATATAATCATAGCCCATATTTAAGAAATCCAAAGTATAGTTTAAAACCAAACACACATAAAATCCAAAAATTATTTATAGAGGCCCTTATTACAATAACCCAAAATAGTAAAAATACTTATTAAAAGTTCAGAGTTTAAATAACCCATGTTTTGTAGTATGGCCTCCACGAAGTCATCCTCGGCCCAAGTCCACGTCAATTTCCATTACCTGAGATGGAAAAATTAAAGGGGGTGAGTTACTTAGAACTCAGTGTGTAACTCACTTACCACCATTATTAGGCCAGATCATCAAGATATTATGTTGGGCTTGAGCCCAATTACAGAATTCAACAATATATCATAAAATGAAATAAAATAATTAAAAAAATGCATGTAAAATGAATTTCCCAACCAAACCTAATATCCATCCGCTAACACCCCGTACCAACCATCACACCTGTGAGGATCAAGTCAACCCACCCGCCAACACACCAATCGTAGGCATTAAGCCTTTTTATAATTGTGGCAAAGCCACCGAACTAGAGGCATTAAGCCATATTTGTGGCGAAACCACCGAACTAGAGCAATAAGCCATATTTGTGGCGAAACCACCGAACTAGAGCAATAAGCCATATTTGTGGCGAGACCCAGAACTAGATTTTTGGCAGCAGGCCATTCTTCTCTTCATATACCCCACCCCATGCAATTATGTGTATATAACAATATATATATTCATATAACAATTTTATTTAATCCATAACATTGGTGGGTTTATCATTAAACATTTCATTTGGCCCAAGAAAATAATTTAGCATTTTGCCCATTTAGCGCTTTAGTGGGCTTTGGCCCATTTATCAAACTAGAGTATTTTGACCCACTTTATCGAACTAGAGTATTTTGGCCCAATTTATCGAACTAGAGTATTTTGGCCCAATTTATCGAACTAGAGTATTTTGGCCCAATTTGTCGAACTAGAGTATTTTGGCCCAATTTACCGAACTAGAGTATTTTGGCCCAATTTATCGAACTAGAGTATTTTGGCCCAATTTACCGAACTAGAGTATTTTGGCCCAATTTATCGAACTAGAATATTTTGGCCCAATTTATCGAACTAGAGTATTTTATGGCCCATTTTCACGAAACATACAATTTACATAATAACAAGTAATTTCTCGAGGCGTTTAAGTAATTTTCACGATTTAATCGTTTTTACGTATTTTCGTCAAAATATCGGTTTTACGTTTTACCGATCTAGTCATTTTACGATTTTTACTTCCATACAAAATTGACATCCAAGCAGAAATAGTGTGAAGTTACACACCTCGATCACTGAGAGTACTAATCCTTCTCGCTCCTCGGCACCTAAAACATATTTCGATCCGTTAGAACACTATTTCAGTATAAATATTCTTAATCGATAATAGATCCAAAATCTTACCCTCTTGATTTTGAATCACTTGATTTCGGCTTCTCCTCGTTTATTGATTAGATTCATCGAGAATCCACCAACGTATAATGGCTCGGAAGTTCGTACTACTTGAATAATTGACTCCCTCGGAAGATGGTCCGCAACCCAGTGGAAAATCGAACTCGTCGAAACCGCTCTTCGTTTAAATGGGGATTCTAGATCCGCCTCTTAACGTGACTAACCACCGCCTTTTCTTCCCTATTTTGAAAGTCTTCACGATCAAAGGAATATTAGTTAATTCTAAAATAATATCGAATAGTACTAGAGGCTTTAAAAAGATGTGATTTCCTTACCACAAGAATTCGATTCCAACGTTTCTACAATTCTCCCGATCACTTGAGTTTCGATCTTCCGTTATTGCACTATATAATAACGAATGAAGCGTTATTAGAACGAACGCTTATTTTGATCCAAAAAGGCCTTCATAACACCATTAATATTCGGCCATAACACTTTAATAAAATGAAAACGAAAAAGAATAACCCCTTACCTATAATCCACGATCAAAAAGAAAGGATTGAGAAAAGGTGTTTGTGATAGATGAAGATTTCGGCTAAGTATGATCAAAGAAAAAGAAATAAGATTCGGCTAAGGCACTCTAGCATTCGGCCATGAGAGAGTGTTTGATGGAGAAACTTTGAATGGAAGAATTAAAATATGAAAGAAAGAGATGGTGATGATGTTGTTTGATTTCTAAGAGAAGAGAAGAAAAAGATGGATTTTAGGAGCTAGTACATTCGGCCATGGTAAAAGAAAAGAGAAAAGATGGTTCTTTTGGTATAGGTGATTTCGGCACTCAAAGAAAAGACACAAAGCAATGGCTAAAGAAATAAAAAAAAATATGACCAAATGATCACAAAACTTGAGCTTTACCAATTGCAAAATTCGGCCAAAATGAAAGTTGAAAGGAGAGAAAACAAAAATTCTGCACAAGGTGCAAGAAATGACCAAAGAGAAAAATAAACTTCTTAGCCAAAACTAACACAAAAATTCGGCTCCCTCCCTATACCAAGTTGCCGTCCAACACATGGTCAATTGGCCATGATTTGTTTCCAAAATTTCCCCTTGATATGTGCCTTATGTTCCCCCTATCTTTCCTTAAGTATTTGATTCCATGCCATATGTTAACTATTTCCTTAAACCTTTGATACACTAACCAAAAATAACATGGTCAACACTTACCATATATGTTCTTGGCCGACACTTGCTATCCATGTGCAGAAAATTAAAAATAAAAATTCATCTAGATGCTAAACAAGGGATTCGAACCTCTTCCCTCTTGCTATAACCCATGCGCCAACTCCACCATGCCATGTACTCAACTTATGACACTCATTAACACTTAATTTAACTTAAGTCTTAATGACCTTTGCTTCTCTTCAATAAATTCTCAATTATTAAATTTTATTCCTTATCCAATTTATGCTATACTCCTCTTTAGGACTTCAATAAGCACTAAAATAAAAGAAAGAAATTTTCCTTTAAAGTCTAAACACCAATTCATGCAATATATAAACACTTTCGGATTTTTAGGGTGTTACAACTCTACCCTCCTTAAAGAAAATTTCATCCTCGAAATTTACGGTTGAAAGAGGTGAGGGTATTGTTGCCGAATTGCATCCTCGGGCTCCCCGTAGCTTCCTCTACTCCGTGGTTACGCCATAGAATTTTGACCAACAGCACGGTTTTCTTTCTTAGCACGTTGACATCTCGGTCTAAGATTTCCACCGGTTCTTCTTCAAAGACAAATCTGAATTCGGCTCCAATTCTTCTCTGGTATAATGTGCGAAGGATCCGATCTATAACGCCTCAACATGGAAACATGAAAAACATTATGGATTTGATCCAATTAGGAGGTAACTCAATCGATAAGCCCTTGGACCAACACGCTTGACACGATAAGGTCCAATGTATCTAGGACTTAGCTTGCCCTTCCTTCCGAATCGAAGATCTTTTCCAAGGAGATACCTTCAAGAAAACACGATCCCCACATCATACTCGATATCCCTTCGCTTCAGTCCGCATCGACTTACATCTATCGAGGCTTCTTTCAACCGTGCTCGAATAACTTTTACCTTATCCTCATCTCGGATATCATCTCGGGACCTAACATCATCTTTCGCCCAACTCGGTCCAACAAATAGGAGAAGCGACACTTACGACCATATAATGCCTCGTAAGGTGCCATCCGAATGCTAGGCGATATTTGTTGTTATCTGCGAATTACGCGATGGTAGATAATCTTCCCAAGCCCTCAAGTCGATTACACATCCCTTAACATATCTTCCAATATCTGAATTACCCTCTCCGTGACCATCGGTGAGGATGAAATGCCGTCTTGAAATTCAACTTTGTCCCCAAGGCTTCATGCGAGCTTTCGAATCGTGATGTAAACCTAGGGTCCCTATCGATATAATAGATCTGGTACCCCATGCAACCTCACAATTTTGGATACATCTGATTCGCCAACCGTAATGAATAATCATGCGGATTTGGCGGAAATGAGCGGTCTTAAATCAACCGATCAACAATTACCCACAAATTTTTCTTAGTAGGTGTTAAAGGTAACCCACTAACAAAATCCATGGTTATCCGTTCCCATTTCCAAAGAGGAATTTTATCGGTTGTAACAACCAGCACGGTAATTGATGTTACGCCTTCACTTGCGACAAGTCAAACATTTTCCCACAAATTACGAAATCTCACGTTTCAACCGCCACCCTGTCATTCACGGAGATCTCGATACATCTTATTTTCTACGGGATGCATAGCATAAGGGCTACTATCGCCTCCGTAGAATCGATTGCCTCAGTGCGAATCCTTAGGCATACATACTCTTCCTCGAAAGCATAACACACCCTCGTGTTTATTCCAAAATCCTCAATTTCACCATTTTCAACTTGCAAGTAAAGGTCCCAACTTCTCATCGATGTCATTTTTCCTTGATTTGTTCCACCACGAGGCTTCATCCGAAGTTCGCTAACAAGCTGCCATCCTCGTACAGACTCAAATGGGCAAACAAAGCTCTTAATTCGGATACTGTCTTATGACTTAACGCGTTAGTTACCACGTTAGCCTTTCCAGGATGATATTCGATCGAGAAATCATAATCTTTTAATAATTCTACCCATCTTCTTTGTCTCAAATTTAACTCCTTTTGGGTAAGGAGGTATTTAAGACTCTTGTGATCCGTGTAGATTATAGATTTCTCACCATAGAGATAGTGCCTCCAAATCTTTAGAGCAAAGACAACGGCAGCTAACTCCAAATCATGCGTAGGGTAGTTTACTTCGTGTGGTCTCAATTGACGAGAAGCATAAGCCACCACTTTTCCATTTTGCATCAACACACAACCCAAACCCGTGTGAGACGCATCACAATAAACAGTGAATTCTTTTCCAGCCTCCAGCTGAATCAAAACTGGAGCTTCGTGGGATCTTCTTCAATTTCTCGAAACTCTCTTGCTGCTTTTCGGTCCAAATATCTGAGCTCCCTTTCACAGCAGTTTAGTTAGGGTGCGACAATCAGCGAAAACCCTCTACAAAGCGTCTATAGTATCCATTAAACCCAAGAAACTCGAATTTCACTACCGATGTTGGTGGTTTCCAATCCGAATAGCCTCAATTTTTGAGGATCCACCCTTATTCCTTGGTGATACTACATGACCAAGGAAAGTCACTTCCTTTAGCCAAAATTCGCATTTACTAAATTTGGCATACAATTGTTTATCACGAAGTAGGCGTAATACTATCATAAATCTTGGTCATGTTCCTCCTCATTTCTCGAATAAACCAATATGTCATCTATGAACACTACTACGAACCGGTCTAAATATGGTTGAAAGACTCGGTTCATCATGTCCATAAATGCATTTGGTGCATTGGTTAGTCCAAATGGCATCACTACAAACTCATAGTGTCCGTAGCGTGTCCGAAATGCCTTCTTATAAATGTCCGCTTCTTTCACCTTGAAATTTGGTGATAACCCGACCTTAAATCAATTTTGGAGAAAGCTGAAGCTCCTTTTAATTGATCAAGCAGTCGTCAATTCTCGGCAGAGGATACCGATTCTTGATCGTCAATTTATTCAATTATGCGTAGTCAATGCACATATGCATCGATCCATCCTTCTTCTTGACGAGCAGGCTGGTGCTCCCACGGAGACACACTTGGTGAATAAATCCACGATCCGATAATTCTTGAATTTGAGCTTTGAGCTCAGCCAACTTCTTCGGTGCCATTCTATAAGGAACAATGGACACTCTAGCATTCGGCCATGAGAGAGTGTTTGATCAAAGATGAAGATTTCGGCTAAGTATGATCAAAGAAAAAGAAATAAGATTCGGCTAAGGCACTCTAGCATTCGGCCATGAGAGAGTGTTTGATGGAGAAACTTTGAATGGAAGAATTAAAATATGAAAGAAAGAGATGGTGATGATGTTGTTTGATTTCTAAGAGAAGAGAAGAAAAAGATGGATTTTAGGAGCTAGTACATTCGGCCATGGTAAAAGAAAAGAGAAAAGATGGTTCTTTTGGTATAGGTGATTTGGCACTCAAAGAAAAGACACAAAGCAATGGCTAAAGAAATAAAAAAATATGACCAAATGATCACAAAACTTGAGCTTTACCAATTGCAAAATTCGCCAAGATGAAAGTTGAAAAGAGAAAACAAAAATTACGCACAAGGTGCAAGAAATGACCAAAGAGAAAATAAACTTCTTAGCCAAAACTAACACAAAATTAGGCTCCCTCCTATACCAAGTTGCCGTCCAACACATGGTCAATTGGCCATGATTTGTTTCAAAATTTCCCTTGATATGTGCCTTATGTTCCCCTATCTTTCCTTAAGTATTTGATTCCATGCCATATGTTAACTATTTCCTTAAACCTTTGATACACTAACCAAAAATAACATGGTCAACACTTACCATATATGTTCTTGGCGACACTTGCTATCCATGTGCAGAAAATTAAAAATAAAATTCATCTAGATGCTAAACAAGGGATTGAACCTCTTCCTCTTGCTATAACCCATGCGCCAACTCCACCATGCCATGTACTCAACTTATGACACTCATTAACACTTAATTTAACTTAAGTCTTAATGACCTTTGCTTCTCTTCAATAAATTCTCAATTATTAAATTTTATTCCTTATCCAATTTATGCTATACTCCTCTTTAGGACTTCAATAAGCACTAAAATAAAAGAAAGAAATTTTCCTTTAAAGTCTAAACACCAATTCATGCAATATATAAACACTCGGATTTTTAGGGTGTTACAACCTTTAACATCAAAATAGAGATCGACATGCAATTTATATATTAACATTAGATAACATAACTTAAATATAGCATAAATACTTTTACGGGCCTTAAATAGAGCCTAAGGGGCTCTAAAAAGAGTTTACTAACAATTAGGGACATATTCGAAGCCAATCAAAATTTTAGGCCTGTAACACCCATAACCCGTATCCATCGCCGGACTAGGGTTACGAGGTATTACCAGTCAAATCATAACATTTATACCATTATGGATCACACATCAACACATCAAAGTAATCAATAACACAAGTCCCTTTAGTAGGTCTAAGAGACCTTAAACATGCTTTAAAGAGAGTTTGAGACTAAACCGATCTCATACAAAAACTTTACAAACTTAGAAAATTTTTCTTCTAAAACAGGGCACACGCTCGTGTGGATAGACCGTGTGCTTCACACGACCACGCCTCAGACCATGTCTTAGCCCATGTACAATTTTGAATAGGATCACACTGCCTGCCACACGCCCGTGTCTCTGGCCTGTGTGCAACTCTGACTTGAGTCACACGGCCTGTCACACGCCCATGTGTCTAGCCCGTGTTCAAGTCTGACCTACATCGAATAAGGACAGTGATGGACACAGGCGAGACACACGTCCGTATTCTCACCCGTGTGGACAATTATAGGCCATTTACAAGGCCAAATTGCCACCCAATTTGGGTCATCCCTACATGCTTAATTCCAACATCATTTTACATACATTTCAATCACCAAAACATACCCTAATGTCCATTCACACAAGACCATATTTACACATTACTTACACCATTTTCACATAGCAAAACATGTACCAAAATCATCCCACAACCTTACTAGCCTATACATGCCATATACCATACATACAACTTCCAAAAAGGTACCAAAATAGATGGCTGATAGTTTGATTGAGTCACTGGTGATCCTCGGATCGAGCTAGCTTTAATGACACTGTAAAATAGAGAAATATTTCACATAGTAAGCTTTAAAGCTTAGTAAGTTCGTAATATAACACAATTAACTCAACAATTTAGATTCAATAACCAAAATTAACTATCATTTGATTCAATTCACATCACTACTCAATCTCACCCCTAGCTATTGCTCACTTTCATACCATATCTATAGATTCAAGTACAAGCATTTTTAATGCTACTCAAACCATCTCTTTTTCATCATTCATTCTCATATTCATCCATTGATCTCATACACAATATCATCAACCACATAGGTTCTGTACATACTTGTACCATCATGTATTTATATATCACATTTACTACTCAATGCTCCAAGCTATAATTTGTTCGGTTCTCTTTAAACATTCGATGAACTTGCACACTCAGTGCCATTTAATTAGCCAAAGCTACAATAGTATCGCACACTTAGTGCCATCACATTAAACCGAAGATGTCTCGGTATCGCACACACAATGCCAACTAATATAGCCGATACATTTCTTTATCTCGCACACCTAGTGCAATTCATCGCAGTAACTATTCTATTCGCGCATACTTAGTGCCACATATCTTCGAGCTCATATATCGCATTACTAACTCAACAATCACATTTCCAATTCATTTCATAATAGGTGAACATTGTTTAAACAATTCGTATTATACACGAACTTACCTCAGACGTAAAAACAACGACACTAGTCGATCAATCGAGCACTTTGTTCTTGCCTTGATCTATGTCCGAATTTCTCCTTTCTTGATATATATAATATCAAATTCAACTCATTCAATCACATTTTCATCCAAAACAATCCACAACACATAGTTAAAGCATTTTACATTTTAACCCTCACAATTACACATTTTGACATTTTAGTCCTTATTTCACAAATACATCAAATTCAAAAATCCAATTTAATCTATGCTTAGCCGAATTACCATAGTGCTCCTAGTAGCCCATATTTCACATTTATTTCACATTTCAATCCTTCAATTTACACATTTCACAATTTAATCCATTTTAGACATTTTTGTCAAAAATCACTTTACAAAACATTGTAATCTATTAATAATTACTCATTATTCATCATCACCTATCACAAAGCTCAAGCATTCATCAATGGCATTTTTCAAAATCACCAAAAAATTCAAAAATTAGGGCATGGGCTAGCTAGAACACGAAGCAACGATCACAAAAATGTAAAAATCATCAAAAACGACTCAAAACACATACCTCAATCAAGCCAAATTCTAGCCGAACCCTAAGACTCTTTTTTCTTTTCTTTTTCCTTTGTATTTTCGGCAAGGATGAACACAAATGCCATTAATTCATGTTTTGTTTTAATTAATATTAACTTAATTATCATTTTACCAATTTAACCTTAATGTTTCTGTAATAGGCCAATTTTGGCCTGGGCCCGGAATAAATAAAACCCAAATAAAACAAAATAAATAAAAGTCCAAATTTAACAGTCCTTTTTTACAAACCCAATACAGGCCCAAAAAATAGACACAACTAAACCCTAGGCCTAAAATGGCCCAAAACCTAAACCAAATTAGAAAAAAAATAAGAAAACCCTAGCTAAGGTGCGTCGCATGCCTCCACCCTCGCACGCCACGTTAGCACCACCGTACTGCCTCCGTACTTGAAAAAAAAGGGACAAACAACGACAGCAAAAAATAACAAAAAAAGAATGTATTTTATGTTATTTCGGCTATAAAATTAAGAGAGAAATCCTTGTAAGTTTTTTTACACACAAATGAATATAAAAAAACATAATAGAAAAAGTTTCAAGAGAGGTGAATCCTTTTTTTTCTTGTTTTATTTTTGATTTTCTTTTCACTTTGTAAAGGGAAGCAAAAAAAAAAAAAAACAAAAGAAGGGATAGAAGAAACAAACCTTCGAGTTTCGTCGCCAAGGACGACTGAGGTAGCCACTTTCAATGAAAAGTGGCTGGAAAATTGAATTTTTTTTTACTTGGGTTGTTTTGAAAGGTTTTCGGGTGATTTAAGGCCAGATTCGGGCATAGGGAGGTCTGCACAGTCGAAATGACCCTTTTTGATTTTGACCGCAGTATACGATGGTCACCGCCGTTGTCGACTGGCGGCCACGACGGACGGACGGTGGCCCTATTGGCCAGAGAAAAAGGAAGAAATTGAGAGAAATTTTAGTTTTTTTTAGAGTAGGGACGAAAATGAGGTTTAAAACTTTTTTTTTGGTTTATATAGAAGTGCGAAACGTCGTCATTTCGCTGTGGCTCTTCCAATGCCAAAACAGCCCCATTTAGGCCATGACCCGATCCGACCAACCAGACCCGCATAAGATCTGCATTTTTTAGCGAAAGGGTTATTTGCGCTTTTGGCCCTTCCACTTTTTCGACCATTTTCAATTTAGTCCATTTTGTTTTATTTCCTCTAATTTTGCCCGATAATTTTTCTATTATTTTGTTTTAACCCCTCAATGGAGCGACGTTGTTTTGGAGGATAAGGGGAAAATTTCCCTTTTGACCCCTCCTTGTTATTCGCGTGTTCGGATAGGTCCTTTTCCTTTCTTTTTATTTCAATTTTTCCCAGGACTTTTGTTTTAAGTTTAACTCAGTCCCTTTTTTAGTTATTTTTGTAATTTTTTTATTAATATTATTAATATTAATAATATTATTATTTATTTAATTATTATTATTATTATTATTATTATTATCATTACTATTATTATTACTAGAATTATTATTTTCATTGTTATTTCGTCACTTTTATTATTATTTTTATGTTAGACATAACATTGTCATTCCACTGTTGGTGTTATTAGCTATTTTATGTTATAATACTTTCTTTTGATTGTTTGTATTAGCATTGAAGATTAGTGTGTCGTGTAATTTTCTTGAAGTGTTCCTTTTAGTATTTGTATCTTGTAATTTATTGGTGTAATGATTTTATTCACAAACCATCGTTTTAAATAAAAATGCATTTCATTTTATTGCTACATTCTAGTTCAAAATGTTTTCACAATGAGGTAATGCTCGGAATTTTGGAGCTTCGAGAAATCGTACCCTAACTTACTGGGTTTCGATTTTTCTTGTCGAGTCTAAAAAACCAATTATCCTTTTTAAATCAAAGCATATTAGTTAAATAAAAGCTTATTCTTGGGAATTAAAAAATGTTGTGTCCTAACTCACTGGATGTGACATTTTGTTATCTCGAGGTAAGGATTTCTAAAAATAAAGGTAATATTCTGTATTTGAAATTTTGAGAAATTATGCCCTAACTTACTGGGTTTCGATTTTTCATTTGACCCAAATAACCGAATATCCTTCTTAAACTTAAATGCATGAGTTTTAAAAGTCAAAAGACATGCTTAGTTTCGAGGATTTAAAATGTCGTATCCTAACTCACTGGGCATGATATTTTACTTCTTGGAAATAAGAGGGTCTTAGCATCCAATTTAATTTATTCAAGTTTTGTTTTAAATAAAGAGGATCGTATTTTAAAATCTTTTCAAAGTTTTGACATTAAGACGTTAATTAATCAATTAGGTACCAATTTTGGGTGTTACGAGGGTGCTAATCCTTCCTCATACTAACTGACTCCCGAACCCGTTTTCTTGAATTTTGTAGGCAAAATCATTGTTTAATAAATCAAAATGTTTTAATGATCAATCTCAAGGTGATCCGATCACACCTAAAAAAAGATTGGTCGCAACTCCATTTTCATTTTTAAAGTCGACCCTATTTTTTGCAAAAAAAAATGGTTTTGACAGCTTGGCGAGTCCACTGGGGACAATAAGAGAGTCATGCCGTAAAATTACGATCCTTTTATTGCATTTGTTTGTGTTATTTCATATGATTGCTGTGGTTTGAGTCTCATAGAATATTTTCACATTATATTGCATAAGGATCGTCTGGTCTTACCTCTTTTAAGTGGGAGTGAGAAGCTACTCCTTCATGAGGTTTTCACCTCCGTGCAGGATAGTGGATCGCTTTTAGGATACATCCGTACCTATGTCTTCGTGAGATTTTCATCTCCGTGCAGCCATAGGGAAATGTATTCCCTTGAACTAAACTCGTCCGTATGATCCTCTAATGGGTGAGGATCGAGGAATCTGCTAGTTCAGGTACCTCAACTTTAGAACCAAATCGCATATAGAAGACCCTAGGAGCCCACCCTAGATAGCACTGCGCCAAACCCTAGCGATTACCTAGATAGGTGCTTGATTATCTTTCAGTTGCTTTGAGTTTTGTTTTTTTTTTTTGTATATTGTACTGACATATTGTGTTTTCGCTATGTTTGCATGTCATTTCATATTTAAAAGGGTGTCAATTCATGTTCGATTACTAAATTAGAGAGCTTGTCATGGAGAATGAATTTCTTGATAAAGTGGAAGATAATGTGACTATCCGTATGTGGACAGAGAAAACACAATTAGAGAAAGGGGATAGTCTAGCCGAGGGGTACACGTCAAAATTATAGGACTACACCCGTATCAGCGTGATGCAAAATAACCTTTAGGAATTAAAAGAGATATAGGGATCAGTGGAATGATGAGACCAAGCAGTTGTTCTACTATAATTATGGGGATTTGCCGTATCTACTCAACATCAAGGTAGACGAGCATTTATTCCGGGCCCTCGCTCAGTATTGGAACCTTGCATACAGTTGCTTTTCCTTTGGGAGGGTAGATTTAGTGCCCACTGTGGAAGAATATACAGCCCTACTATGTTGTCTAAAGGTTTAAGTCGATAAAGCTTATTCTAGAGCCGCTTATGTCCTGACCTTTTGGAAGAAATTGGTGAATATTACAGGAATGAGCGAACAGTGGATTACAGTTAGGATCAAGCAAAAAGGTGAGTGTAAGTGCATCCCATGGAAAAATTTGAGAGATTTGATTCTAGCGCATCCTGATACGAAAAAGAGAGTCGATGTGTTTGCTTTGAGCATCTACGGACTAATGATCTTCCCTAGGGCATTAGGGTATGTAGATGAGGCAGTCTCGGATCTCTTTGATCGACTTGATAAAGGGGTGACACCTGTTCCTGCAATCTTAGCCGAGACATTTAGATCTTTAAACGCATATAGGAGGGCCAGTGAGGGCAGATTTATAGGGTGCGTGCAGTTGTTGTTAACTTGGTTCCACAGTCATTTCTGGAAGGTGGATAAGGTTTCTTATCGGGTTTTCTCTGGGAATTACTCCCCATTAAAGGAGATAGTGGCCACGCCAAAAAGGGATGACATATCAGAGGAAAATTGGATAGTGCTCCTGTAACATCCCAAAAATTGGGCTTAGTAGGATTGGGCCCAATGGGCCTTGGGCGTAGGAATGTTTAAAATTTTGAGAACAAGAGAATGGCATTATTACAAATTGGACTTGTTAGTTAAGTGAATTTGGAGTTTATGGGGTTTCTATGAAGTCTCGGGTTTAATTGGGCTTTAGGAAAAATTTGGTATTTTAACACTTTAAGGAGAGATGGTAAGTAGCTTCAAGGCTTATAGAAATAAATGAATAAATGGTTAGCATAAGTGAGCAATTAGTAAAGAGGTTATGGCATTAAGTGAAGTACCTTGAGGGAAGAGGTTCAAATCCCATTGTGTGCAACGTTTGGCTAATATTTTTGCACTCTTTCCTTAAGTGTCGGTCAAGGACTATTTATGGCAAGGGTGGACTTCATTATTTTTGGTAAGGTGGCTATAAGAATAAGGCAAGGTTGAAGTTGGGGAAACGAATCAAGAGAAATAGGTAAGTAAGGGGGACAAGAGGCTTATTTTGTGGATGGTGTTTTGGAAAGCTTGGGTGGCCAAACTCTTATCCTAAGGGGGGATGCATGTGGACGGTTTTGAGGTAGATAGGTGGCTGAAAATTTTACCTTGGCATTTGGTAAGGCCTTTGTTTTGTTTTGGCCAAAAATCCTATTGCAACCTTTGTGTCATCTTCTCTCTTTTTACTACTTTCTTTGCTGAAATTTTCTAGCACAATAGTGGATTTTCTCTCCTCTTGAATTGGTCATACATTCATCTTTTGTCTAATCTCCTTGATAGCTGAATATCATTGTTCATTCTCCTCCATAATCGAAACCTTTCCATTGTTCTTTCTTTCTCATTCCTTAAGCAATCGGTAAGTATTCTTTCAAATATTTTATTTTCTTCTCTTATGACCGAATCCATACTTTGGTTTTTGGATAGTCATTTTGAACGAGACTATCACCTTACTTTTTCTCATACGAGATCGTTTTCTTCTTCGTAGTGATATAGAGGGAGGCCGAATACAACAACATCGCCTAATCATCTCTAGTCATAGGACGATTGTGAGAAACGAGATTATAATCGATTAAGGTAAGGAAGATCTTTCATAGTCCATTTGATATCTCCATTTGGTTATTGAGTTAATCGGATTGAATGTTGGCTAATTGATATAGTTGGTAGGATCGATTCTTGGTGCATCGAGGGAGATCACAATCGTGGTGTTGAAATCGGTAGAAAGCACAACTCGTAATCAAGGTGTGTAATCCCTACTTTCCAAATATATATTTGAAATGGTGTGTGATCTCACAGTTCTCTGAAGGCTTGTATGAAATATTCTGTGATTCGATCGAAATACCGAAGAAAAATTAGAAATCGGCATCCGTAATCACTCAGGCGTGCGTATGATCATAGTGGTAATCATGTTTTGTAATAAAACAGATTCGGTCAGAAACAGTGACGTGTATTTGAAAAATCACGAAAAATTGGATAAAAGGAATTACAAAGTGAGTAAGATATCAAATTAAATCTTACTGTGTCTATTTTAATATGGAGAAATGGAGAAGGAAAAGGAATATTATATTCTGAGATATGTTAATTTTAGTGAGACTGGTTCTGAATGACTTCGGAGTATTCTGTTCTGTTTTGGAAAAATCATATAAAATTGTAAAAAGTGAATTATGGGACATAATTTATATATATGGATTCCTTAGTGAGCCTATTATTAATAGAGACAAGTGGGAGCAGTATATGAAAACTGTACAGTGAGATATTTGGATTTTGGATAAGAGAGGTCAGAATCTTTGGAAGTGAAACAAGGAAAACTTTAAGGAATAAACTGTACTAAATGGTTAAGGTAAAAATTCTGGAAAAATTTTGGTAAGAAGAAATATGAGTCTAGTTTCAAGGAAAATTTACGGATTTAGATTTTGAGATTCCTAACTTGAGATATAGTCAATTTAGTCAATATGATGCAGATGGACAGTTTCAAACTTTTATGCCCCAAATTAGTAGTTAAGCCTTGGTTATGAAATTATCGAAATACCCTTAGAGGGTAAATTACCGAAATACCCTTAGCGGGTACGATTACCAAATTATGAAAATGCCCTTATGGGCCGAATTATGGAAATGCCCCTATTGGGCCAATTTGTAAAGTGTTAATGGGCCTAAATATGAAATTGCTTAATGGGCTGAATTGACATATTGTCTTATGGGCCGAATGGACATATTGATTAATAGGTAAATGTGATATTTGTTATATGGGCCAAATGTGATATTTGCTATATGGGCCAAATGTGATATATGTTATATGGGCCAAATGTGATAAGTGATATATGGGCTCATGTGTTAATGGGCCGTATTGCTAGATTGATTAATTGGCGGAATTGCTAGATTGATTAAGGAGCCGATTTGATAAATTACCATATGGGCCAATATGAGAAATGGGCCAACTTGTAGTATGGCCTTATGTTGAAATTATCATATGAATATTGTTATGCCTTGTATATGTATACATGATTGCATAGGTTGGGATAAAATTGAAGAGAAGTTCTGGTGGCTCTACCACAATCTAGTTCGGGTGGCTCTGCCACAATCTAGTTCAGGTGGCTCTGCCATAATCTTGTTCGAGTGGCTCAGCCACAAACATTTTAAATGGCTTTATGCCTGTGATTGGTGTGTTGGCGGGGTGGGTTGACTCGATCCCCACAAGTGTGTTGGTTGGTACGGGTGGTGTGTAGCGGATGGAAAAAAAACTAGGTTTAGTTGGGAAATTACATTTCATACACATGTTATATTTGATACATTATTGTTATTGTAAATGGGCTTAGGCCCAAAATATTGCTATGTGTGTTCCGACCTAGTGGATGATGGTAAGGGGATTTCATACTGAGTTCTTGTAACTCACCCCCTTTTCTCTTAACCCTTGTTGGTAATGCTCAGTGACGAGGACTTGGGGCCATGGATGACTCGGTGTAGGCCATACTTCAAAAATGATTTTATTTGGACTTTAGTTTCTTACTTCGTTTACTTTATTACTTTACTATTTTGGGTTATGTGTTGTAATAAGGCCTCTGGATTATTTTATTTTGCTTTATGTTTGACGCGTTTATATTTTACTCAAATTATTTGAAATGGGATTTTCTAAAATCATAATAAAGGTTTTCCAAAATCGATTAACAAATGAATTTCAAAATAAACTTTTACAAATATTTTTAATATGGAAATTTCTCTTGAACTATCAACGATATTTCCAAAAGTCACAGTTCTATAAAATTATTACTTCAAATTTAATCGATCAATCCTCAAAATTAGTAGTATTTTATTAAATATCTCAAGTCAAACTTGATTTTCTTGATTTTAACAAATCAACATCTATTTTTGTACGAATAGAAAAGGATCTAACATTTTTTTATCTCATTTGACATGTTTTCTTTATACGTTATCGAAAAACTTTTTAGTGTGACACACCGGATTCGGGCCTAACTTCTAGGCCAAGTTTGGGATGTTACAGCTCCTCCAAAATCTTCAGGAAGAAGACGTCAAGTGGAGAGCTCCTTGGTTGATTCTCGACGAAATTCTTTACCGATGTGGGAGTTTTGACTGGGTCCCTTTGCTTGGGATTTAGGGAGCCGTTGGGTATGCTCCTTTGCTTGTATTGAGGTAATACAGATCAAGATAGTTCATATCGGCAATGCATGGGCTAACTCAATGTGAGTTTTCGTACAGGGGAGACAATTACAAGAAAAGGGTAAAGGAGATTTCTAACGCTTGGAATCAGACTCATCAAATGAAAAGCTGGCCGTAGGTTCAATGATGATTCCCGAGTACAGTGGATGGTGGAGTAAAAAATTAATGATAATATCCCGGGCCAAATTTAGAAGGCATTCGACCGATGGAAGAGTACTTACAAGTGCTCCCGTTAGAACTAGAAATCATAAAGCAAGACTTTGAGAGGAGGAATTTGGTACTTGAAAAGAAGATAGAACAATTGGAGGAAGACAAGTTGCATTTAAGGTTAGATGCTGATGTTCAAAAGCTAGAGGCTGAGAAATTAAGGAAATGAAAGAATAAAGCCGATGAAGACTTGGATAGTTTGAAGACGAATTACAAGAAATTGTGTCTATCGATGAGAACCGCCGGATTAGGAAAATTGTCGAGCAATGGCGACAATAGATCCAAGAAGAAAGAACCAAAGTTGATTGGTGGGAGAGAAAATTCCAAGAGGCTTAGGCATAGAAAGAGGCTCTAGAAAGGAGCTTGTTAGAAACCCAAAATGGCAAAAGAGAATAAAAGGCTAGAGTGGCAGAACTTGAAAAATTACTTCATCAGTATAGAAATCATAATTCTGCGGTTGAGTTGAGGGCAAATTTGAACAAGATTGAAGAAATGAAAAGAAAGATAGA
Organism: Gossypium rotundifolium; assembly: GCA_025506655.1. NCBI lineage: Eukaryota > Viridiplantae > Streptophyta > Magnoliopsida > Malvales > Malvaceae > Gossypium > Gossypium rotundifolium. The sequence continues at coordinate 146,720,582 of CP106722.1, forward strand.
AGAACTAGAGTCTGCATTACAAAACTGTAAGCTCCGGGTAGAGCTTCTTAAGGTAAGTGAGGAACGTTGGAAGGAACAGCTTCACCATTCTCAGAATCAAGTTAGGGGTAGAGATTACATTATGGATGAGGCCGTGGCTCAGATTCGGGAGGTAGACGATCATTTACAGACCTTGGCAATTCAGGTTGACATGCTAAGCGTGAAGTATGAGCAAGAATCAGATCGAGGTCAAGAGTTAGCTTCGTTGCTTCGGAAAGTTAAAACTTTGAGCATTAGGGCAAAGTCATATCTATAATCTATTTTATGTAAATAATTTTGTTTTCTAATAAAGTTTTCTAAATGAAATTGAATCAGAATCGACGCCTTTTTTGTATTTATTTCATGCATTCGCATTACATCACATCATGTGTATTAAATTTCATGGAAAGACCCTAATTGGTTAAAATCATTTCGGAGTTAATTACGGTACCCGAGCAAAGACAAAAGACATGGATCAAAGATTTGAAAGACTTGAACAATTCTAAAAAGAAAGACAAGATCAGCTGCAAATACAGATGCAAGAACAATTGGCCAAAATTCCACAAGACATGAGAGATCAGATGCTAGAATACCAAAGAAGTATGATGAGCCAATTAAAGTAACTACTAGCCAAAGGGCATGAAAAAGGGAAATGACCAATGGTCAACAGTGGGGATGATAATGAAGATCCCATTTATCACCTAGGTTTTACCCTAATAAGCGTTTAGACCCAACCAAACGCGTAGCCACAAGGGGTACCCATCACTACCGGACCCCAACAATATCAGGACGGTACCTTGTGTAACATCAAAAATTGGGCCTAGTAATGGGCCTTGGGTGTAAGAATGTTTAAAATTTTCAAGAATATGAGAATGGCATTGTAGCAAATTGGACTTATAAGTTAAGTGAATTTGGAAGGTTACGAGGTTTCTAGGAAGCTCCAGGTTCAAGTTAGGCTATAGGTAAATTTTTGTGTTGAAGTACTTTAAGGAGAAAAGGTAAGTGGCATTAAGACTTAAGTAAATAAATGAGTAATTTGCTAGCACAAAGGAGCTTATGGTGAAGGGGATATGGTGCCACATGAAGGACTTTGAGGGAGGAGGTTCAAATCCCATATTGTGCAATTTTTTGGCTAATTTTTTTGTATTCTTTCCCTAAGTGTCGGCCAAGATGATATATATGGCAAGGTGGACTTTTTAATTTTGGCAAGGTGGCTAAGGAAACAAGGAAAGGATGAAGCTAAGGAAAGGAATCAAAAGAAAAGGAAAGAATAGGTAACATGTTGGCCCAAAAAGAGGAAAGTGTTTTGGAAAGTTTTGGTTGGAAAACTTTTGACCTTATTGCCAAGGCATGGACGATTTTGGTGAGAGGAGAGGGTAGCCGAATTTTCCATACCTTTTTGCAAGTCTTGTGCATGAGAGATGTTTCTTCTCCTTTGATAATTTTGTGTTTTTTTTCCAAATATCATTTTTAGTCATTTGGTGCAAGGGGAGAAACCGAAACTTTTCTTTGCTTTTGAGTGTTCTTTCGGGTTTCTTTTTGAGAGTGACGTTTTGGGTACTTTTTCTTTGAGTATTTCGGGTCATCTCCTTTTCAATTTTTAGCAAGGTGAAGGAGCACAAGTGATTTGTATTAACCAAATCGTTATCGTCGACTCGTCAAGCAAGTGGGGACGATATTTCAGTAGCAAAAGGGCAGGATCAATTTTTGGTGCACTGAGGGAGATCACATCCATGGTGTTGAAATCGGTAGAAAGCACAACTGTAATAAGGTGTGCAATCTCATACCCTTCGAATACATGTTGGAAATGGTGTGTAATCCCACACTTCTCTGAATATTTGCATGAAATGTTTTGTGATTCAATTGAAAGATCAAAAAATCAGAAATTGGCATATGTGATCACTCGGGAGTGCGTATGTTCGTAGTGGTAACCATATTTTGCAAAGAAACAGTTTGGTCAGTAGCAGTGACGTGATTTTGAAAAATCACGAAAATAGGAGAAAAGGAATTTTAAAGTGAATAAGATATCAAATTAAAGCTTACTGTGTCTATTATGATATGAAAGAAACAGAGAAGGAAAATGAATTTTATTTTCTGTGATATTCTAATTTTAGTGAGACTGATTCTAATTGACTTCGTGGTTCCCTGATCTATTTTGGAAAAATCATTCAAAATTGGACAAAGTGAATTATGAGTTATAATTTATATGTACAGATTCCTTAGTGAGTTTATTTTCAATATAAACAAGTGGGAGAAACATATGAAAACCTTACAGTGAGATATTTGAATTTAAGGTAAGAGAGGTCAGAGCGTTGGATAGTGAAACAAGGGAATCTTTAATGAATAAACTGTACTAAACGGCTAAGTGAAAAATTCTGGAAAAATTGTAGTAAGAAGATATATGAGTCTAGTTTCAAGGAAAATTTACGGATCTAAATTTTTAGTTTCTTAACTCAAGTTGTAGTCAATTTAGTCAACGTGACGTAGATGGACAGTTTCAATTTTTAATGCCCCAAATTAGTAGTTAAGTCTAGGGTTGCGAAATTATGAAAATACACTTGGAGGGCAAATTATCGAAATACCCTTGGGTTGCGAGATTACCGAATTACCCTCGATGGGTAAAATTACCGAAATGCCCCGAATGGGCCGATTTGATATATTGCCTTAATGGGCTAATTTGTTATATTGCCTTAATGGGCCGATTTGGTTGATTGCTTAATGGGCCAAATTGATATATTGCTTAATGGGCCAAATTGATATATTGCTTAATGGGCCGGTTTACAAAGTGTTAATGGGCCAAACTTTTATCTGAATTAATTATTGTTGTTATATTTGTAAATATCATGATTTGCTATGTACGTTGCATTTACATAATTCTGCATGGGATTAGGATATTGATGATCGGAGGAAGTAATCTGGTGGCTCTGCCACATATTTTTGTGACTCTGTCACAATATGTCTTGTAACATCCTGAAAAGGGCCTATGCATTTTCAGTTTAATTGTATGAAATGACAAGTTAAGCACTAAGAATAAATTTTTGATATTTTTGGAAACCTGGAAATGCATAAAAATGGAAACACGAACATTTTGGAAGCTGGAACATTTTGAAACACATTTTGGAAATGATCCAAAATGGAAACACAACATTTTGGAAACTTTAATGTAAGAAAAATGGAAATTCTGAGCCGATATAAAATTTTAGGAAACTTAGAAATGATGCGAAATGTCAAATTTTAAAGTTTAAAATAGGAAATAAGGGCAAGATGGCCTTAAAAGAAAAAGTTAGTAAAGTTTGACACACAAACAGAGCTTGGAAAAGTGGCTGAAGATGCCACTTAGGGCCTCTGGAAATGGCACCACATGTAGGGTGTTGGGCCTGAGTTCGAGTCACTTGGGAAGCAAATAAAAGGGAGTTTTATTTTTGCTTCCAAGGCTAAGGGGTGGACGGCACAAGCCTTCTAGAAAGGAGGTGTTTTAATTCCATAAATATGTGATTAATAAGTGATAAATAAGGGATTTTAAATTTGGATTATTTGAGGAGATAATTGATGGATTAAATGCTTTTATTTTTAGATAAAGGAGATAATATTATCTTAAGGGAGAGTGGTGGCCAAGTCAAGGACTCTTGGCCTAGCAAATTTGGCTAAAGAAGGAGAACCAAAGTCTTTTGTCTCATCTTTTCCAAGTTGCCGAAAATTCCTAGCTCTCTCCCCTCTCCGAATTTTCTTTAAGCAAAATCCATCTCTTCTTCTTCTATTTTCTTCTCCTCTCCTTTGCTATTGTCGAGCCAAAACACTCTTTGATCCACGATTAAAACTCCATAGCCAAACTCTGTGACTCTAGGCAAGGAAGCAATCGATCAAAGCATTAAAGGTAAGGCTAAGCATTAATCAAGTTCTTTCTTTTTCTATTTGCGAAAAAGAAGGGTCTAATCCTATTTTTTCTTATGGCGAATCTATAAGGATCTCTCGTGTTCTTTTTACAACAGTTGAATACAAGGAGGAATCTTTCGGAAATTCGAGGATCTAAGGTAAGATAAATATATTGGTTAAAGGTTATGATTTATATGTTAAATTAAATTTAACATATGATGCTAGGGATGTTGACGATGCTATAAGGCAAGAAATCCTTTTGATTTGGAATTTGTAAGGTAGGTGATATTCGCCAAGGCTTTTTTTTTTGATATTTAGGATTATTTCCCATTATTTCAAAAGCGAAACCGACATGGTTACATGGCTAGTGTTAGCCGATTTCAAGGAAAAGGAATACTAGCAATTTTGGGACTTGATTTGAGACATCCAAATTCGGCAAACAAGGTAAGTAATACAAATCCTACTAGGATTTGGTTTTTTTAAGCCAAATAGGTTTGTTAATATGCTTTAATGATTGGCGAATATAGGAGTTAAAAATCTAGATCGATAGATCGTTCTTGAGATCTCAAGGAATCCAATAAGCGAATCGGTGTGTACCCATACTAATCTTCAATAAATTATATGGCAATTATTAACTATATGAATATGCATAAGAATGTGAATGTGGTTAAGTACCACAAATGTGGTAAGAAGTACTCGAGTGCACGTTTCCTACTCGATAGGATCTGAATATGATATATTATGAACATGTGAATAGGAACATGAATGAGAAATATGTATGTTATATAATTTATGGGGCATTCGGGATCTATGTGAAAGGGAAGAAGGTGTTGACTTGGTCTCACCAATGGAATATGGTGATTATGGTCACAAAATTTGAATATGGTAACCGGTTACATTATACGAATTTGGTAACCGGTTACATTACTTGAATATGGTGTCTAATGACACAAATGATATAGGCGATGAGCACGTCATTGCAATGATTACCTTTGATGGTGTGTAGCGGATGGAGGGTTGACTTAGTAGTCCCACGGTGTGTTGGCGGTCTGGTGGTGTGTAGTGGATGGACAAATAGGCTTGGGTTTGGGTTGCATCATCATTTATTTTTATATGAATATGAATTTGATATGAACATGTATGCGATTTGTTGATTGTTAGTACTGTGTGCACATTGAGTCTGTTGACTCACCCCGCTGTGGGAACTATTTTCAGGTGATGAACAGTGATGGACCGGTACGGTAGACCTTGAGGTGGCCATGTTTCATTTGAAGATTTGATTTGATTTGGACTTTATTTCTTTTCAGTACATTTAATTTTATTTTTTTTGGGGGTTAACTTGATGTAATAAGGCCATAAGGCCCAAGTGGATTTCTTTATTTTTGCTTTACTTTTAAATATTGTGCTAAGAACTATTTTGGATGTAAGTAAGTACAAAATTTATTTCTTTAAAATGAACCTAAAATTATTTTGTCACTTTACTTAAATTGGATTTACAAGATTAATTAAATGGGTTTCCAATCTAAGCCCAACTCAAAATAATAGTTTTCTAAAATTTTACAAATTTTCTCTAAGTGTGAAAATTTTGAAATCGATTTACTTTAGGAACATACCAGATCCGATTCGGGCTCGTGAAATGGGTGTGGGGTGTTTGATTTGGTATCGAGCCAGTTTTAAACTCTCGGCACGTGGGCTAAGGCCCAAAACATTTTCAAAGCGAGCCAAATGATTATCTTTGAAAAATAAGCGGGTTTTACGGCATGGCACCTAAGTCTCAACCCATGATCCACCGGTAAGTACCCTAACTATATGTGTGATTACGTGAGCTGTTTAAGGGTAGAAAAGGCATGGAGCGTAGAATAGAATGATAGGAACTTGAACCCAGGATTAGACTACTCAAACATAAAACCACATAAGACTTAATGCACTGAACAAACCTATGGCTAAGTCACTAAGCTAGTGGTGTGGTAACCCCTGTACGCATGTCTAGGATTGGATTCGGGAGAGCTTGGTATTTAAGCAGTCCTAGTGACTCACCTCCTCTTCGCAGGAATCCTACCTGGTGTGTAGCTTCGGTTCACCCTAACTCAGAGGGCTCAGTGGTGTGGCAACCTCTGTGCGCATGTCTAAGAATGGTTTTGGTGGGAGCTTAGTATTTAAGCAGTCTGCGTGACTCACCTCCTCTCCACTCGAATCCTGCCTGGTGCATAGCTTTGGTTCACCCTGACCAAGAGGGCTCGGTCATAGGCTAAACATAATGACTAAAACCCGAAAGGGAACTAGCCATGTTTTTTAAAAAAAAAGAACAAAACAACAAACCCCAGTTTTAAAATTCTCAAAACTTTCTTTGAAGTTGAGGAAACTATCTTTACAAAAAAAAAAAAATTTGAAAAATTTTTGATTTGTGAAAATTACAAAAAATGCCCCTAGTGGTAAAATTACCAAAATGCCCCAGGTTATAAAATGTTTAACTACTCAACAGCTTTACCAAAATGTCATTACTTTATAAACATTCAAAAACCCTAATTTGTAAAATATCAAAATACCTTGATTTTAGAAAATTACAAAATTGCCCCTAACTTACAAAATTACCAAAATGACCCTGATTTCCAAAATTTTTGCAACATCCCCATTTTGGAAGGAACAATTTTTAAAAAGAACCCTCAAAGTTTTACAACTTTCGAAATATCCTTGACTTATAAAATTTTACAAATTTACCCTGATTTGTGAAAAATTACCAAGATACCCCTGAGGTCGAAAATTATCGAAATACCCCCGGATTTCAAAATTTTTCCAAATTACCCCGGGACTTCGAAATTTTCAAAATACTTTTTGACAAAAACACCAAGGAACGTTCTTCTAAAAAATTATGAAAATGCCCTCAGAGGATAAAATTACGAAAATACCCCAGGAAGTGGAAAACAACAACAACGAAAACTACAACATTTCTCAGAATGAGCGAAAGTCCATACTTGTTTGATGGATGAATGAATGGAAAAATGGTATGAATCTGAAAGAACCACTCCGTGTAAAATTTTGTGAGTAAATAAGTGAAACCAAAATACTAATACATAAAACTTCTTAATCAGATCTTGACGCTAGAAAATGAGCTCTAGAGGACGTGGTCGTCGTGGACGAGGTAGAGGAAGGATGACTGTGTCGGAACCCGTTAGATCGGGTCAAGGGTCCGACAATGAAATACCACCGCCACCACCACCCCCATTTATTAATGTTGAGCAACAGGCTTAGACGGGGGAAGATGCTGTGTCGCAGGCTGTGCTACGAGTTTTGGAATTAGTGGCAGGTGCATGAGGAAATTCAGGAAATCGTAAGTTTGTGCTGAACGGCTCCGAGCTAATGGAGTGAAATGTTTCGAGGAGTATCGAGTGGCACCAGTCTGATTGAGTCTTGGTTGGAAATGTGAGCACATCATGGATGAGCTCGATCGACTCAGAGGAAAGGTTGAAAGGATGGTGGCATTGTTACGCGATGAAGCGTATCAGTGGTGGTTAACTATGCGAGATGGTGCTATGACGGAGGATCGACACAGGAATATGTTAAGGAGGCATTCTAGAAGAAATATGTGGGAACCAGTTTCTGAGACGAGCAAAGGAAAGCTTTTAAGGGTGGTTCAAGGAACAAGTCCGTGAGCGAAATATGAGGCGAAATTTACGAGGTTGAGTCATTATGCTCGAGGTGTAGTGGCGATCGAACATGAACGCCGTGTCTGCTTTTGAGGACGGACGGAGAGGCGACCTGAGACTGTTGGTAGCACCGCATCAGGAGCGGGAATTCTCGACTTTGGTGGAAAAGGCCAAAGTGGTTGAGGGAATCAAAGATTCTACCAAGCAGGCTGTGGATAAGAATAAGCCTAAGAGAGGTTTTGGACCATCTGGAAGGGTTCATAAGAGGCCTAGGGTTGACGAGGCCACGAAATAAATAAGTTGATGCAGGCTGGCAGATGACGCCCTTGTGAGCATTGTGGAAAGAGGCACTTGGGGGAGTGCTAGAGAAAGACGAAGGATGTTTCAAGTGTGGGTCCAAGGACCATATGCTTAAGGATTGTCCCAAAGCAACGGATGAGAGCCGACCGACAAGACAGAGGGCTAGCCAGATTGGTAGAGGCGGGCAGACCTCAACGGGTCGTGGTTCGACTGAGAGGTAATGGTCTTGGTAGAGGCCATGGAGCACTGGTAGAGGTGCTACTAATGTTAATGCGAAGCAAGACAATCGGGTTTAGTTTATGCGGTTCACCAGAAGGGAAGATGGAGACAGCCGGATGTTATAACCGCACGTTCTTTATTCATGACAAGCCCTATTTTGCTCTTATTGATGTGGGCTCGACCCATTCCTATGTTACATGTAGTGTAGTGGAAACATTAGGCCTAGACTACGAACTCTCGATAGGCGGATGGCGGTAGTAAGTCCATTAGGCCAAACTATAGTGGTAGACAAGATCTTTCGGAATGTACCCCTAGAGATTCAGGGAGTGAACTTTCGGGCAGACTTAATGGAGTTACCCTTCTGAGAGTTTGAACTTATACTCGGAATGGATTGGATAGTAGAACACCGAGCCGTATTGGATTGTGACTAAGCGTATGGAACTAAGAACCCCGGAGGATAAAGTGGTAGTAATGATCGGAGAAAGGATGAACTACTTGTCTAACGTGAGTTTGGCTTTGAAGGCTGAGAAGATGGTTAAGAAAGGTTGCAAGGCATTCCTAGCCTTCGTAAGTGCGATAGGTGGAAAGGAAGAATGTATTAATGGAGTTAGGACGGTAAGAGACTTCGTGGATGTGTTTCAGAGGAATTATCGGAAAATACCCCAGACAGGGAGGTAGAATTTGGAATTGATTTGCTACTCGGAACAGCTCCTGTGTCAATTTCTCCATACCGAATGGCGCCAAAGGAGTTAGTGGAGCTCAAGGCTCAAATCCAAGAACTGTTGGATCGTGGGTTCATTCGACCCAGTGTGTCTCCGTGGGGAGCACCGGTCCTATTTGTGAAGAAGAAGGACGAAACTATGCGTATGTGCATAGATTATCGTCAGTTGAATAAGCTGACCATTAAGAACAAGTATCCTTTGCCAAGGATCGATGACTTATTCGATCGGTGAAGGAGCCGCATGTGTTTTCAAAGATCAACTTAAGGTCGGGATATCATCGAGTTGAAGGTGAAGGAGGGTGATATCCATAAGACCGCTTTTAGGACAAGATACTGACCATTTTGAGTTTGTGGTGATGCCGTTTGGGTTGTGAACGCTCCAACGTGTTCATGGATATGATGAATCGGTTTTCCAACCCTACTTGGATAGGTTCGTCGTTGTGTTCATCGACGATATTTTGGTGTACTCTAAGTCGGAGGAGGAGCATGATGAGCATCTCCGAGTTGTGTTGGAAGTGTTAAGGGAGAAGAAGCTCTATGCCAAATTCAGCAAGTGTGAGTTTTGGCTTAAGGAGGTGGCATTCTTAGGACATGTGGTATCCGCAGAAGGAATAAGAGTAGATCCTAGGAAGATCGAGCAGTGTTGGATTGGAAACCACTTAGGTCCGTGGCTGAAATTTGAAGTTTCCTAGGCTTGGCCAGGCTATTATAGAAGGTTTGTGGAAGGATTCTCGTCAATAGCCGCGCCTTTAACAAAGTTGCTAAGGAAGGAAGTACCCTTTGAATGGACTAATAAGCAGCAAGAGAGCTTTGAAAAGCTTAAGAAGGTCTTGATGGAAGCTCAGTGTTAATTCATAGGAGGCGGGAAAATATTTTGTGGTGTCTTGTGACGCTTCGTGACAGGGGTTAGGTGTGTGTACTAATGCAAGATGGCAAAGTAGTCGCTATGCGTCCACTACAGCCTAAGGCCTCATGAAGTTAACTACCCAACTCATGACTTGAACCTGGTAGCGATGGTTTTGCCCTTAAGGTTTGGAGCCACTACCTTTATGGAGAAAGGTCGATTATCTACATAGACCACAAAAGTCTTAAGTACTTGTTGACTCGAAGGAGTTGAACTTAAGGCAATGAAGGTGGGTGGAATTGTTGAAGGACTAAGACTATTCGATAGAATATCATCCGGGCAAGGCGAATGTGGTAGCCGATGCCCTGAGTAGGAAGGTTGTGTCAGATCTAAGGGCTTTGTTCTCTCATTTAAGTCTGTATGATGATGGAAGCCTGTTGGCGGAGTTACAAGTCAAGCCCACCTGGCTGAAGGAGGTGAAAGAGGGACGATTGGTCGATAAGGACTTAAGTACTAAGTTACAACAAATGCAAACAAGGAGGATTAAGGGACTATGGCGTCACCGATGAAGAAGTATTGTGCTACAAGGGAAAGGTGCGTATGCCGGGGATAAGGAGTTGAGACAAAAGATTCTTGGGAAGCGCATGGTAGCCCTTATGCTATGCATCCGGAGGCATCAAGTTGTATAGAGATCTAAGGAACAAATTTGGTGGTACGATCGAAATGAGAGGTGGTGAATTTGTGGGGAAATGTTTGACGATGTCGACAAGTTAAGGTGAACACCAAGTCCCATCGAGGATTACTTCAACCAATCGAAGTTCCCCAATGGAAGTGGGAAAGAATTACCATGGACTTCGTTAGTGGGCTTCCCCACGCCTACTAAGAAGGACTCGGTATGGGTGATAGTGGACCGTTTGACCAAGTCCGCACATTTTATCCCGAGAAGAATGGATTATTCTCTTGAAGTTGGCTAAGTTATATGTGGCGAGATTGTGAGGTTACATGGAGTACCAATGTCGATCATCTCGATAGAGACCCAAGGTTTACGTCTCGATTTTGGAAGGCACTTCATCAAACCTTAGGCACTAGGTTGGACTTCACCACGGCATTTCATCCACAATCCGACAGGCGGTCCGAGCGAGTTATACAAGTGTTGGAGGATATGTTGAGAGGTCGTGTAATGGATTTTCGAGGAAGTTGGGAAGATTACTTGCCTTTAGGTGAGTTTGCCTACAACAACAGACTATCGGGCTAGCATTCGGATGGCACCATATGAAGCGTTGTATGGCGGAAGTGTAGAACACCTACTTGTTGGTGAGTTAGGAGAACGTCGAGTTTTGGGACCGAAATTAGTGGCGGCGAGGAAAAGGTTGAGTTGATTCGGGCACGCAGTTGAAGGAAGCCTCGATAGGCGTAAGTCGACGTAGACCTTAAGGGAAGGAAATAGAGTTTGAAGTGGGAGATCAAGTATTCTAAAATCTCGCCTTGGAAGAAGGTAATGAGGTTCGGTCGAAAAGGGAAGTTAAGCCCAAGGTTTATAGGGCCTTATCGAGTACTGAAGTGAGTTGGGCCGGTGGCATACCAATTAGAGTTGCCACCAGAGTTGTAGCGGATGCACGACGTATTCCATGTATCCATGCTACGTCGCTACAGATCGGACCCATCTCATATGGTACCTATTGAAGAGGTGGAACTAAGGCCAGACTTATCCTACGAGGAAGAGCCGATTCGAATCTTGGAACGTGATATGAAAGTATTACGAAGGAAGTCCGTACCTCTAGTCAAAGTGTTATGGCGTAATCATGGAATGGAAGAAGCTTTGTGGGAGTCAGAGGAGACCATGCGACAACAATACCCTCAATTATTTTAGTTAGGAAATTTCGGGGACGAAATTTTGTTTAAGGGGTAGAAGCGTAACATCTGAAAAGGGCCTATGCATTTTCGGTTTAATTGTATGAAATGACAAGTTTAAGCACTAAGAATAAATTTTGATATTTTGGAAACTTGGAAATGCATAAAATGGAAACACGAACATTTTGGAAGCTGGAACATTTGGAAACCTAAACATTTTGGAAATGATCCAAAATGGAAACTGAACATTTTGGAAACTTGAAAATGTAAGAAAAATGGCAAGTTCTGAGCCGATCAAAAATTTTAGGAAACTTAGAAATGATGCAGAAATGTCAAATTTTAAAGTTGAAAATAGGAAATAAGGGCAAGATGGCCTTAAAAGAAAAAGTTGGTAAAGTTTGACATACAAACAGGCTTGGAAAAGTGGCCTGAAGATGCCACTTAGGGCCTCTGGAAATGGCGCCACATGTAGGGTGTTGGGCCTGAGTTCGAGTCACTTGGGAAGCAAATAAAAGGGAGTTTTATTTTTGCTTCCAAGGCTAAGGGTGGACGGCACAAGCCTTCTAGAAAGGAGGTGTTCTAATTCCATAAATATGTGATTAATAAGTGATAAATAAGGGATTTTAAATTTGGATTATTTGAGGAGATAATTGATGGATTAAATGCTTTTATTTTTAGATAAAGGAGATAATATTATCTTAAGGAGAGTGGTGGCCAAGTCAAGGACTCTTGGCCTAGCAAGTCGGCTAAAGAAGGAGAACCAAAGTCTTTTGTCTCATCTTTTCCAAGTTGCCGAAAATTCCTAGCTCTCTCCCCTCTCTGCGAATTTTCTTTAAGCAAAATCCATCTCTTCTTCTTCTATTTTCTTCTCCTCTCCTTTGCTATTGTCGAGCCAAAACACTCTTTGATCCACGATTAAAACTCCATAGCCAAACTCTGTGACTCTAGGCAATGAAGCAATCGATCAAAGCATTAAAGGTAAGGCTAAGCATTAATCAAGTTCTTTCTTTTTCTATTTGCCGAAAGAGAAGGGTCTAATCCCTATTTTTGTCTTATGGCCTAATCTATAAGGATCTCTCATGTTCTTTTTACAACAGTTGAATACAAGGAGGAATCTTTCGGGAAATTCGAGGATCTAAGGTAAGATAAATATATTTGGTTAAAGGTTATGATTTATATGTTAAATTAAATTTAACATATGATGCTAGGGATGTCGACAGTGCTATAAGGCAAGGAATCCTTTTCAGATTTGGAATTTGTAAGGTAGGTGATATTCGGCCAAGGCTTGTTTTTTTGATATTTAGGATTATTTCCCATTATTTCAAAAGCCGAAAACTGACATGGTTACATGGCTAGTGTTAGCCGATTTCAAGGAAAAGGAATACTAGCAATTTTTGGGACTTGATTTACAGACATCCAAATTCGGCAAACAAGGTAAGTAATACAAATCCTACTAGGATTTGGTTTTCTTTAAGCCAAATAGGTTTGTTAATATGCTTTAATGATTGGCCGAATATAGGAGTTAAAAATCTAGATCGGTAGATCGTTCTTCAGGATCTCAAGGAATCCAATAAGTGAATCAGGTGTGTACCCATACTAATCTTCAATAAATTATATGGCAATTATTAACTATATGAATATGCATAAGAATGTGAATGTGGTTAAGTACCACAAATGTGGTAAGAAGTACTCAGGTACGTTTCCTACTTCTGATAGGATTACAAATATGATATATTATGAACATGTGAATAGGAACATGAATGAGAAATATGTATGTTATATAATTTATGAGGTATTTGGGATCTATGTGAAAGGGAAGAAGGTGTTGACTTGGTCTCACCAATGGAATATGGTGACTACGGTCACAAAATTTGAATATGGTAACCGGTTATATTATCTGAATTTGGTAACTTTGGTTACATTACTTGAATATGGTGTCTAATGACACAAATGATATAGGCGATGAACACGTCACGCAGTGATCGCCTTCGATGGTGTGTAGCGGATGGAGGGTTGACTTAGTAGTCCCACGGTGTATTTGGCGGTGCTGGTGGTGTGTAGCGGATGGACAAATAGGCATGGGTTTGGGTTGCATCATCATTTATTTTTATATGAATATGAATTTGATATGAACATGTATGCCTAATTTGTTGAATGTTAGTCTTGTGTGCACATTGAGTCTGTTGACTCACCCATTGTGGGAACTATTTTCAGTGATGATCGGTGTGATGGACGGGATGGTAGACCTTGAGGTGGCCATGTTTCATTTGAAGATTTGATTTGATTTGGACTTTATTTCTTTTCGGTACATTTAATTTTATTTTTTTGGGGTTTACTTGATGTAATAAGGCCATAAGGCCCAAGTAGATTTCTTTATTTTACTTTACTTTTAAATATTGTGCTAAGAACTATTTTGGATGTAAGTAAGTACAAAATTTATTTCTTTAAAATGAACCTAAAATTATTTTGTCACTTTAATTAAATTGGATTTACAAGATTAATTAAATGGGTTTCCAATCTAAGCCCAACTCAAAATAATAGTTTTCTAAAATTTTACAAATTTTCTCTAAGTAACGAAAATTTTTGAAACCTGTTTACTTTAGGAACATACCAGATCCGGTTCAGGCTCGTGGGCCGAGTGTGGGGTGTTTCATGTCTAGTGGCTATTCCACGTATATTCTGTGATTCTGGTGGCTTGTCCACAATTAAATTTGTTATAAAAGGCAAAATGCATGCCATAGGTGTGATGGTTGGTACGGGTGGTGTGTAGCGGACGGAAATATTAGGTTGGTTTGGGATTGCATTACATTCATTGGATTAATTTGTTATATTCTGTTTTATAAATGGGCTTCGGCCCAAGTTATTATTATATAGGCTCAAGCCGAAAGTTATTGCTAAACGGGTTCAGACCCAGTGGATGACGGTAAGGGGATTATACACTGAGTTCTTGTAACTCACCCCCTTCTTTCTTAATCCTTGTAGGTAATGTACCATGATGTGGACTTGGGCCCATGGATGACTCGGTGGAGGTCATACTTCGGAAATAAATGTTTCGAACTTTAGTAAATTAATTTTCTTCTCTATTTCGTTACTTTTATTATTTTGGGTTTTAAAGTTGTAATAAGGCCTCTGGGATATTTTTATTTTACTTATGTTTTGTAGTGCTTATTATTCTGCTTGAGATACTTTAAGTGGGAATTTTCTAAAAATTCTAAATAAAGGTTTTTCTAAATTGATTAACAAATGGATTTTATACAAACTTTTGCAAATAATTTAACCCAATTTTCTTTTGAATTATCAACGATATTTTCAAAAGTCACGGTTTTAAAACTCACTAATTCAATTATTAATTTATCAATCAACCTTGAAATTAGTAGTATTTTTATCAAATATTTCTTATCAAACTTGTTTTCTTCAATTACACCTATTTTAGTATGAATCACAAGATCCTTTATACGTTTTCTTCATTGTGACACACCAGATAAGCCTAACTTACGGTCGAGTTTGGGGTGTTACATTTTATAATATCGAGCTAGGTTTCAAAACTCGGCTGTGGTTTGGGTTCAAAAATGTTTTCCAAAGCTTTTTGAATTTTAAATTAAAAATGCATGTTCCAAATGAAGTATGGCACCACGAGAATCCGGCACCAAGTCAAGTAAGTTTATGTTTTTATTTTATGAATATTGTGGTATGACTATAGAAATACTTTAGAACTTTTAGTTTTAGGAGTCGAAACTATAGAGATTGAGACTTTAGGATACGTTTTACGATAACGACTTTACTTCTTATGCTTCATAAGACATTGTTTAATAAACATTAAATAGTATACTGATTCATAAGACTCTTAATCAGATTAAATCGATTTAGCAAACATGAGCACTAGAAGACGTGGACGAGGTACACGTGGCCGTGGTAGAGGCTGGGGTGCTTGGGCTGGACCCTCGACATCAGGGATTAGGCTTGAAAGAGGGCGCTAGCATCGCCAGTGGCTGAGACGGGATTTCATGATC
This sequence comes from Gossypium rotundifolium, assembly GCA_025506655.1. Classification (NCBI taxonomy): domain Eukaryota; kingdom Viridiplantae; phylum Streptophyta; class Magnoliopsida; order Malvales; family Malvaceae; genus Gossypium; species Gossypium rotundifolium. The sequence continues at coordinate 146,736,062 of CP106722.1, forward strand.
GAGCCGGAGTTGACGAGCTGACTCAGTTAGTTAGGGAGGTTTTAGAGGAGGTTAAAAGAATAAGTGAGGCACTTCGACAGGAGTGCGTAGACTGTAAGAAGAAAAAGGATCGCGGTTATTCAGGGTCGCAATCTCATTCTGTGAAGCGTGTAAAGGCATGTCCAAACTCTCCAGCTTGCGATTATTGCGGAAGGCGTCATCCTGGTGAGTGCTAGAGGAGGCCAGGAGCATGTTTGAGATGCGGGTCTAAGAAGCATAAGGCTCGAGATTGTTTCATCACTATCAAGTCAGGTATGTTTTGGTTGGACGTGATGTTTGAATGTAAAAAATTTTATGAATGAGTGATAAATACCTGCTTGCTTCTGAGGATTAAATATTTGATGATGTGAAGAGTTTCAAAATTAAGATAGAAAGCGAATTAGTGTTATTACGATCAGAGTGCGCAGCGAAAGTGTAGTGTGCTAGGTTAGGATGTGCGATTGTTCCTATAGTTGGAAATTTCGAGGACGAAATTTCTTTATGGGGTAGAATTGTAACATCCCAAAATTGGGCCTAGTAGGATTGGGCCCAATGGGCCTTGGGTGTAAGAATGTTTAAAATTTTCAAGAATATGAGTATGGTGTTGTAGTAAATTAGACTTATTAGTTAAGTGAATTTTGAAGGTTACGGGGTTTCTAGGAAGCTCCGGGTTCAAGTTAGGCTATAGGTAAATTTTTGTGTCGAAGTACTTTAAGGAGAAAAGGTAAGTGACATTAAGACTTAAGTAAATAAATGAGTAATTTGCTAGCACAAAGGAGCTTATGGTAAAGGGGATATGGCGCGACATGAAGGACTTTGAGGGAGGAGGTTCAAATCCCATATTGTGAAAGATTTTTACCAATTTTTTTGTATTATTTCCCTAAGTGTCGGCCAAGATGATATATATGGCAAGGTGGACTTTTTTATTTTGGCAAGGTGGCTAAAGAAACAAGGAAATGATAAAGGTAAGGAAAGGAATCAAAAGAAAAGGAAAGTATAGGGAACATGTTGGTCAAAAGAGAGGAAAGTGTTTTGGAAAGTTTTGGTTGGCAAACTTTTGACCTTATTGCCAAGGCATGGACGATTTTGGTGAGAGGAGAGGGTAGCCGAATTTTCCATACCTTTTTGCAAGTCTTGTGCATGAGAGATGTTTTTTCTCTTTTGATCATTTTGTGTTTTTTTCCAAATATCATTTTCGGTCATTTGGTGTAAGGGGAGAAACCGAAACTTTTCTTTGCTTTTGAGTGTTCTTTCGGGTTTCTTTTTGAGAGTGACGTTTTGGGTACTTTTTCTTTGAGTATTTCGAGTCATCTCCTTTTCAATTTTCAGCAAGGTGAAGGAGCACAAGTGATTTGTATTAACCAAATCGTTATCGTAGACTATTCAAGCAAGTGGGGACGGTATTTCAGTAGCAAAAGGGTAGGATTGATTTTTGGTGCACTGAGGGAGATCACATCCATGGTGTTGAAATCGGTAGAAAGCACAACCCGTTATAAGGTGTGTAATCTCATACCCTTCCGAATACATGTTGGAAATGGTGTGTAATCCCACACTTCTCTGAATATTTGCATGAAATATTTTGTGATTCGGTTAAAAGATCAAAAAATCAGAAATTGGCATATGTGATCACTCGGGAGTGCGTATGTTCGTAGTGGTAACCATATTTTGCAAAGAAATAGTTTGGTTAGTAGCAGTGACAGTGAATTTGAAAAATCATGAAAAATAGGAGAAATGGAATTTGAAAGTGAATAAGATATCAAATTAAAGCTTACTGTGTCTATTATGATATGAAAGAAACATAGAAGGAAAATGAATTTTATTTTTTGTGATATTCTAATTTTAGTGAGACTGGTTTTGATTGACTTTGTGGTTCCCTGATCTGTTTTGGAAAAATCATTAAAAATTGTATAAAGTGAATTATGAGTTATAATTTATATGTACAGATTCTTTAGTGAGTCTATTTTCAATAGAAACAAGAGGGAGAAACATATGAAAACCTTACAGTAAGATATTTGAATTTAAGTTAAGAGAGGTCAGAACCGTTGGACAGTGAAACAAGGAAATTTTAATGAATAAACTGTACTAAACGGCTGAGTCAAAAATTCTGGAAAAGTTGTAGTAAGAAGATATATGAGTCTAGTTTAAAGGAAAATTTACGGATATAAATTTTTAGTTTCTTAACTCGAGTTATAGTCAATTTAGTTAATGTGACACAGATGGACAATTTCAATTTTTAATGCTCCAAATTAGTAGTTAAGTCTAGGGTTGCGAAATTACAAAAATACCCTTGGAGGGTAAATTACCAAAATACCCCTAGGTTGCGAGATTATCAAATTACCTTTGATGGGTAAAATTACTGAAATGACCTTAATGGGCGATTTGATAAATTGCCTTAATGGGCCGATTTGTTAATTGCCTTAATGGGCCGATTTGATAGATTGCTTAATGGGCCGAATTGATATATTGCTTAATGGGCCAAATTGATATATTGCTTAATGGGCCGATTTGATACATTATCTTAAAGGGTCGATTTGCAAAGTGTTAATGGGCCAAACTTTTGTCTGAATTAATTATTGTTGTTATATTTGTAAATATCATGATTTGCTATGTACGTTGCATTTACATAATTCTGCATGGGATTGGGATATTGATGATCGAAGGAAGTAATCTGGTGGCTCTGCCACATATTTTGGTGACTCTGTCACAATCTGTCTTGGTGGCTATGCCACGTATATTCTATGATTCTGGTGGCTTGTCCACAATTAAATTTGTTATAAAAGGCAAAATGCCTGCGATTGGTGTGTTGGCGGGGTGGGTTGACTTGATCCCCACAGGTGTGTTGGTTGGTACGGGTGGTGTGTAGCAGACGGAATATGAGGTTAGTCTAGGATTGCATTACATTCATTTGATTCATTTGTTATATTCTGTTTTATAAATGGGCTTTGGCCCAAGTTATTATTATATGGGCTTAGGCCCAAAGTTATTGCTAAATGGGTTCAGACCCAGTGGATGACGGTAAGGGGATTATACGCTGAGTTCTTGTAACTCACCCCCTTCTTTCTTAATCCTTGTAGGTAATGTACCATGATGTGGACTTGGGCCCATGGATGACTCGGTGGAGGCCATACTTCGGAAATAAATTTTTGAACTTTAGTAAACTAATTTTACGCTCTATTTCGTTATTTTTATTATTTTGGGTTTTAAAGTTGTAATAAGGCCTTTGAGATATTTCTATTTTGCTTATGTTTTGTCGTGCTTATTATTACGCTTGAGATACTTTAAGTGGGAATTTTCTAAAATTCTAAATAAATGTTTTCTAAATTGATTAACAAATGGATTTTATACAAACTTTTACAAATAATTTAACCGATTTCTTTTGAATTATCAATGATATTTTCAAAAGTCACGATTTTTAAACTCACTATTTCAATTATCGATTTATCAATCAACCTTCGAAATTAGTAGTATTTTTATCAAATATTTCTAATCAAACTTGTTTTCTTCAATTACACCTATTTTAGTATGAATCACAAGATCCTTTATATGTTTTCTTCATTGTGACACACCATATTCGGGCCTAACATCTGGGTCGAGTTTGGGGTGTTACATTTTATGGGATCAGAGCCAGGTTTCAAAACTCGACTGTGGTTTGGGTTCAAAAATGTTTTCCAAAGCTGTTTGAATTTTAAATTAAAAATGCATGTTCTAAAGGAAGTATGGCACCAAGTCAAGTAAGTTTATGTTTTTATTTTATGAATATTGTGGTATGACTATAGAAATACTTTAGAACTTTTAGTTTTAGAAGTCGAAACTATAGAGATTGAGATTTTAGGATGCATTTTGCGATAACGACTTTACTTATTATACTCCATAAGACATTGTTTAATAAACATTGAATAATATACTGATTCATAAGACTCTTAGTCGATTAAATCGATTTAGCAAACATGAGCGCTAGAGGACGTGGACGAGGTACATGTGGCCGTAGTATAGGCCGGGGTGCTAGGGCTGGACCCTCGACATCGGGGATTAGGCTTAAAAGGGAGGCACCAGCATCGCCAGTGGCTGAGACGGGATTTCATGATCGAGTCATAGTTGACGAGCTGACTCAGTTAGTTAGGGTGGTTTTAAAGGAGGTTAATGGAATCGGTGAGGCACTTCGACAGGAGTACGTAGACTGTAAGAAGAAAAAGGATCACGGTTCTTCAGGGTAGCAATCTTATTCTGTGAAGCGTGTCAAGGCACGTCCAAACTCTCTAGCTTGTGATTATTACGGAAGGCGTCATTCGGGTGAGTGCTGGAGGAGGTCAGGAACATGTTTGAGATGTGGGTCTAAGGAGCATAAGGCTCAGGATTGTTTCATCACTATCAAGTCAGGTATGTTTTGGTTGGACGTGATGTTTGGATGTAGAAAATTTTATGAATGAGTGATAAATACTTGTTTGCTTCTGAGGATTAAATATTTGATGATGTGAAGAGTTTCCAAAATTAAGATAGAAAGTGAATTAATGTTATTACGACCAGAGTGCGCAGCAAAAGTGTAGTGTGCTAGGTTAGGATGTGCGACTGTTGCTATAGTTGGAAATTTCGAGGACGAAATTTCTTTAAGGGGGTAGAATTGTAACATCCCAAAATTGGGCCTAGTAGGATTGGGCCCAATGGGCCTTGTGCGTAAGAATGTTTAAAATTTTCAAGAATATGAGTATGGTGTTGTAGTAAATTAGACTTATTAGTTAAGTGAATTTTGAAGGTTACGGGGTTTCTAGGAAGCTCCGGGTTCAAGTTAGGCTATAGGTAAATTTTTGTGTCGAAGTACTTCAAGGAGAAAAGGTAAGTGGCATTAAAACTTAAGTAAATAAATGAGTAATTTGCTAGCACAAAGGAGCTTATGGTAAAGGGGATATGGCGCGACATGAAGGACTTTGAGGGAGGAGGTCCAAATCCCATATTGTGAAAGATTTTTACCAATTTTTTTGTATTCTTTCCCTAAGTGTCGGCCAAGATGATATATATGGCAAGATGGCCTTTTTTATTTTGGCAAGATGACTAAAGAAACAAGGAAAGGATAAAGGTAAGGAAAGGAATCAAAAGAAAAGGAAAGTATAGGGAACATGTTGGCCCAAAGAGAGGAAAGTGTTTTGGAAAGTTTTGGTTGGCAAACTTTTGACCTTATTGCCAAGGCATGGGCGGTTTTGGTGAGAGGAGAGGGTCGCCGAATTTTCCATACCTTTTTGCAAGTCTTGTGCATGAGAGATGTTTCTTCTCCTTTGATCATTTTGTGTTTTTTTTTCCAAATATCATTTTTGGTCATTTGGTGTAAGGGGAGAAACCGAAACTTTTCTTTGCTTTTGAGTGTTCTTTCGGGTTTCTTTTTGAGAGTGACATTTTGGGTACTTTTTCTTTGAGTATTTCGGGTCATCTCCTTTCAATTTTCGACAAGGTGAAGGAGCACAAGTGATTTGTATTAACCAAATCGTTATTGTCAACTAGTCAAGCAAGTGGGGACGGTATTTCAGTAGCAAAAGGGTAGGATCGATTTTTGGTGCACTGAGGGAGATCACATTCATGATGTTGAAATCGGTAGAAAGCACAACCCGTAATAAGGTGTGTAATCTCATACCCTTCCGAATACATGATGGAAATGGTGTGTAATCCCACACTTCTATAAATATTTGCATGAAATATTTTGTGATTCAGTTGAAAGATCGAAAAATTAGAAATCGGCATATGTGATCACTCGGGAGTGCGTTTGTTCGTAGTGGTAACCATATTTTGCAAAGAAACAGTTTGTTCAGTAGTAGTGACGTGATTTTGAAAAATCCTAAAAAATAGGAGAAAGATAATTTGAAAGTGAATAAGATATCAAATTAAAGTTTACTGTGTCTATTATGATATAAAAGAAACAAAGAAGGAAAAGGAATTTTATTTTTTGTGATATTCTTATTTTAGTGAGACTGGTTCTGATTGACTTCGTGGTTCCCTGATCTATTTTGGAAAAATCATTTAAAATTGTACAAAGTGAATTATGAGTTATAATTTATATGTACAGATTCCTTAGTGAGTCTATTTTCAATAGAAACAAGTGGAAGGAACATATGAAAACCTTACAATGAGATATTTGAATTTAATCTAAGAGAGGTCAGAACCGTTGGATAGTGAAACAAGGGAATCTTTAATGAATAAAATAACTAAACGACTAAGTCAAAAATTCTAGAAAAATTGTAGTAAGAAGATATATGAGTCTAATTTCAAGGAAAATTTACGGATCTAAATTTTGAGTCAATTTAGTAAGAAGTTATAGTTAATTTAGTCAACGTGATGCAGATGGACAGTTTCAATTTTTAATGCCCCAAATTAGTAGTTAAGTTCGATGTTGCAAAATTATGAAAATACCCTTGGAGGGTAAATTATTGACATACCCCTGGGTTGCGAGATTATCGAATTACCCTCGATGGGTAAAATTATCGAAATGCCCCTAATGGGGCGATTTGATTATTGCCTTAATAGGCCGATTTGTTATATTCCTTAATGGGCCGATTTGATAGATTTCTTAATGGGCCGAATTGATATATTGCTTAATGGGCCAAATTGATAAGTTGCTTAATGGGCCGATTTGATACATTGTCTTAAAGGGCCAATTTGCAAAGTGTTAATGGGTCGAAATTTTGTTTGAATTAATTATTGTTGTTATATTTGTAAATATCATGATTTGCTATGTACGTTGCATTTACATAATTCTGCATGGGATTGGGATATTGATGATCGGAGGAATAATCTAGTGGCTCTGCCACATATTTTGGTGACTCTGTCACAATCTGTCTGGTGGCTATGCCATGTATTATCTGTGATTCTGGTGGCTTGTCCACAATTAAATTTGTTATAAAAGGCAAAATGCCTGCGCTTGGTGTGCTGGCGGGGTGGGTTGACTTGATCCCCACAGGTGTGTTGGTTGGTACGGGTGGTGTGTAGCATAAGGAATATTAGGTTAGTTTGGGATTGCATTACATTCATTTGATTCATTTGTTATTTTCTGTTTTATAAATGGGCTTCGACCTAAGTTATTGTTGTATGGGCTCAGGCCCAAAGTTATTGCTAAACGGGTTTAGACCCAGTGGATGATGGTAAGGGGATTATACACTGAGTTCTTGTAACTCACCCCCTTTGTAACACCTCAAACCCGGTCCAAATGCTACGACCGAATCTGGCATGTCACAGGGAAGAAAACATTTTGGAAACCAGTTTGTCGTCTTGAGTTGGGAAGGAAACTTTTGTATATTTATAAAAGAATCGAGTTTGGATTGAGTGAACTGTTAAAACATTTTGGAAACTTAGTTTAACAAAATAGAGTTGCCTTGTGGTTATCCCTTGTTTGTTACTTACCCGATGTAAAACCTCAGAAAAATCCTAAAAGTTTATTCAAGTTTTGGAAAAATCGTCCATTTCATAGTTTACTAGGCATGCGCTTAACGTTAACAAAATTTTAAAGGAATTAAAACGAATAAGTAATCCCAAAGTAAAATATAAGTGGCCTTATTACAAAGCTGAAATCCAAACTTAAAGTAGAAACAAAATATATCCAAAATAAGCACTAAAATAAAAAAAAACAAACAAAGTATTGAGCATGGCCACCTCGAGTCCATCCCTGCTCCATATCCGTGATCTAGGAATTATCTGCAAAAAGGTAACGGAAGGGGTGAGTCACCGAGACTCAGTGTGTAAATCCCCATCCCCAAAAGATGTTAAGCTTTTACACAGATTCATATGCAAATATGCATGTTATGCAACCCATCCAACCTTGGTATCCATCCGAATCTCCCAAGTCTACCCCTTGTGGCACCTAGCCACTGGTGGTACCTAACCACTGGTGACCGAAGTCACAAATATTCATATGTGGGGCCAACCCACTTGTGGTACCTAACCACTGATGACTATCCCTTATATCGCTATGTGGGGCCAACCCACTGTGGTACCAAACCACTGGGACGAGTCACAAAGATAAGCATATGTGGTACCTAACCACTGGTGGTTCCAAACCACTGAGACTTAGTCACAGAGTAATGATATGTGGGGCCAACCCACGTGTGGTACCTAACCACTGGCGACAGTCTGATAAATTATACCTTCCCCTCCTCTCATCTTACCCATTTTTCATGTATATGCTTTCCAATACCATATGATCATGCTTAACACTTTAGGGAAATATAACATGGCACATGCAGGTTTAATAAAGATAAATCACATTAGCCACCAAAATGGACTTACTCAAGTCCTTGCTTTTACCCACAAGGGTAACATAATGATTTCCACCGTACTTCGGCTTTTGACAAAACACAATAATAGCATAGTAAGCATATGAAGTGTGTAAAAGTTACACACCTGATAACCCGCAATATCACACCCTCTACGTCAACACTATCATCAATCGAGACTACCGCTATCTGCCTACGATCTTGCTTCGATGCTAGCCCACAACTCGATGGCCAATCTCACACTACTGATACTGCTCGCTTCTTAAACTTAGGGGTTGGGTTTACAGGTCCAACCTCTCCTAATGCTTGGCTGGCATTTGAGTCCATAAACAACCCTTGGTCACTAGACATAATTAAAACGATGAAATCAAATCAAAGAGATTAATATAACACTTAAAATGAAACCCTTACCTAGATCGACAAATCTCAAAACTCTAGATTTACTTCCCAAGCCGAACGAATCCCAAAAATCCTCAAGAAGGCGTCACCACCCCACCTAAATTTGGCCAAGCATCAAAAATAATATAGGCTTACTGCCTTCGGTACTCAACCACAAAGAAGTTAATTGGAACGAAAGAAACCCCTTACCACAACCACTGGAGAACCCAATTGAGAGTAGTGACAAATCACCAATCAGCGATCCACTGCATCCAGGAACCAAAAGAAAAGATTCGGCTTACAAACAAATAAGAGCCCTACAAAACAAATAACTAGTTTTGGCCTTTCTCTCTAAAGAAAACGAAAGAGATAAGAGAAAAGAACAAGATTTGGGAGAGTTAGGGAGATCCGGCCAATAACACAGAGAACTTACCCCAAAAGCCGAATTTGTTCTACTAAGAAAGAAAAGAGATGAAGAAGAAAGATGCCCCTTTTTCAAGAGATATTCGGCTAAAGTGTTGAATGAAGAGAAATGAGAGTATCAAAGTTTTTGACAAAGGTTAAAGCTTCAGAGGGTTTGAGCTATGGTCAAAAGAAGAAAAAGAGAAGGAATGCTTAGGTGATTTTCGGCAAAAGAGAAGTTGAGAGGAAAAAGCTGGACTGAAAAGTGAAAAACTCATCTAAATGCCGAAAATCTGTCTTTAGCAATTGAATTTCGGCACCCTCACCAAGAACCAAAACCGAGAGTCCCTTTCCCCCCAAAACTCTTCAAAAGAATTTGGCTAACACCTCCCTTGTGCCGTCCCCTCTATCTTCCTATCCTCAAACCGATTTGAATTCACCACACTCCTAAAATTTCTCTCCCCCTTATCCAAATCTGTTGACCCCTTCAATGCTCATCCACTAGAGTCCAAACTGAATGCAACACCTCCTGGCCTTGGCGTCAAAAAAAACAACCAAAAGGGGATTCCCATAGCTCGAACCAAGTCCCTATCAGCTCCCCTGAGTTGTCACTTCTTTGATCCTTAAGTGGTGCCCTTCTTGCCACTTTACCAAGGTTTCTTTTGCGACAAAACCTACCACTAACCACCCTTAACTCCTATCCCATTCAGCTTCTCCTTTTAAGTGCCCAATAAGAAAATTTTTGATAAGGCTCTACCCTACCCCTAACTCATGCCTGGACCCTTAAATCACCCTAAACAAGCTTGACGACCATACTATCTACATGCAGTCACACAAAATGCAAAGGCCCCGTTTAAGGATGTTACAGTTCTACCCCATTTAAAAATAATTTTGGCCTCAAAATTACCTGATCAAAAGAGTTGAGGGTATTGCTACCGCATAACATCCTCTGGCCCCATGTGGCTTCTTCTGATCCATGGTTCCACCACAATACCTTCACCAAAGGGATTGATTTCCTATACAATACTTTGACATCCCGATCCAGGATCTGCACTGGTTCCTCCTCCTAAGATAAGTTTGGGCTTACTTCAATTTCTTCTACCGACACAACATGAGACGGATCTGAACGATAGCGTTTAAGCATGGAAACATGAAACACATGATGGATCTGATGCAAATCCGATGGCAACTCGAGCTGGTAAGCTAATGGTCCCACATGCTTTAACACCCGATAAGGCCCGATAAACCTAGGGCTCAGCTTGTCTTTCCGACCAAATCTCAGCACTTTCTTCCACGGCGACACCTTCAAGAAAACCCTGTCACCCTCTGCAAATTCTATATCCTCCCGCTTAAAATCGGCATAGGACTTTTGCCTATCCGAAGCTTCCTTCAGACGAGCTCGAATCAGCCTAACCTTATCTTTTGTTTCAGCAACCAACTCTGGACCCAACAACTGCCGCTCCCCCAACTCTGTCCAACATGTAGGGGTACGGCACTTCCGTCCATATAACGCTTCATATGGTGCCATCTGAATACTTGCCTGGTAACTATTGTTATGCACGAACTCCGCCAATGGCAGAAATTCTTCCTAACTACCTCTGAAATCCAAGACACAACCCCTCAACATATCTTCCAAAATCTAAATTACCCTCTCTGACTGCCCATTTGACTGGGGATGAAATGCCGTACTGAAATCCAACCTTGTACCCAATGCCTAATGCAATGCCTTCAGAATCTTAATGTAAATCTAGGGTCTCTGTCCGAATAATCGACACTGGCACCCCATGCAACCTCACAATCTCTGCTATATATAATCTAGCTAACTTCTGAAGAGAGTAATCCACACGTACAGGTATGAAATGAGCATACTTTATCAGACGGTCAACAATTACCCAGACCGAATCCTTCTTAGTGGGCGTGAGGGGTAGCCTACTAACAAAATCCATCGTGATCCTTTTCCATTTCCATTGCGAATCTTTACCGATTGTAACAATCCCGAAGGAAACTGATGTTCATCTTTAACCTGCTGACACGTTAAACACCTACTCACAAATTTAGTTACCTCCTGCTTTAGGCCCGGCCACTAAAACTGCTCCTGCAAATCCCGGTACATCTTACTACCTCCAGGATGCATAGCATATGGACTACTATGTGCCTCATGAAGAATCTTCTGCCTTAACTCCCTATCTTTAGGCATGAAAACTTTCCCCTGAAAACATAGCACTCCATCGCTGCTCAAGCTATACCCCTCCAATTCACCATTCTGTACTTGCAAACATCGAGCGCCTAAGACTTCGTCCACCAATTGTTTTTCCTTAACCTGGTTTACCCATGTCTGCTTCACTTACAGTTCTACTAACAGACTTCCGTCCTCATACAAACTAAGGTGGGCGAACAAGGCTCTTAAGTCTGCTACCACTTTGCGACTCAAGGCATCAGCTACCACGTTAGCCTTACCCGGGTGGTACTCAATCGAGCAGTCATAATCCTTCAACAACTCGATCTACCTCCGCTGCCTTAAATTCAAATCCTTCTGAGTAAGGAGGTATTTCAAACTCTTATGATCTGTGTACACAATAGACTTCTCTCCATACAAGTAATGTCTCCAAATTTTTAGGGCGAAAACCACTGCAGCCAACTCCAGATCATGCATCGGGTAATTTACTTCGTGAGGTCTCAATTGTCGAGAAGCATACGCCACTACCTTCCCCTCTTGCATCAGCACACATCCTAACCCTGTATGAGACATATCACAATAAACTGTGAACTCTTTCCCTACTTCAGGCTGAATCAGCACTGGAGTTTCCGTCAAAATCTTCTTTAACTTCTCAAAACTCTCTTGTTGCTTGTCTGACCACACAAACGGAACCCCTTTCCTTAGCAACTTGGTTAACGGCACTGCAATCAAAGAAAACCTTTCTACAAACCTTCTGTAATATCCTGCTAAACCCAAAAAACTCGAATCTCGCCACAGACTTCGGTGGTTTCCAATCTAATACGGCTTCAATCTTCCGAGGGTCCACTCGGATCCCCCCAGCTGACACCACATGGCCCAAAAAGGTAACTTCCTTCAACCAGAACTCGCACTTACTAAACTTAGCGAACAACTGCTTTTCTCTTAGAATAAGCAAAACCACCCGCAGATGTGCGTCGTGCTCCTCCTCCGACTTTGAGTACACCAGAATATCATCTATAAATACTATGACGAACCGGTCCAAATACGGATGAAACACTCGATGCATCATATCCATAAACGCTACTGGTGCATTGGTCAACCCAAACAACATCACCAAAAATTCATAGGGACCGTAATGAGTTTGAAAAGCCATCTTATGGATATCCACCTCCTTGACCTTAAGCTGGTGATACCCCGACCTCAAATCTATCTTGGAAAGACTGAGGCTCCCCTAAGTTGGTCAAACAGGTCGTCTATCCTTGGTAACGGATATCTGTTCTTAATTGTCAACATATTCAACTGACGATAATCTATGCACATTCGTATCGACCCATCCTTCTTCTTAACAAAAAGCACAGGCGCTCCCCAAGGAAACACACTCGGCCGGATAAAACCCTAATCCAACAATTCCTGAATCTGCACCTTCAGCTCCACCAACTCCTTTGGCGCCATTCTGTATGGGGCAATAGACACATAGAAGGTCTATACCAAACTCAACTTCGCGAGCTCTTCTGGGAACACATCGGTGAATTCTTTCACCGTTCGCACATTCCCCACAGTTGATTCCTTAACCTCTAAGGCACAAACATAAGCCACAAATGCCTTACATCCTTTCCTTACCATTTTCTCAGCCTTCAAGGCGGATACCACACCAGATAGGTAGTTTATTCTTTCACCTATCATCATCACCTCCTCACCCTCGACAGTCTTCAGCACCATGCGCTTAGCTGCACAGTCCAAACCCGCTTGATACTTTACTAACCAATCCATCCCTAAGATCAGATCGAACTCCCCGAATGGCAGTTCCATCAAATCAGCCTGAAACTCTCCCCCTTGAAGTTCTAGGGTACATCCCTATATCATTTGTTTACTAGCACGGAGTGTCCTAGAGGGCTAATTACTGTCATCTCCCTAGAAGATGTCTTATAGGCTAGGTTTAAAGTTTCCGCTATACTACTAGCAATATAGGAGTGCGCCAAACCAACATCAATCAAAGCAGTATAAGGCAACCCAAAAATTAAAAATGTACCGGTTATGACGTCCGGTGCGTAGCCCTCCTCTCGACACCTCGTGCATAGATCAACCCAGGCTGTCTTGCATCAGTATTTCCAACACCCCTACTAGGTGCTCCACGGCCTCGTCCGCTACCACTACTACCCCTGGCTGAACCTCGACCCCTATGCGGTTGCTGACCATCTCTCCTGAATTGTGTACGACCTTAACCCTCAACCTGTGTCCTAGCTGGCTTTTGCGGACAATCCCTTATCCGGTGATCCATCAACCCACACTCGAAGCACCCTCTATTACATGTCTAACATTCCCCTGAATGAGACTTCCCACATCGAGCACACCGTGGTGGCCACCGAGTTGCAGCAGCAGGTCTCCCAACTTGATTCGGTCCACCAAATCTAGCCTTTTTCTGAGAACTCCAAGCAGACTCTGAAGACCCAAAACTCCTTTTATCCCTATTCCTATTCTAATTCTGTTTCTCGGTTTACTTCACCTCCTCAGCAATCTTGGCCTTCTCTACAAGAACAACAAATTCCCTCTCTTGCTGTGGAGCAATCAACATCAGCAGCTCATCCTTTATCCCGTCTCAAACCTAACACAGCGCTCATGCTCTGTAGCCACGATACCCCGAGTATACTTAACCGCAAGAATTCTGCCTCATATTTAGATAATGACTTACTTCTCTGAACCAAATTCAAAAATGCCTTACACTGCGCATCTATATAACTAGACCCAACGTACTTCCTCTGGTAAGCCGCCTTAAAGAAATTCCAAGTGATATCATCGACCATCGCACCTTCCCTGACCGTGAGCTACCACTGATAAGACTCATCCCGGAGAAGAGACACTATCCCTTTCAACTTCTCCTCAGTCATGAAATCTAGGTCACCATTATGCGCCCTGTCGCCTCTAACCAGTACTCAACTGTGTTGGGAGTTACACTCGAAACTCCCCTAAATACCTCTGCTCCATTAGCTCAGAGTCATTCAGACACAGATTTTCAAACCTCCGTACCTACGCCTACTCCAGCAACTCTCTCAAGACCCGTAACATTGCCTGCGACACTGCGTCATCACCACCCGTTTGCTTCTGAAACTCAGCCCCCACAGCTGGTGGCGCTGGTACCTCATTCTTCGACTCATAACCAGACCCTACTAGTTCTGACACAGTCATCCTACCCCTACCACGGCCACGCACATTACGTACACGTCCTCGAGTGCTCATGACTAGCGTTCACGATTTATCTATTTAGAAATTTTTATGGATTAACAATTCTTTCTTCCACTGATTAATAACGAATAGTCTTATGGAAAGAAGTTTTAATAGTGGTTCTCTCGAACTTGATCTATATCTACATAGTTCAGTTCTCAAGTCTGTATTTCCTAATTCTAGATTTCACATTCAATCAATATCCAGCAGAGCACTAATACATGCATCAAACACACAAGTACATCCATGAACTCATATTCATTACCTAGGGGTATTTTTGTCATTTAATTACCCAGGGGTATTTCTATAAATTTTTTAAAAAAATGTAACACCCCAAACCCACATGTCCCAGGATCGAAACCTGGCTCTGATGCCAAAAATGTAACACCCCAAACCCGATCCAAATGCTACGACCGAATCTGGCATGTCATAGGGAAGAAAACGTTTTGGAAACCAGTTTGTCGTCTTGAGTTGGGAAGGAAACTTTTGTATATTTATAAAAGAATCGAGTTTGGATTGAGTGAACTGTTAAAACATTTTGGAAACTTAGTTTAGCAAAATAGAGTTGCCTTGTGGTTATCCCTTGTTTATTACTTACCCGATGTAAAACCTTAGAAAAATCCCAAAAGTTTATTCAAGTTTTGGAAAAACCATCCATTTCATAGTTTACTAGGCATGCCCTTAACGTTAGCAAAATTTTAAAGGAATTTAAAACGAATAAGTAATCCCAAAGTAAAATCTAAGTGGCCTTATTACAAAGCTGAAATCCAAACTTAAAGTAGAAACAAAATAAATCTGAAATAAGCTCTAAAATAAAAAAAAAACAAAGTATTAAGCATGGCCACCTCGAGTCCATCCCGGCTCCATATCCGCGATCTAGGAATTATCTGCGAAAAGGTAATGGAAGGGATGAGTCACTGAAACTCAGTGTGTAAATCCCCATCCCCAAAAGATGTTAAGCTCTTACATAGATTCATATGCAAATATGCATGTCATGCAACCCATCCAACCTTGGTATCCATCCGAGTCTCCCAAGTCTACCCCTTGTGGCAACTAGCCATTAGTGGTACCTAACCACTGGTGACTGAAGTCACAAATATTCATATGTGGGGCCAACCCACTTGTGGTACCTAACCACTGATGACGATCCCTTATATCGCTATGTGGGGCCAACCCACTGTGGTACCAAACCACTGGGACGAGTCACAAAGATAAGCATATGTGGTACCTAACCACTGGTGGTTCCAAACCACTGAAACTTAGTCACAAAGTAATGATATGTGGGCCCAACCCACGTGTGGTGACAGTCTGATAAATCATACCTTCCCCCTCTTCTCATCATACCCATTTTTCATGTATATGCTTTCCAATACCATATGATCATGCTTAACACTTTAGGGAAATATAACATGGAACATGCAGGTTTAATATAGATAAATCATGTTAGCCACCAAAATGGACTTATACGGAGTCCTTGCTTTTACCCACAAGGGTAACGTAATGATTTCCACCGTACTTCGGCTTTTGACAAAACACAATAATAGCATAGTAAGAATATGAAGTGTGTAAAAGTTACACACCTGATAACCCGCAATATCACACCTCTATGTCAACACTATCGTCAATCGAGACTACCACTATCTGCCTAGGATCTTGCTCTGACGCCAGCCCATAACTCGGTGGCCAATCTCGCATTGCTGATACTGCTCGCTTCTTGAACTTAGGGGCTAGGTTTACAGGCCCAACCTCTCCTAACGCTTGGCTGGTATTTGAGTCCATAAACAACCCTTGGTCACTAGACTAAATTAAAACGATGAAATCAAATCTAAGAGATTAACATAACACTTAAAATGAAACCCTTACCTAGATCGACAAATCCCAAAACTCTAGATTTACTTCCTAAGCTAAACGAATCCCAAAAATCCTCAAGAAGCGTCACCACCCCACCTACATTCGGCCAAGCATCAAAAATACTATAGGCTTACGCCTCAGACTCAACCGCAAAGAAGTTAATTGGAACGAAGAAACCCTTACCACAACCATCGGAGAACCCAATTGAGAGTAGTGACAAATCACCAATCAGCGATCCACTGCATCCAGGAACCAAAAGAAAAGATTCGGCTTACAAACAAATAAGAGCCCCATAAAATAAATAATCGATTTCGGCCTTTCTCTCTAAAGAAAATGAAGGAGATAAGAGAGAAAAACAAGATGAGGGAGAGTTAGGGAGATTCGACCAATAACACAAAGAACTTACTCTAAAAGCCGAATTCGTTCTGCTAAGAAAGAAAAGAGATGAAGAAGAAATGTGCCCCCTTTTTCAAGAGATATTCGGCTAAAGTGTTGAATGAAGAGAAAGGAGAGTATCAAAGTTTTCAAAAAAGTTAAAGCTTCAGAGGGTTTCGACTATGGTCAAAAGAAGAAAAAGAGAAGGAAAGCTTAGGTGATTTTTGGCAAAAGAGAAGTTGAGAGGAAAAAGCTGGACTGAAAAGTGAAAAACTCACCTAAATGTCAAAAATCTGCTCTTTAGCAACTAAATTTCGGCACCCTCACCAAGAACCAAAATTGAGAGTCCCCTTCCCCCCAAACTCTTCAAAAGAATTCGGCTAACACCTCTCTTGTGCCGTCCTCTCTATCTTCTTATCCTCAAACCGATTTGAATTCACTACACTCCTAAAATTTCTCTCCTTCCCTTATCCAAATCTGTTGACCCCTTCAATGCTTATCCACCAGAGTCCAAACCGAATGCAACACCTCTTGGCCTTAGCGTCAAAAAAACAACCAAAAGGGGATTCCAGCAGCTCGAACCAAGTCCCTATCAGCTCCCCTGAGGCGTCACTTCTTTGATCCTTAAGTGGCGCCCTTCTTGCCACTTTACCAAGGTTTCTCTTGCGTCAAAACCTACCACTAACCACCCTTAACTCCTATCCCATTCAGCTCCCCCTTCTAAGTGCCCAATAAGAAAATTTTTGATAAGGCTCTAGCCTACCCCTAACTCATGCCTGGACCTTTAAATCACCCTGAACAAGCTTGATGACCATACTATCTACATGCAGTCACACAAAATGCAAAGGCCCCGTTTAAGGATGTTACACCCTTCTTTCTTACTCCTTGTAGGTAATGTACCATGATGTGGACTTGGGCCTATGGATGACTCAGTGGAGGCCATACTTCAGAAATAAATGTTTCGAACTTTAGTAAATTAATTTTCTGCTCTATTTTGTTACTTTTATTATTTTGGGTTTTTAAAGTTATAATAAGGCCTCTGGGATATTTTTATTTTTCTTATGTTTTGTTGTGCTTATTATTCTGCTTGAGATACTTTAAGTGAGAATTTTCTAAAAATTTCTAAATAAAGGTTTTTCTAAATTGATTAACAAATAGATTTTATACAAATTTTTGCAAATAATTTAACCCCGATTTTCTTTTGAATTATCAATACAAACTTTTGTAAATAATTTAACCCCGATTTTCTTTTGTATTATCAACGATATTTTTAAAAGTCACGGTTTTAAAACTCACTATTTTAATTATCAATTTATCAATCAACGTTCGAAATTAGTAGTATTTTTATCAAATATTTCTAATCAAACTTTTTTTCTTCAATTACATCTATTTTTGTATGAATCACAAGATCCTTTATACGTTTTTTTTCACTGTGACACACCAGATTCGGGCCTAACTTTTGGGCTGGGTTTGGGGTGTTACACCTCGGCACCAATGAACTACCCGACAGGCTCATGTTCCAATCAGAGAGACAATCCAACCAATCCTGTAGTTCCTTATCTAGATGAAATTGAAAAAATAGAAAAAGCAAGGGTGGAACTGCCAAAACAACTCGAAGATCGGTACAGGTGGTTAGAGGAAAAACTCAGAGCAATGTAGAATGTTGATTACCATTGCGGGGTTGACACCAAAGATTTGAGTTTGGTCCTAGATCTAGTACTCCCTCCCATGTTCAAAACTCAAGAGTTTGAAAAGTACAACAGGACTAGTTGTCTTGAAGCTTACATTACTATGTTCTATCGAAAGATGACAAGATATGTTAATAATGATCAACTATTGGTCCACTGCTTCCAAGACAGCCTAATCGGGTCTGCAGCTAAATGGTACAACCAACTGAGTCGTGCCAAAATCAATTCATGGAAAGACTTAGCACAAGCTTTTATGAAGTAATATAGTCATGTGACGGACATGACACTCGATAGAATCACACTACAAAATATGGAGAAGAAGCAGAATGAAAGCTGCATGCAATATGCCCAAAGATGGAGAGAGGTGGCGATGGAAGTCCAACCACCTCTTTTGGAGAAAGAAACCACGATGCTTTTCATCAACACTCTGAAAGCCTCGTTCATTAACCATATATTGGGAAGCACTACCATAAGCTTCTCAGACATGGTAATGTCCGACGAGATGATTGAAAACACCGTAAGAAGTTGGAAGATAGACACAAGGGAAAGTACCAAAAGGTCAACCCCGAAGAAAAATGACAATGAAGTGGATAACGTGAGCATGTTTAGTAAAGGGTATTCCAAGCCAATCACTATGGGCCAGCCGAGGGCTGTAACAACCAGTTATCAAGGCCCTTCAAGGCAAGAATCCAACTCGAGGTTGAACTCAGAAAAAACTCCAGTTCACTCCCATCCCCATAACGTAAAGGGAGTTATATCAAAATCTGTTTGATGCCCATGTGGTATCTCCATTCTACTCAGAACCTATGCAGCCTCCATTTCCCAAATGGTACAATGCGAATGCCCAGCAGGAATCACGAGACACTCGATAGAAAACTGCACCACTTTTAAAAAATTAGTTGAAAGGCTCATCCGAATGGGCATTGTGAAATTTGACAATCTATTTGGTGTAGAAAATCTGTTACCCAACCATGCTGATAAGGGGGTAAACACGATAATCGAGAATACGGGGAAGAGAATCAAGAAGGATATTGCAGAAGTAAAAACCAAATTGAAATGGGTTTTGAAACAAATGATAGACATGGTATTAATCATTCAGAATTTGGAGGAGACACCCAAAGGGATGAAGAGCTACTGTGAATTCCACGCTGAAGAAGGTTATGAAATCCAAGAGTGCATTGAATTCAAAGCTTTGGTGCAAAGCCTAATGGATAATAAAGTTCTGGAATTCCTTGAAGAAGTCAAAGGCCGGAAGGAATATTGGGAAATCTGAACATTAACACCGTATCCGAAGAAGGAGCCAAAGAAGATAATTAATCAAGCATTTGCCCTTGCGTACCTGGGAATGTTTTGAGCATGGGACTGCAGAAGATATCCCTATACTTTTTAAAGCCAATTCGGAGTAATGTTCAAAACACACTTATTTCTCTAATCCTAGGAGTAATAAGAATCCTTTTGTGAAATAGGCTTATGTCCAACATTTTTATTTCAATAAAATACATTTTTGTTTCTCACTTCAAGCAAATATTCTTTTATTGTTTCCATTTCATTCATAATAATACCACACAAGTAAATATTCTTAGATTCTTTTGTTCTTCGGATATTCCTTCGTCCCTATAATAGGTCTCAAAATATCAATAATATGAGCGATACTTCTATTGACTCAGAACCTCCTTTTAAGCAAGATATGTGTCTAGAGGAACCTCAGGACTTTGAAGATGACCAAGACTGTAGCTAATTTCCTGATTTCTTAAGGATGGTAGAACAAGATGAGAAACAAATCCCACCTTACAAAGAATCAGTGTAATCTATGGCCTTTCTATATGTGAGGCATGGATGTCAGTAGGCCGATCATACCAAAAACTTCTAACGAGTATCGATTCATCTTTGTGTTCGTTGATTACTTCACCAAGTGTGTGGAAGCTGCTTCATATGTCGATGTCACAAAGTTGACAGTTAGCAAATTCTATGTCAGTATAGAATGCCAAAAAGAATAATATCTGACGATGCATTAATTTGAACAACAACATGATATAAGAAGTTTGCATTCTGTTCAAGATTAAATACCGTATCGCCTTAAAACAAATGGTGAAAAAAAAGATCGTAGGGAAAATGATTGAAACTCATGAAGATTGGCATCTATGCTTATCGAACGTCTGTTAGGACCCTCACCGGGGCAATGCTTTTCTCATTGATTTATGGAATGGAGGCGGCTTTGCCCATTGAAGTCGAGATTTCGTCTCTCTGAGTTTTGTCAAAGTTGAAGTTGGATAGATCTAATTTTGATATGATCAAGTAAACTTGATTGAAGAAAAAAGGTTGAAAGCTATCCGTCATGGTTAAATATACCAAAATGGCGAGCTTACAAAAAAAAAGGTTAGTCCTAAAGAATTCCATGAGGAGGAATTAGTTTTGAAAAGGATCCTTCATATAAAAAGGACTTCAGAAGAAAGTGGATGTCGAATTAGGAAAGACCTTATGTGGTAAAGAAGGCCTTATCTGAAAAAGAGTTAATTTTAACCAAGACGGATGGCAAGAACCTACCTAATCCCATAAATTCAGATTCAGTCAAGGAATACTTCTCTTAAAATTTTTTTAAAAAAAAAAGAGAGGGGAAAACAAAAAATGAAACAAAAGAAAAATAAAAAATGAAAGGCAGGGCGAAAACCTGCAAAGGGTGCCTTGAGACTAAAAGGGGTTTTGAATTGAAAACCCAGGAAAGGGCAATTTAAATTTTGATCAAAAGTGGGGCATGCGGTAGTCTTTTCTTCTCTGAATTAACAAGAAAGAAGGATGCTACATCTTGGGGCATCAACAAAGTACTCCAGTTCTTCTAAACACATATCAAGTTCAAAGGATCCTCAAGAAGTTTTGTGCGGAGAAGCTCATGATGAGATATCTGGGGCACATATTTTCACCTTATTCATTTTGAATCTTAGCAAAATTTGCTATCTTAATTAATTCATTTTCGAGCTTTGCTCCCAATAAAATTTCATCTTGTCCATTGTGATAATCTTTTTCAAGCATTTTTCATTGAAATAATGATTATTGGACCAATAATACTCAAGCAAAAGGAGTTTTGCATATTACTCTGGAAGCTTCTAAATAGAACAAGGACCTGAAACAGGACCATTAGTTAGAACTAACCAAATTCATGAGTTAAAAACATTGGAGAAAGAATAATCCAAATTATGACTATTTATGTAACAGTCTGGTTTACACCCTAGTCAGAACAGTGGTTTTGAGACACAAATTCTAGTCTGTATAATATTTTAATATTATTTTTTGTGACTATGATAAGTGATTATACATGTACTAAAATTTCGTAAGTTAATTTATCTGTTTGTGTGCTTAATTTGATAAAAGGACTAAATCGCATAATGTTTAAAAGTGGCTTTTCATTTGATTAATGATCAAATTGATGTGGCTTTATTATTGTGAAGCCCTTAAATGGAAAATAGCCCATTTTTACTTATAGTGGACGACAACATGCAAATTTATATTATGCTTTTATATGTTTATTTTATAAATTAATGTTATATGATATTTTATATTATAATAAAAGAAAATGCATTAAACAAGGCCATTTTTCATCATCTTGGCCAAAAATATCAAAGAAAAGAAAGAAGAAAACCTAAGCTAGGTTTGGTCTTTGTTCTTCTTAATTAAGGTATGTTTTGGCTTTAGATTTTGATGATTTTTATGTTTTTGAGATTGTTGCTTAGTCTGCTATCAAGCCCATGTCTCAATTTTGTGTATTGATGATGTTCATGAGATATGCCATTGATGATATGTTAAACTTTGTGATGAGCTTACTTGTTAAATGAAAGATTTGAGCTAGATGAATATACCTTGTTCTTGAATTTTTGATGAATTTAGCTAATTAGGACTAAGTTGAGAAAATAATAACTTGAGGGACTAAATTATAAATTTGATGGAAAATATGGGCTTGTATGAGGTGTATGAACAATCGGCTAAGCATGGTTAAATGGTGATTTTGTGAATTTGATATTTTGAGAAAAATAGACTAAATTGATAAATTATGCAAATGTATGGGTTAATATGCAAATAACCCTAAATATATGTGTTTGGATTGAATTGAATGAGTTAGTGAATAAAAGAGTTAATTCTGAATATGTTTAGATCAAGAATCGAGGAAAATGGATTTAGATCGCGAGAAAGCGAAAGTAATCGAGTTACCATTTTCGTTTCAGTAAATCGAATTCGAGGTAAGTTTTTATGCAAATAAATGTATTTGTATTGAATTGTGCATATTCATATGGCTATTGATAACAGTGAATGTTTATGAGATGTTATGTATATGAATTCTGAGATAAGATCGATATAGTGATAATGTCCGAGAAGTCCCGTACGAACCTAGGAATAGATAGGATTAGCTATGTCATGACATAGGTATCTATTCTGTTTATTCATGTAAGACCACGTCTGGGATGTTGGCGTTGATTTGAAATTTTCGTGTAAGACCACTTCTGGGACATTGGCATCAATATGACCTTTACGTGTAAGACCATGTCTAGGACTATAAGACCTTGTCTGGGACAGTGGCATCGATATCTGAGTGCATGTAAGACCTCGTCTGGGATGTTGGCATTGTATTACTATTTCGAGCATTCTGACTATCCTATTAGGTTCCTATTGGTTCAACGGGCAAGTCTGTGTTACAAATGGCTAAGTGAATTGTAAATCCGTTCAAGTACGTTGATTTATACACTAAGTGTGTATATAAGGTAAGTATCTATATGATCTTACTATGATTATGTATATATTGGAACAATACTATGATATGTGAAAGTATGCATGAAAGAGCTATGTATATATATGATTATTGAATTGATGTGTGTGGCAAATATTTCCAAGAATATGGACTACTATGAATATGAATTGTGCCAATGTTTCTATATGCTTATATGTTTTACATATTAAGTTGATTTGTATATGACTTACTAAGCTTTTGGAAAGCTTACTCTGTGTGTGTTCTATCTGTTTTATAGATCGTCAAAGCTACTGAAGGCTCGGGGACTATCGAGGATTGTCATCATACTACTCAACTTATTTTGGTACATTTTGGAATTGTATATAGCTAGATATGACATGTATAGGCTAGTTATTTGGATAATTATGAGATGTGAACTTAACCATGAGATTTTGCTAGTTATGTATTAGTTATATGCCTTGGTGATTATGATATATGTGGTGTATGATTTAGTATAGTTGGGTAGTATATGAAATGGTTGATATCTGATAAGTATATGGATGAAGTTATGAACATATATGTTTGACTAGGGAATGAACTCATGAAAGGTAAGTGTGGATGAATTTATGCTTGTGTTTATATGAGTTAGTCTTGTAAGTTTGGTATGAATGGAATTGGTTTTGAATGCAGAGATTGGATGGTTATTTTAGCATGTTCATGGTTGTTAAATGTGCATAGATCGTTTTGATAGTGGCTTGTAGGTTTGGCCCTAATGTGGGTGGCATAATGGCCTTGCAAATGGCCTATTTTGCCACTCAATTTTGGCACACAAGCATGCCTATTGACCGTGGGACTAATTCAATAGCTAATTAAGAGTACACGGCCTTGACACATGGACATGCCTGGTAGCCGTGTGGTTTAGTCAGGTTTAACCACAGCCAAAATGCACGGGCGTACTTGGTGGCCATGGAGCCAGGTCAGAATCGACCACGGCCAAGGTACACGAGCGTGCTTGGTGGACATAGAGTTAAGTCAATTTCGACCACGGGAGAGACACATAGGCGTGTCTAGTAGTCGTGGTAGGCACACCGCCTACCCACACATGAGTGTAACCCCTGAAAGTTAAAAAAGTTTTAAATTTTTGAGAATTTCTGTATGTGTTTCAGTTTAGTCCCGACCCTATTTCTAAGTATGTTTTAGGTCTCGATGACCTACAAAGGGGACATTATGTTTGTAATTGATGAGATACTTGATGAATTGTCTGATTAAGTGTTCGATCTGTCAGGTAACGCTCTTAACCCTAATTTGGCGATAGACACGGGATAAGGGTGTTACAATTTATTTAGATCTTCTGTCAAAGATACCGGCTAAAAAAGAAGGCACGGTAGCATATCAATGATAGAACCTTGATGAATGACGAGCAATGACAATATAAGCATTAAAAAGGGATCATTCTCAAAAAATGACATTTTGCATTCATGCAAATGTCATTCGTACACATCCAAATAGGAGCATTTGATTCATTCCGATCATGACTTCCTAATTATTTGCCACAAAAATAGGCCCATGAAATGAATTTTACAGGTCGTGTTACCCAGAGAATGGTGCAATAGACCAATGAAGTTACAAACCTTATCTTAAGTTGCAGTGGAGCAGATTAAAGTTACAAGTCTTATCTCCCTAAAGTTGCAGTGGAGCAGGCTAAAGATAGCCAATCTTATTTCCCTGAAGTTGCAGTGGAATAGATTAAAGCTATAAATTATAGATCTTACCTCTCTGAAGTTATAGTAGAGTAGATCATGGAAAACCTTATCTCCCTAGAGTTGTAGTGGAGCAGGTTGAAGTTACAAGTCTTATCTCCCTGAAGTTACAATGGAGTAGACTAAAGATAGCAAATCTTATTTCTCTAAAGTTGCAGTGGAATAGGTTGAAGCTATAAATTACAGATCTTACCTCTTTGAAGTTGCAGTAGAGCAGGTCATGGCAAACCTTATCTCCCTGGAGTTGTAGTGGAGTTGGTTGAAGTTACAAGTCTTATCTCCCTGAAGTTACAGTGGAGCAGACTGAAGATAGCGAATCGTAGTTCTCTGAAGTTGCAGTGGAATAGACTAAAGCTATAAATTACAGATTTTACCTCTTTGAAGTTTCAGTAGAGCAGATCATGGCAAACCTTATCTCCCTGATGTTGCAGTGGAGCAAGTTGAAGTTACAAATCTTATCTCCCTGAAGTTGCAGTGGAACAGACTGAAGATAGTGAATCTTATTTCCCTGAAATTGCAGTAGAACGGATTAAAGCTATAATCACAGATCTTATCTCTCTGAAGTTGCAGTAGAGCAAATCATGGCAAGCCTTATCTACCTGAAGTTGCAGTGGAGCAGGTCAAAAAATAACAATCTTATCTCCCAGAAGTCGCAGGGGAGTAGATTGAAGTTACAAATCTCATACCTTTGGAGTTGCAGAGGAACAGATTAAAGCTACAAGTCACAAACCCTATACCACTGAAGTTGCAATAGGTCAGATCAAGTCTACCAAAACCAACCCTTATCTCCCTGAAGTTGCAGTGGAGCAGGTTGAAATTACCTATTCTTATCTCCTTAAAGTTCCAACGAAGTAGATTGAAGTTACAAATCACTTCTCCCTGAAATTACATTGGAGTGGATCGAAACACCAATTCCTATGCCCCTGAAGATGCAGTGGATGAAATGAGGTTACTTGAGCAAGAGAAGAACCAAAAGAAGTCAAGACTCGGCAAGAGCAGGCAAAATTGGCCCTTTTAAAGTCTTCGCTCCATTCTCGTTACACGATAATGAGCAAAGAGGGGCAGCTGTAATAGGCCAATTTTGGCTTGGGCCCGGAATAAATAAAACCCAAATAAAACAAAATAAATAAAAGTCAAATTAAACAGTCCTTTTTTACAAACCCAATATAGGCCCAAAAAATAGACCCAATTAAACTTTAGACCCAAAATGGCCCAAAACCTAAACCAAATCGGAAAAAAGCAAGAAAACCCTAGCTAAGGTGCGCCGCATGCCTCCATCGCCGCACGCCACATTAGCACCACCGTACGTCCTCTGTACCTGCAAAAAAAAGGACAAATAGCAACAAAAAAAATAATGAAAAAGAATGTATTTTATGTTATTTCGGCTATAAAATCAAGAGAGAAATCCTTGTAAAATTTTTTTACACACAAACGAATATAAAAGAACAGAATAAAAAAAGTTTCGAGAGAGGTGATTCCTTTTTTTCTTGTTTTATTTTCGATTTTCTTTTCACTTTGTAAAGGGAAGCAAAAAGAACAAAAGAAGGGATAGAAGAAACAAACCTTCGAGTTCCGTCACTGGGGACGGCTGAGGTAGCCACTTCCGATGAAAAGTGGCTGGAAAACTAAAAGTTTTTTTTTACTCGGGCTGTTTTTGAAAGGTTTTCGGGCGATTTGAGGCCAGATTCGGGCATAGGGAGGTTAAAACAGTCGAAATGGCCCCTTTTTGGGATTTCAGTCACCGTTGTCGGCCGGCGGCCACGATAGATGGACGGTGGCCCTATTGGCCAGGGAAAAGGGAAGAAATTGAGAGAAATTTTCAATTTTTTTTAGAGTAGGGATGAAAATGAGGTTTAAAATTTTTTTTTCGTTTATATAGAAATACGAAACGACATCATTTCGCTGTGGCTCTTCCAATGCCAAAACGGTCGCTGTTTAGGCCATGACCCGATTCGACCGACCCTACCCGCCTAGGATCCACGTGTTTTTTTTAGCGGAAGGGTTATTTTCACTTTTGACCCTTTTGCTTTTTCGACCATTTTCAATTTAGTCCTTTTTGTTTTATTTCCTCTAATTTTTCCCAATAATTTTGCTATAATTTCGTTTTAACCCCTCAATGGAACGACATCGTTTTGGAGGATAAGGGGAAAATTTCCCTTTTGACCCCTCCTTGTTATTCGCGTGTTCATATAGGTCATTTTCCTTTCTTTTTATTTCGATTTTCCCCAAACTTTTGTTTTAAGTTTAACTCAATCCATTTTTTAGTTATTTTTGAAATTTTATTATTAATATTAATATTATTTAATATTTCTATTATTATTATTATTATTATTATCATCATCATCATCATCATCATTACTATTATTATTACTAGTATTATTATTTTCATTGTTATTTTGTCACTTTTATTATTATTATTATTATGTTAGACATAGCATTGTCATTACCTTCGTTGGTGTTATTAGCTATTTTATGTTATAATACTTTCTTTTGATTGTTTGTATTAGCATTGAAGATTAGTGTGTGGTGTAATTTTCTTGAAGTGTTCCTTTTAGTATTTGTATCTTTTAATTTATTGGTGTAATGATTTTATTCACAATCCGTCGTTTTAAATAAAAATGCATTTCATTTTATTGCTACATTCTGGTTCAAAATGTTTCCACAATAAGGCAATGCTCGAAATTTGGGAGCTTCGAGAAACCGTACCCTAACTTACTGGGTTTCAGTTTTTCTCATCGAGTCTAAAGAACCAATTATCCTTTTTAAATCAAAGCATATAAGTTAAATAAAAGCTTATTCTCAGGAATTCAAAAATGTTGTGTCCTAACTCACTGGATGTGATATGTTGTTATCTCGAGGAAAGGATTTCTAAAAATAAATGTAATATTCTGTATTTGGAAGTTTGAGAAATTGTGCCCTAACTTACTGGGTTCCAATTTTTCATTTGAACCAAATAACCGAATATCCTTCTTAAACTTAAATGCATGAGTTTTAAAAGTCAAAAGACAAGCTTAGTTTCGAGGATTTAAAATGTCGTATCCTAACTCACTGGGCGTGATATTTTACTTCTTGGAAATAAGAGGGTCTTAGCATCCAATTTAATTTATTCAAGTTTTGTTTTAAATAAAGAGGATCGTATTTTAAAATCTTTTCAAATTTTTGACATTAAGACGTTAATTAATCAATTAGGTACCAATTTTGGGCGTTACAATGGTGCTAATCCTTCCTCGTACGTAACTAACTCCCGAACCCATTTTCTCAAATTTTGTAGGCCAAAATCATAGTTTAATAAATCAAAATATTTTAATGATCAATCTCAAGGTGATCCAATCACACCTCAAAAAATATTGGTGACGACTCCATTTTCGTTTTAAATGTCAACCCGTTTTCAAAAAAAAAAAAAGGTTTCGACAGTTTTCATTTAAAATCCACTAACTTATGTCCAACTATGTCCATTAATTAGACCAATGGTCCATTTACAACATAAGGACCTTTCATTTAATCAGACATGGCAATTAAGCACTTTTAACTATTAGCACATAGAT
Source organism: Gossypium rotundifolium (assembly GCA_025506655.1). Lineage (NCBI taxonomy): Eukaryota > Viridiplantae > Streptophyta > Magnoliopsida > Malvales > Malvaceae > Gossypium > Gossypium rotundifolium. The sequence goes on from CP106722.1 coordinate 146,764,437, forward strand.
TTTGCATTTTACGCGATTAGGTCCTTTTTCACAAATCATCACTCAAACGATAAAATTTTCACACAGAACTTTCACACATACTTTATCACATACTGTAAACATGGAAAATAATATTAAAATATTTCTTCAATCTTAGATTTGTGGTCCCTAAACCACTGTTCCGGCTAGGGTCTAAACTGGGCTGTTACAAAGCCAAACTTGAAAATTTACAAAACAAGGGTCACACGGCCGTGTGACATAGCCCAGGCCGTGTGGGCTTTCGAAAAATGGGACACACGGCCGTGTCCTAGCCCATGTGTAAAATTGTGTAATTCAATAACTTAGGTCACATGACTGTGTTATAGGCTGTGTGTCAGACAGCGTGAAACCTGTACTTGAAAATAAGATGACACACGGCATATGGGGAGACCATGTATGGCACACGGCCGTGTGATAGACCGTTTCTCAGGTCTTGTGCTCCAAATTTAGCCCCTAAAACAAGACAACTCAAGGCCTACACTTATACACCAAGCCATACCTTCCTCCCATACATTCATATAACCTAACACACCTTAAACACACACAAACATACCATTTCAATCGTCCTAATTGTTCTAGTCAATGTGCCATTCAAAGGCACCACAATTCATTCAACAAGATCATTCATGAATAAGACTTCAATATCACATTTTAACTATTTAACATAGTTGAATCATGCACACTTTCTTTTTAAATTAATACCACTACAACTTACCAAATTAGCTAGGTACAACCAAATGATTGCATTCAAAAGTGCCTAAACACAAACCAGCCAAACCAAACTACATATATACAAATGTTACCAACAAATCTAAACATACCAAATGGCCTCATTGATATCAAGCCCTACCATATACATTTATAAGCCAAAACACAAAGGCATTAGACATATACAAATTTGGCACAACTCATAACATTATCAAATTGCCATAGTAATAAACAGGCCTTATACCTACCAAAACACATATATCAATTAACCATATCTTTCCTAATTTCAAAGACCATGCACAACCATTAACAAAACATATTAGGGCATACACAAGCTTGACACAACCCAAAGCATACCAATTTCACATATAACCCTATACATGCCAGTTATAACCATTTCAATATATATTCAAAAGTTACCAAAATGGATCGATGGATAGTATGGTCTCACTTCGAATTTGATTCCAACTGTTCAAGCTTTTCGATGATCTACAAAATAGAGAAAACACATACGTAAGTAACTAGTGCTTAGTAAGCTCGTATTAAGAACTTAAACTTACTGTATATATCAAATAAAACAATCAAAGATAGTTTCATTTCATTATAGGCCAAACATCATTTCCTATACACTAAAATTCATAAGGTTAGTTGGTGAAATAAAGCACTTGTAAGATCAACCGAGACATGACATAAAACATATCAACATTTCAATATTTCTCTTTACATTATGCATACCATTATAATCCATTTCATTATCTAAAATCATGATTTATTTCATATTTTCATACACCCATTTAAGCTTTATTTACTCATTCATATCATGGAAAGAATTTATGGGCCAATGGGCTAACGGGCCCACATATGCCAAATTGATAGAAAATTTTTGAATGACTTATGCAACTGCGAAGTCTGTAAAAGCGAGACCAAAATTGTGCTAAATGGGCCACACGAAGCGTGTGGGCCCATTTGGGCCTAAAATGGATTTTTGGCCCAATGGCACCGTAGAGACCCAAAAGGAGTCCCGTGTCACTCGAGGCGACATTAGGCCTCTGAAAATACCGTTAAATGATTGAAATACCGAAATACCCTTGGAGGGTAAATTACCGAAATACCCTTAATGGGCGAATTACTAAACTACCCTTGGTGGGTAAAATTACTGAAATACCCTTGGGGGGTAAAATTACTGAAATACCCTTGGAGGGTAAAATTACCGGTGGGTAAAATTACTGTTATACCCTTAGGGGTTGATTTAGTATGATTTTGTATTCTGTTTAACTGTTATGATGGTACATTATCGCATACATTGAATTATTATGTCATGACATTTTGCATTGGGTTGGGATGATTAAATATATATAAATATATATATTGGAGGAAGTACTGTACAGGTGGCTATGCCATATTATACTGATTTAGTGGCTCTGCCACGATATATTGATTTTAGTGGCTCAAACCACGACATCATTCATCGGCAATCGTAACACCACGAAAATGGGCCTATGTATTTTGATTTAATTATACGAAATGGCATGAATGTATGGTGAACATTTTGGAAACTTGGAAATGTTAAGTAAATTATTAGGAAAGTGAACATTTTGGAAACTTGAGTAAATGTTTAGGAAAGTGAACATTTTGGAAAGAAATGGAAATGTTTTAGAAATGGCAAGTTTAAAAGAGGAAACTAAAACAAGGTAGCCTTAAGAAAATTAATAGAAGAAATTTGACACAAACATAGGCTTGTTTAAGTGGCTTGGAGGCACCACTTAAGGCCCAGGTAAGTGACGCCATAAGCTATGCAATTAGGCCTAGGTTCGAGCAACGTGGGAAGCAAATAAAGGATTTTATTTTGCGCCAAGGAGAAGGGTAATGGATGACATTAAGGCACTAAGGAGGAGTTTAAATCCTCTTAAAATTTTGGCTAAAGGAAAGATAAATGATGATTTATTTTAGATTATTTTCAAAGGGATAATTAAAGGATTATTTTATTAATCTTTAAACAAGGAAGTGATGGCCAAGTAAGGGACTCTAGCATAGTAATTTCGGCCAAAGGAGGAATTACGCCAGTATTCATTCTTTTTCCTTTTCCTTCCCTTCTTCCTCTGCCGAATTTCTTCTTGTTATTGAGCATCCATATTTCTTCTTTTTATTTTAGCCTCCTAGCCAAATTCCTTTAGCTTTTCTCTCTATATCTTTTCCTCTTGTGGTCGACTTCTCCATCACCATCTAAAAGGGTAGCCGAATCTCAAGGCAATCTTTTGCCGATTGTTCAACAAAGCCTAAAGCCGAAGGTTCATTCTTTTGAATCGATCTCTCCTGCAAACTCTTTGCCGATTCCAATATTGAGGGTAAGGAATCCTATTGTTGTCATTTTATTTCTTTTCTTTTAACCAAAATCAGGATACTAATCCTATTAATAATCTTGTGTGATGAAACTTTGAAGAGATCTTTCGAGATTTGGCCTATTGTCGACTTCAAAGACGAATCTTTCGGGATTTCAAGGACCTAAGGTAAGCAAATATTCTAGTCGGCCAACGGCCATTTGTTGAGATTTAAGGTTGGAAATTGAACTAATATGTGGCTATAGGGATTTCGACAGACACTTAAGGCAAGGAATACTTTCGGAGGGATTTAAGATTTTTAAGGTAAGTGACTATGAACATTCGACCAAGGCCTTATTTTAGTACATAGATCTATTTTTTATTATTTTGAAAGCCAAAAAACTAACCTATGTAGAGATCTAGTGCTTGGCCGAATACAAGGAGGAGTATAGCAAAGATTTCGGGGCTTGATTCTCAAGTCAATCGACAACAAGGCAGGTTTAGTGTACTAATCCTACTAGGATTTGGATTTGTGGCCGAATGGGTTTTCATTAAATCTTTAATATGGGCTGAATGTAGGAAGTTAAAGACCTAAGGTAGTAGATCGGATTTCGGGATTTCAGTGAATTTGTTAAGCGAATCAGGTGTGTACCCTTTTTTAAGTCTTAATAGATTTATGACAATGATTAAGTTAAATGTGTTGTTAAGAATGTGAAAATATGGCTAAAGTACCATGCAATGGTACATAGTACCCAGGTACGTTTCCTACTCCTACTAGGATTATGTGTAACAGACCGAATTCGACCCTAATCGGAACGGTGGTTTCGGGACCACGAATCCGAGACCGAGAAATAATTTAATATTATATTTTGAGTTTATTATATGTGAATTAATGTGTGTGAAAGTTTCGTAGAAAAATTTTATCGTTTAAGTGCTTAATTTGATAAAAAGGACTTAATCGCGTAATAGGTAAAAGTGGCATACTAAAGTATAATGTGCTAGTTTGAGCTTGGCTTTTTAATATGAAGTGTTAAATGAGTAAATAACCCATTTTTAAGTTAGTGGGTTGGTATATGACAAAATTAACCTTAAGTTTTATATTATATAATTTTATGAATTAAGGTTAAAATAGTAAATAAATTAAAACCATATTATATGTTAAATAAAACATAAAAGAAATAATGGATATTTTCATTCATCTTTTGGCCGAATATTGAGAAACACAAGGAGCTAAGTTCTTTGAAATTTGCAATATCCAAGCCAAATTCAAGGTAAATTCTTAGTCGGTTTTGTAAATTTTACGTTTTGAGATCGTTGCTTGGCTAACCCATGTTGTAATTTTGAATCTAAGCATGCTTGATGTTCGCCATTGTTGTATTCATGTGGTTTTGATATTTGATGATTTTAGATGAAAGATATGTAAAGGATTAATATGTTTTGTGTTGGAAGTTTTGATGAAATTGAGTTTTAGGGTTAAATTGTAAAATAAATTTTAAAGGGCCTATTTGCAAAATAAATGAAATGTGAGGACTTGTAAGGTCCCTAGGAACATTCGGCCCTTGCATAGTTTTGGCTAATTTGGTGTATTTTGTGTGTTAAGCAAATAGGACTAAATTGCAAAGTTGTGAAATGCTAGGGGTAAAATAGTAATTTGCCCATTTATGTGCTTAGGGACTAAATTAAGATGAATTGCACTTGAATGAGCTGAATTTTAATGTGTTTTAGATCAAGAGCAAAGAAAAGCAGTTTAGATCGGGGAAAGACGAAGGTTCTCGAATAGCCGATTTGTACTACCTATCGACAACCGAGGTAAGTCCTAAACAAATTTAAATTGAGAATTTAATTACCAAAGTAGTATATGATAAAATTTAGTATACTAAGGCATAAAAATGTATATGGGCGAATGTGGGGCATGAAATGGTATTGAATTTGTTGATTGAATGTGATGTGGATACTTACGTTCGGTTTAACATGATATTGTAAAATAAAGCATATGAGATGGATGTGATTGTAGCATTAAGTAATGTGCATGGGAATGTTGATTGTGTTATATATTCGGGCTTAGTGCCTAGCGTGCCTTCGTCTTGGGTGATACATTCGGGCTTAGTGCTCAGCGTGCTTCGTGCGTTTGATACATTCGGGCTTAAATGCTCAGCGTGCTTCGTCGGTGATACATTAGCTTAGTGCCTAGCGGTGCTTCGTCTTGCGTGATACATTCGGGCTTAGTGCCTAGCGTGCTTCGTGCGGTGATATATTCGAGCTTAGTGCCTAGCGTGCTTAGTGCCTTGATTTATTTCGGCTTTAAATGCCTAGCGTGCTTTATGCAGTGATGTATTTTACAAAATAGAAACCAAAATTTATGTTTAAAGTGAATTAAAGCAAACTTATCGAGTTAACGGCTCGGTGAGTATGTGAAGTAGGAATGAATTTCTTACTTATATGAGACAAGGAAAATCAGTAATTTATTACAAATCGCATGTGTTACGAGTGTGGAATTATATATATATGGTTATAATATGTGTTCTCGGCTTTACTAATGAATGATATGATTGTTGTATCTTGGTCTTCTAATATGAGGATACATGACTAGGCATATTTGGACACATGAGTGGTTGTGTAATTGATGCCATGTTATAGAAATTGACATTTAAGTATATAAATGAATGTACCTATGATTATACGATGACATTTTGGGTTTCGAAAGGTTGGTTTATAAACAAGTATTTTGGTCATAAGCATGTGGGTAGAGAGATATCGTTTCTACAAATTCATACTTGTTAATATGGGTATGAAAATTAAAGTTTGAAAATAAGTATGAGCACAAGTCCACAAGTTGAATTATAGTAATTTAATTGTTAAAATTCAAATGTTATTTTTATGAAATTAGGACTTACTAAGCTAGCAAGCTTATCATGTGAAATGTTTCCTACATTTTATAGTTTAGGTGCAAGCTACAAGCTCTTGGGATCGGTTAGGAAAGTCACTCACACTATCAATCTACATTTTGGGTACTCTTTCATTTTGACTTTTAAACGAAGGCATGTATAGGAAAGACTTGGTCTTTGTTTGATGAAATCTTAAGGTTCATGTATATAATAGCCATGCGAATATGGCTAAATTTTTAGTTAAGTACTGTTGTTGTGTCTTGATATGTATGTTGGTTTATGATGGCAATGTTTATGCATTCTTAATCAAAGTTTAATCGTTTTGTTAAGGAAATGTTTGTATCTGAAATGAATCCTTGAATTAGGGATGTAGGTAGGTTCGGTTAGAAGCTAGTCTTTCATAAAATGCAACAAAACAGCTTGTAGTAGCAGCAGTGATGTGAGTTATAAAATCACCAAAATAGAGTATATTGAATTAGAAGGTGAATGAGATATGAAATTAAACCTTATTGTGTCTATTTTTACATAAAAGAAACAGAGTAGGCAAAAGATTTATATATTATGAGATAATTAAGTTTTAGTGAGACCTGCTCTGAATGAATTCATGAGTCACTGTTCTGTTTTGTAAAATTGTCAAAAATTGTAAAAAATCATTAATAAGCATGGTTTATATGTGTAGAACCCTTAATGAGTCTATTTTTCATTTGTATAAACAAGAACATTATAGAAAATTTTGTAATGAGATAACTGTATTTTTGTAGAGACAGGTCAGAATTGTCAAGCAGTGTAATACGGGTAACTTTGATGAATAAACTGTACTAATTGGCCACATGAAAAATTCTGGAAAAATTATGGTGAAAATTTATATGAGTCTAGTTTCAAAAAAAATTTATGGATCTAAATTTAGAGTTTTGTAACTCAAGTTATGGTCGATTTGGTCAGCATGACGCAGTTGGACAGCTTTAAAATCTTACACCCCGAGTTAATAGTCAAGTCTAGTAATGCCATGTACTCGATTCCCAAGCAAGGGTTTGGGTATGGGGTGTTACATTTATTGGTATCAGAGCTACGGTTTAATCGATTCTAGGACTACCGTAGTATGAAAGAGTCTAGCTATACATGCCTTTAAATTGTATATATGATAGTGTGGTGACTCATGACAATTTCAATTGTATTTTATATAGTAAATGGATTCTGATCCTGATAGAGCCGTAGCCGATGATGTGGAAAGTGTCGCGCTGGTCTCGCACATGGATCAAGTGCCACTAGACTCTCAACCGATTCACGGGTAACCACGAGGAGAGGCTAAACAAGCCTTCTACCAAATGATGAATGAATGGTTTACCAGTTTATTGAGAATAATCCAAGGTACAACAACCTCCACCCCGAATAATTCAACTCCGGTACCTTCAAGACACCCGATGATAGATCCAATGAGATCTAGTAGGCCTCTGTTGATAAAATTAGGAAATTTGGGGCGAAGAATTTAAGGCTAATGATGATGATGATGCAGAGCGAGTGAAATGTGGCTTGATAACACTATTCGGTACTTGATGAGCTATCTTGCACTCGGATGAATGTTTAAAATGTGCTATATCTTTGCTTTGGGACCTTGCCTATCTTTGGTGGAATACACTAATATCGGTGGTTCCAAAAGAAAAGTGACGTGGGATTTCTTCCGAATGAATTCGCAAGAAATATATCGACCAGAGGTTCATCGACCGAAGCGTAAAGAATTTCTTGAACTAAAACAGGGCAAATGACCGTGATCGAATATGAGCGAAAATTTGTCGATTGAGCCGATATGCTCGGAGTGTGTATCAATGAAGCCATTATGTGCAAAAGGTTTGAAGACGGTTTGAATGAAGATTTGAAGTTGCTAGTTGGCATTCTTGAGATCAAAGAATTTGTGACACTAGTCGAGCAAGCTTGCAAAGTGAAGAGCTTGGGAAAGAGAAAAGAAATTTGAGCGAAGCTAGAGACACCGTAAAAGATCGTCGAGTAAAATTTCCATTCCACATCTAAGAAGTTTAGAGATGACTTGATCGACACAAAGCTACTTGATTCATTTAGACGTGATCGACCTCGGTGGGCTCCAGAGCTACCTCGATGGCGGTGTTGGTAACGTCCAGAATCGAGTTGAATGCAAACATTGTGGAAAATGGCATCCTGGGAGTTGTAGAGTTCGTGACCGGTCTTGCTTTAAATGTGGATCCTCAGACCATTTTATTTGAGAGTGCCCGATGTTAGCTGAGCCGAATACAGCACAGAACTCTAGACCGAGTAGTGCATCAGTACGGGGCAGACCACCCAGGCATTCTGGCAATGTAGGTGGTAGTCAGAGAGGGACAAAGAACACAACAGATCGATTTGAGGCTAGAGCTCCAGCTAGAGCTTATGTTACTCGAGCTAGAGAGGATGCTGCTTCTCCAGATGTCATTACCGGTACTTTCACCCTTTATGATACTACTGTGATTGCATTGATTGATCCTGGTTCGACCCATTCATATGTATGTGAAACTACGGTATTGAGAAGACTACGCCATTGAGTCTCATCGAGTTTGTGATTCGCGTATCCAACCCTTTGGGTAGATGTGTGTTTGTTAATAAAGTGTGTAAAAGTTGCCCATTGATGATTTGGGATTTTGCTTCCAGTTGATTTAATGTTGTTGCCTTCGATGAGTTTGATATAATTTTGGGAATGGGTGGTTAACCGCATGATGACGGTGGTGAATTGCAAAAGAAAGCTTATTGATTTGAGACACGAGCGGTGAGATCATTAGAATTGAATCCGATGATTCGGTGGGTTTCTCTGATTATATCATCGATGTTAGCCGGAAGTATGTGAGAAAAGGTGCGAAGCTTATTTGGCTTATGTCTTTGGATAATAAATTGTCGAGAAATAGATTGAATCCGTCTGGATTGTATGTGAATACCGGATGTGTTCACGAAGAACTACGGTTTACCCCGATCTGAGAGATTGAGTTTGGCATTGAACTAGCTCAAGGAACGACTCCGATCTCAATAGCTCCATATTGGATGGCACCGATCGAGCTAAAAGAGTTGAAAGCACGTTGCAAGAGTTAACAGATAGGGCTTTCTGCGACCAAGTTTCTCTCCTTGGGTGCACCAGTTCTTTTGTGAGAAAGAAAGATGGAGCGATGCGAATGTGTATTGATTATCGGCAAGCCGAATAAAGTAACTATAAAGAATAAGTACCGTTACCTCGGATTGATGATTTGTTTGATCGGTTGAAAGGGCTTCATATTTTCGAAGATAGATTTGAGATCGGGTTATTATCGATTCATGAGTCGAGATACGGATGTGCCAAAGACGCATTTGGACGAGGTACGGACATTTGAGTTTTGGTAATGCCTTTTGGGCTTACTAATGCACTCTTGTTTTATGGATTTGATGAATCGGGTTTTAGGCAGTTTTGGATCGATTTGTGGTGGTGTTTATTGATGACATATTGATCTACTCCAAAGATGAAATTGAACAGCTGAACATTTGAGGTTAGTGCTACAAACTTTGCGAGATCATCGGTTTGATGCGAAGTTTAGTAAGTGTGAGTTACGGATGAAAGAGGTCACTTTTTGGGACATGTGGTTTTGACATCGGGCATTCAAGTTGATCCAGAACAAAATCTCGGCTATACTTGATTGGAAGCCACCGAAAAATGTTTTCGAGATTCAAAGTTTTACGGGACTTGCGGGTTACTATCGACGATTTGTGAAAGATTTTTCTATGATAGCTACCCGTTGACAAGGTTCTTGCAGAAAGATGTCGGTTCAGTGGTCGAAAAATGTCGGAAAAGTTTTGATCGGTTGAAAGCCTTTTGTGAAGCTCAAGTATTAGTTCAGCTGAATCGGGTAAAGAATTCGTTGTTTATTACGATGCTTCTTTAAATGGTTTGGGCTGCGTTTTGATGCGGGAAGGCAAAGTTGTAGCCTACGCTTCAAGACAATTGAAGCCGCATGAAAGAAATTACCGACGATGATTTAGAGCTTGCGACCATTGTGTTCATGACCAAGATTTGGCGTCATTACTTATTTGGCGAGAAATGTCATGTTTACTCGGATCATAAAAGTCGAAGTATCTAATGACTCGAAAGATCTGAATTTGAGACAACGAGGTGGCTAGAACTATTGAAAGACTATGAATTGGTGATTGACTATCACGGGAAAAGCTAACGTTGTTGCGGATGCGTTAAGTCGAAATCTTTATTTGCTCTTGAGCAATGAATGCTGAGATGGCTATCTCTAGTGATGGTTCGATCATAGCGAAGTTACGAGCAAGACCGATGTTTATCCAACAAATTTGTGATGCACGAAAGTTGACAAGAATATGATTGCTAAGCGAATTGATGTGAAAAGGTGCAGAGTCGATTTTGATTAATGCAAATGACTATTTGAATTTTAAAAGCGAATGTGTGTTCCAAAGAACTCGGACTTGATCTGAGATGATTTTGAGTGAGGCACATAGTGGCCGACTATTGATACATCCGGGTAGCACGAAAATGTATAACGACTTGAAAGCAGTTCTATTGGTGCCTGGTATGAAAGCGAGATATATCTCGAATTTGTTTCAAAGTGCCTAATTTGTCAGCAAGTAAAAGCCGAGCATCAAGTGCCTTCTGGGTTGCTTCAACCGATCATGATACCTGAGTGGAAATGGGATAAAATTACAATGGATTTTGTATCAGGTCTTCCTATGACACCGAGTAAGAAAGATGCCGTATGGGTGATAGTTGATAGGCTGACTAAATCAGCTCATTTTATGCCGATTCGTACAAACTTTTCACTCGATAAACTTGCTGAATTGTATGTATCGCAGATTATAAGATTGCATGGTGTACCGAGTTCCATTGTGTCGACAGAGACCCGAGATTTACGTCGCGATTTTGGAAGAAGTTGCAAGATGCTTTAGGTACTAAACTACATTTTAGTCTGACCTTCCATCGCCAGACAGACGGCCGATCCGAGCGAACTATTCAAATACTTGAGGACATGTTGAGATGTTGCGTTCTCGAGTTTGAAGGTGCGATGGGAGCGATACCTACCTTTGATTGAATTTGCTTATAATAATAGCTTTCAATCAAGTATCAAAATGGCACCTTATGAAGCCTTCTACGGCGAAAATGTAGAACACCATTATCTTGGATGAGCTCGGTGAGAATATGATACAGGGTTGATTTGATTAAAGAGACTGAGCAGTAGCCATAATCAAAGATAATTTGAAAGTCGCATCGGATCGACAAAAGTCCTATGCTGATTTGAAGCGTAAAGACATTGAATTTCGGTAGGAGATCGTGTATTCTTAAAAGTTTCCCGTGGAAGAAAGTACTCGATTTGGTCGGAAGGCAAGTTGAGTCAAGATTTATCGGACCGTATGAAATCATTGAGCGTATTGGGCTGTTGCTTATAGATTGAGATTGCCCTCCGAGTTAGAAAAGATACACGACGTATTTCACGTTTCGATGCTTAAAGTCTGATCGATCCGTCTCATGTGATCACTCCGGCGAGATTGAACTCCAATCGATTTGACATATAATGAAGAACCGTCCGTATTTTAGCTCGGAAATAAAAGAGTTGAGAAATAAAAGAATTCCATTAGTGAAAGTTCTATGGAATAAATCACGGAGTTGAAGAGGCTACGTGGGAGCCCGAGGATTCAATGAGGCAACAATATCCGACCTTGTTTAACGGTAAGATTTTAGGGGACGAAAATCCTTAAGGGAAGAGTTGTAATGAGGCAATTGACCCTAATCGAACGGTGGTTTGGGACCACGAATTTGAGACCAGAAATAATTTAATATTATATTTTGAGTTTATTATATGTGAATTAATGTGTGAAAGTTTCAGTGAAAAATTTTATCGTTTAAGTGCTTAATTTGATAAAAAGGACTTAATCGCGTAATAGGTAAAAGTGGCATACTAAAGTATAATGTGCTAGTTTGAGCTTGGCTTTTTAATATGAAGTGTTAAATGAGTAAATAACCCATTTTAAGTTAGTGGGTTGGTATATGACAAAATTAACCTTAAGTTTTATATTATATAATTTTATGAATTAAGGTTAAAATAGTAAATAAATTAAAACCATATTATATGTTAAATAAAACATAAAAGAAATAATGGATATTTTCATTCATCTTTTGGCCGAATATTGAGAAACACAAGGGAGCTAAGTTCTTTGAAATTTGGCAATATCCAAGCCAAATTCAAGGTAAATTCTTAGTCGGTTTTGTAAATTTTTACGTTTTTGAGATCGTTGCTTGAGTAGAATCAGACCCATGTTGTAATTTTGAATCTAAGCATGCTTGATGTTCGCCATTGTTGTATTCATGTGGTTTTGATATTTGATGATTTTAGATGAAAGATATGTAAAGGATTAATATGTTTTGTGTTGGAAGTTTTGATGAAATTGAGTTTTAGGGTTAAATTGTAAAAATAAATTTTTAGAGGGCCTATTTGCAAAATAAATGAAATGTGAGGACTTGTAAGGTCCCTAGGAACATTCGCCCTTGCATAGTTTTGGCTAATTTGGTGTATTTTGTGTGTTAAGCAAATAGGACTAAATTGCAAAGTTGTGAAATGCTAGGGGTAAAATAGTAATTTGCCCATTTATGTGCTTAGGGACTAAATTAAGATGAATTGCACTTGAATGAGCTGAATTTTAATGTGTTTTAGATCAAGAGCAAAGAAAAGCTGATTTAGATCGGGGAAAGACGAAGGTTCTCGAATAGCCAGGATTTGCACGGCCTATCGACAACCGAGGTAAGTCATAAACAAATTTAAATTGAGAATTTAATTACCAAAGTAGTATATGATAAAATTTAGTATACTAAGGCATAAAAATGTATATGGGCGAATGTGGGGCATGAAATGGTATTGAATTTGTTGATTGAATGTGATGTGGATACTTACGTTCGGTTTAACATGATATTGTAAAATAAAGCATATGAGATGGATGTGATTGTAGCATTAAGTAATGTGCATGGGAATGTTGATTGTGTTATATATTAGGGCTTAGTGCCTAGCGTGCTTCGTCTTGGGTGATACATTCGGGCTTAGTGCCTAGCGGTGCTTCGTCTCGGTGATACATTCGGGCTTAAATGCCTAGCGTGCTTCGTGTGGGTGATACATTGGGCTTAGTGCCTAGCGTGCTTCGTGCGGTGATATATTGAGGCTTAGTGCCTAGCAGGCTTAGTGCCGGTGATTTATTTTGGGCTTTAAATGCCTAGCAGGCTTTATGCCGGTGATGTATTTTACAAAATAGAAACCGAAATTTATGTTTAAGGCGAATTAAAGCAAACTTATCGAGTTAACGGCTCAGGTGAGTATGTGAAGTAGGAATGAATTTCTTACTTATATGAGACAAGGAAAATCAGTAATTTATTACAAATGGCATGTGTTACGAGTGTGGAATTATATATATATGGTTATAATATGTGTTCTCGGCTTTACTAATGAATGATATGATTGTTGTATCTTGGTCTTCTAATATAAGGATACATGACTAGGCATATTTGGACACATGAGTGGTTGTGTAATTGATGCCATGTTATAGCAATTGACATTTAAGTATATAAATGAATGTACCTATGATTATCTGATGACATTTTGGGTTTGAAAGGTTGGTTTATAAACAAGTATTTTGGTCATAAGCATGTGGGTAGAGAGATATCGTTTCTACAAATTCATACTTGTTAATATGGGTATGAAAATTAAAGTTTGAAAATAAGTATGAGCACAAGTCCACAAGTTGAATTATAGTAATTTAATTGTTAAAATTCAAATGTTATTTTTATGAAATTAGGACTTACTAAGCTAGCAAGCTTATCATGTGAAATGTTTCCTCTTTTATAGTTTAGGTGCAAGCTACAAGCTCTTGGGATCGCTCGGAAAGTCACTCACACTATCAATCTACATTTTGGGTACTCTTTCATTTTGACTTTTAAGCGAAGGCATGTATAGGAAAGACTTGGTCTTTGTTTGATGAAATCTTAAGGTTCATGTATATAATAGCCATGCGAATATGGCTAAATTTTTAGTTAAATGCTGTTGTTGTGTCTTGATATGTATGTTGGTTTATGATGGCAATGTTTATGCATTCTTAATCAAAGTTTAATCGCTTTTGTTAAGGAAATGTTTGTATCTGAAATGAATCCTTGAATTAGGGATGTAGGTAGGTTCGGTTAGAAGCTAGTCTTTCATAAAATGCAACAAAACAGCTTGTAGTAGCAGCAGTGATGTGAGTTATAAAATCACCAAAATAGAGTATATTGAATTAGAAGGTGAATGAGATATGAAATTAAACCTTATTGTGTCTATTTTTACATAAAAGAAACAGAGTAGGCAAAAGATTTATATATTATGAGATAATTAAGTTTTAGTGAGACCTACTCTGAATGAATTCATGAGTCACTGTTCTGTTTTGTAAAATTGTCAAAAATTGTAAAAAATCATTAATAAGCATGGTTTATATGTGTAGAACCCTTAATGAGTCTATTTTTCATTGGTATAAACAAGAACATTATAGAAAATTTTGCAATGAGATAACTGTATTTTTGTAGAGACAGGTCAGAATTGTCAAGCAGTGTGATACGGGTAACTTTTATGAATAAACTGTACTAATTGGCCACATGAAAAATTCTGGAAAAATTATGGTGAAAATTTATTTGAGTCTAGTTTCAAGGAAAATTTACGGATCTAAATTTTGAGTTTTGTAACTCAAGTTATGGTCGATTTGGTCAGCATGACGCAGTTGGACAACTTTAAAATCTTACACCCCGAGTTAATAGTCAAGTCTAGTAATGCCATGTACTCGATTCCGGCAAGGGTTTCGGGTATGGGGTGTTACATTATGAATATATGTTATTTTAACATGTGAAAAGTGATAAGAATGTGAATTAACGCATGAAATTGCATAATGTGTATGACGTATGGGGGCATATGGGATATTATGAAAAGGGGAAGTGAATGTGGTGACCTAAGACCACGATAGCTGAATGTGGTGACCTAAGGCCACGATATCTGAATGTGGTGACCTAAGACCACGAAATTTGAATGTGGTGACCTAAGACCACGTATTTTATAAGGCGATGAGCACGTCATTGTATGACGCGCCTTCAATGGTGTGTAGCGGATGGAGGGTTGACTTAGTAGTCTCCACGGTGTGCAGGTTGGTACGGGGGACGTGTAGCGGATGGCTATCTAGGTTTGGGTTTGGGTTGCATCATTTTTTTTATGATATAAGAATATGTATGCTCTGAAATGTCTGAATTTGTTATGACTTAGTGTTGTGGTTACACATTGAGTCTGTTTGACTCACCCCATTGTGGGAACATTTTTTTCACTTGATGATCAGTGATGGACCGGGCCGGCAGATGCTTAGGGTTGGCCATGCTCAGCAAGAAGTTTATTTTTATTTAGGCTATTTTATTTTAAGTATTTTGAATTTAAATTTTGGGAATTATTTGATGTAATAAGGCCATAGTAGAACTACTTTACTTTGCTTTCATTTATTAAGTTTACAAACTTTTATTTATTAAAAGATTAAGTAAATTTATTTTAAAACAAAGCCCAAATGTTTTGTCACCTAAAGTAAAGGATTTTAATAATGAAATAAACTTGTTTTCAACTCAAGCCCAACCCAAAACAATCTTTCTTTCAAAACACACAAGTTTTTCCTAAGTAACAAAAGAATTTGAAACGGTTTACACCGGGGAACATACCAGATCCGGTTAAGGCTCGTGGGCCGGGTTTGGGGTGTTTCAGTTTGGTATCAGAGCCCAATTTTAAACTCTTGGCCTTGGGTTCAAGGCCCACAACATTTTCAAAGTTAAGCCCAAAAGGGATTTTGTGAATTAAGCAGGTTTTTCTGGCATGGCCCACTAAGTCTCCGACCCGAAGTCCACCAGGTAAGTACTCGATCTTTTGGGTGAATTATATTATGATTTGTAGAAGGGTAGAAATGGAACGTAGAATAGAGATTAAGTACTTGAACCCTAGGACTAGTATACCCCAACAAAAACATAAGACTTAAATGCCTAACTAAACAAACGTGTGGTTAAGTCGCTGAGTTAAGGTGTGGTAACCATGGTGCGCATGTCTAGGATTGGTTTTAGTGGGAGCTTGGTATTTAAGCAGTCTGCGTGACTCACCTCCTCTCCACTCGAATCCTACCTGGTGCATAGCTACGGTTCACCCTAACCAAGAGGACTTAATCACAGGCTATACCCCTAACTAAAACCCAAAAGGGACTAGCCGTATTTTTATGGAAACCCTAGTTTTAAAATTTCTTAATTACCCTCTTGATTTGAAAAGATTATTTTTATAAATTTTCCTGAAATATTTCTGATTTACAAATTTACTAAAATACCCCTAGTGGTAAAATTACAAAAATGCCCTTGGTTTATGGAAAATTTTCAAAATACCCACAATTCTTATCAAAATTACACTACTTTGCTTAAAGGAACCCTAAATTCACAAAATATCAAAATACCTTGATTAAAAAAATTATTATTTACGAAATTACCCCTACCCTACAAATTATCGAAATACCCCGAGTTACAAAATTACCAGAATGACCCCCGATCTTCAAAAATTTCTGCAACAACACTATTTGGAAAACAAATTCTCAGAAACAACCTTCAAGTTTCGTAAATTCCAAAATATCCTTGATTTATTAAGATTTATAAATTTACCCTAGTTTATTATTGAAATACCCTTGTAATTTCAAAATTTTTGAAATACCCCCGGGATTTCAAAAAATTACCAAAATACCCTTATTGACAAAATCACCAAGGAACCTTATTTTGACAAATTACGAAAATACCCCTGTAGGGCAAATTACGGAAAATACCCTAGGTAGTGGAAAAACAACAACAATGAAAACTACAACATTTCTCTAAATGAACGAAAGTTCATAATTGATTGATGGATGTATGAATGTAAAGACTGTGTGCATGTATGAATACGAAAGAACCACTCCTAAAATTCTTTTCATGACACTTCTTCGCAGTTAATCAGTGGAATAAAGGCTAATTCATAAAATTTCTTAATCAGATTAAAATGCGTCGTTAGATATGAGTTCTAGAGGACGCGGTCGTCATAGACGCGATAGAGGAAGAATGACTGTGTCAGAACCCGTTAGATCGGGTCAAGGGTCTGACAATGAGTTACCACCGCCACCACCACCCCCAGCTGTTGGTGTCGAGCAGCAAGCTCAGACGGGGATGATCTTTAGATCGCAGTCATCTCGTGAGTTCGGAAATGATGGTGGAGGAGGCGAAAATATAGGAGCTCGTAAATCTGACTGAAAGTGACTCGAGCCAACGAGCTAAAGTGTTCCGGAGTATCGGTGTGGCACCCAAGATAACCGAATCTTGGTTGGAAGTAACCGAGCGAATTATGGATGAGCTCGATCGACCCCGAGGAGAAGTTGAAAGGGATTGTGGCATCGCCACGTGATGAAGCGTATCAATGGTGGTTAATAGTTCGGGATGGTGCCACGGTGAGGATCGACACAGGAATATGTTAAGGTGGCATATCGGAAGAAGTATGTCGGTAGGTTATATTGATGAGCGAGAGGAAGGCATTTTAGGGTGGTTCAAGGAACAAGTCGATGCAGTATGAAGTGAATTTTGAGGTTAAGCCGATATGCTCGAGGAGTAGTGGCTACGGAGCATGAGCGGTGTGTTGGTTCAAGACGGTTTAAGGGATGACCTCAGGTTATTGATAGCTCCACATCAGGAGTGAGAGTTTTTCGCGTTGGTAGAAAAGGCTAAGGTAGCCGAGGGAATCAAGGACTCGGTTAAGCAGAGCTTTGACAGGAATAGACCCAAGAGGGGTTATGGGTCATCAGGATCGTCAGGAAATGTGTAGAAAAGGCCCAGAGCTGATTGACCGCAGGGTCAGCAAGTTGGTACAGAAGGGCAGTATCGTCCTTGTGATCAGTGTGGAAAGAAGCACTTAGGAGAATGCTGGAAGAAGACAGGTGGATGTTTCAGATGTGGGTCAAAGGACCATATGATCAAGGACCGTCCAAGAGACCAAATGGGAATCAACAAGAGCTCGTAATGTTAATCAGTTGGTAGAGGTGGACATGACCTCGCCGAGGTCGTGGTCCGAATAATCGAGAAATGGTCTTTGGTAGAGGACGTGGAACACCGGGTCGAGGTGTCGCTAACACCGAGGCAAGACAATGAGTTTGGTTTATACGGTTCATCGTAGGGAGGATGGAGACGCAACGGACATCATAACCGGTACGTTTCTCATTCATGGCAAGCCCTATTTTGCTCTTATTGATGTGGGCTCGACCCATTCTTATGTTGCATGTAGTGTAGTGGAAACACTAGGCCTAGACTTTGAACTTTCTGATAGGGAGATGACTATAGTAAGCCCATTAGGCCAAACTGTAATGGTGGATAAGATCTTTTGGAGTGTATCCCTAGAAATTCAGGGAGTGAGCTCTCGGGCTGACTTAATGGAGTTACCCTTCAGAGAATTTGACCTCATACTTGGTATGGATTGGTTAGTAGAGCACCGAGCTGTGTTGGATTGTATGGCTAAATGAATAGAACTAAGGACCCCAGAAGATGAAGTGGTAGTAATGATAGGAGAAAGAAGAAACTACTTGTCTAACGTAGTTTCGACATTGAAGGCGGAGAAGATGGTTCACAAAGGGTGCAGGGCGTTCTTAGCCTTTGTAAGTGCGTTAGATGGAAAGGAAGGAAGTGTCAGTGGAGTTAGAACTGTAATGGACTTTGAGGACGCGTTCCCAGAGGAATTACCAGGAATACCCCCAGATAGAGAGGTAGAGTTTGGAATTGACTGCTGTGTACAGCTCTTGTGTCCATTGCCCCATACAGAATGGCACCGAAGGAATTGGTTGAGCTCAAGGCTCAAATCCAAGAATTGATGGATCGTGGGTTTATCCGACCTAGTGTGTCTCTGTGGGGAGCACCGGTCTTATTTGTGAAGAAGAAGGACGGAACTATGCGTATGTGCATAGACTATCGTCAATTAAATAAGCTGACCATCAAGAACAAGTACCCCTTGCCAAGGATAGATGACCTATTTGATCAGCTTAAGGGGGCTGCAGTGTTCTCAAAGATCGACTTAAGGTCGGGATATCATCAGTTGATGGTGAAAGAGGCAGATATCCATAAGACGACCTTTAGGACAAGGTACGGCCACTATGAGTTTGTGGTAATGCCGTTTGGGTTGACAAACGCCCCAGCCGCGTTCATGGATATGATGAACCAGGTTTTTCAACCTTACTTGGATAGGTTCATCGTGGTGTTCATCGACAACATCCTAGTGTACTCTAAGACTGAAGAGGAGCATGATGAGTATCTCTAAATTGTGCTACAAGTGTTAAGGGAGAAGAAGCTCTATGCCAAATTCAGCAAGTGTGAATTTTGGCTTAAGAAGGTTGCATTCTTAGGGCACGTGGTGTCTGTTGAAGGAATAAGGGGGATCCTAGGAAGATCGAAGCGGTGTTGGATTGGAAACCACCTAAGTCGGTGGCGGAGATTTGTAGTTTCTTGGGTTTGGCAGGCTATTATAGAAGGTTTGTGGAAGGATTTTCGTCAATAGCTGCGCCTTTGACAAAGTTGTTAAGGAAGGAAGTACCCTTTGTATGGACAGATAAGCAGCAGGAGAGCTTTGAAAAGCTCAAGAGGGTTTTGACTGAAGCTCCAGTGTTGATACAGCCGAAGGCAGGAAAAGATTTTACGGTGTATTGTGACGCTTCCCATACAGGTTTGGGTTGCGTATTGATGCAAGACGAAAAGGTAGTCGCATATGCATCTCGATAGTTGAGGCCACATGAGGTGAACTACCCGACATAACTTGGAATTAGCAGCAGTGGTCTTCGCTCTTAAGGTATGGAGGCACTACCTTTATGGCGAAAAGTCAACGATCTACAGACCACAAGAGCCTTAAGTATTTCTCGATTCGTATGAGTTAAACTTAAAGCGTGAAGGTGGGTTGAATTATTGAAGGATTATGATTGTGCGATAGAGTATCACCCGGGCAAGGTGAATGTAGTAGCGGATGCTCTAACCCAGAAAGTTGTGTCGATCCGAGGGCGTTATTCGTACACTTGAGCTTGTATGATGATGGGAGCTGTTGGCGTAATTGAAAGTCAAGCGATGTGGTTAAATGAGGTGAAAGAAGGACGGTTGGTGATGAGGACCTAAGTGCTAAGCTACTGCAAGTACTGAGCGGAGAGTTAGAGGACTATGGTGTTAGTTATGAGGAGTATTGTGCTTCAAAGGAAAGGTCCGTATGCCGAGGGACGAGGAGTTAAGATAGAGGATTCTTCGGAAGCGCATGGTAGCCCTTATGCTATGCATCCGGAGGCACCAAGCTGCTGAGATCTAAGGAGCAGCTTTGATGGCACGATCTTAAGCGGAAGTTCTGTGAATTCGTGGGGAAATGTCGGCGTGTCGCAAGTTAAGGTGAACACCAAGTTCTATTGGGATTGCTTGACCAATCAAGATTCCATGATGGAAGTGGGAAAGAATTACCATGGACTTTGTTAGTGGGCTTCCCTCACGCCTACTAAGAAGGACTCGGTATGGGTAATAGTGGACCGTCTGACCAAGTCTGCGCACTTTATCCCGGTAAGAGTTGATTATTCTCTTCAAAAATTGGCTAAATTATATGTGGTAAAATTGTGAGGCTACATGGAGCACCGGTGTTTATCATTTTGGATAGAGACCCATTTATGTCTTGGTTTTGGAGGGCACTTCATCAAGCTTTAGGCACTAAGTTGGATTTCACTACGACCTTTCATCCACAATCAGACGGGCAATCTGAACGGGTAATCCAAGTTTTAGAGGACATGTTGAGGGGCTGTGTGATGGATTTCAGAGGAAGTTGGGAGGAGTATTTGCCTTTAGCAGAGTTTGCCTACAACAACAGCTATCAGGCAAGTATTCGAATGGCACCTTATGAAGCATTGTATGGTCGGAGGTGTCGAACTCTTACATGTTGGACGAAATTGGGAGAAATTTGAGTTTTGGGACCAGAATTAGTAGTAGAGTCTGAAGAGAAGGTTAAGATAATTCATGCATGGTTGAAGGAAGCATCTGATAGACAAAAGTTGTACGCAGATCTCAAACAGAAGGAGATCGAATTTGATGTGGGAGACCGGGTATTCCTTAAGGTTTCACCTTGGAAGAAGGTGATGAGATTCAGTCGTAAAAGAAAGTTAAATCCAAGGTTTATAGGACCCTATCGAGTGTTGAAGTGAGTTGGACCAGTGGCATACCAGCTAGAGTTGCCACCAGAGTTGCAGTAGATGCACGACGTATTCCATGTATCCATGCTACGTCGCTACCGATCGGATCCATCTCATGTGGTACCAGTTGAAGAAGTGGAGCTAAGGCCAGATTTATCCTACGAGGAAGAGCCGATTCAGATCTTGGAACGGGACGTGAAAATATTACGGAGGAAGTCAGTTCCCCTAGTCAAAGTGTTGTGGCGCAATCATGGATCGGAGGAAGCTTCGTGGGAGCCAGAAGAGGCAATGCGACATCAATACCCTCATTTATTTTAGCCAGGCAATTTCGAGGACGAAATTATTTTAAGAGGGTAGAACTGTAACACCCTGAAAATGGGCCTATGTATTTTTGATTTAATTATACGAAATGGCATGAATGTATGGTGAACATTTTTGGAAACTTGGAAATGTTAAGTAAATGATTAGGAAAGTGAACATTTTTGGAAACTTGGAAATGTTAAGTAAATGTTTAGGAAAGTGAACATTTTTAGAAACTTGGAAATGTAAGGAAATGTTTTAGAAATGGTAAGTTTAAACGAGGAAACTAAAACAAGGTAGCTTTAAGAAAATTAATAGAAGAAATTTGACACAAACATAGGCTTGTTTAAGTGGCTTGGAGGCACCACTTAAGGCCCAGGTAAGTGACACCACAAGATATGCAAATGGGCCTAGGTTTGAGCAACATGGGAAGCAAATAAAGGATTTTATCTTGCGCCAAGGAGAAGAGGTAATGGACGGCATTAAGGCACTAAGGGAGGAGTTTAAATCCTCTTAAAATTTCGGCTAAAGGGAAGATAAATGATGATTTATTTTAGGTTATTTTCAAAGGGATAATTAAAGGATTATTTCTATTAATCTTTAAACAAGGAAGTGATGGCCAAGTAAGGGACTCTAGCATAGTAATTTCGACCAAAGGAGGAATTAAGCCAGTATTCATTCTTTTTCCTTTCCTTCCCTCTCTCTCTGAATTTCTTCTTGTTATTGAGCATCCATATTTCTTCTTTTCTTTTAGCCCCTAGCAGAATTCTTTTAGCTTTTCTCTCTATATATTTTCCTCTTGTGGCCGACTTCTCCATCACCATCTAAAAGGGTAGCCGAATCTCAAGGCAATCTTTAGCCGATTGTTCAACAAAGCCTAAAGCCGAAGGTTCATTCTTTTGAATCGATCTCTCCTGCAAACTCTTTGTCGATTCCAACATTGAGGGTAAGGAATCCTATTGTTGTCATTCTATTTCTTTTCTTTTAACCAAAATCAGGATACTAATCCTATTAATAATCTTGTGTGCCGAAACTTTGAAGAGATCTTTTGAGATTTGGCCTATTGTCGACTTCAAAGACGAATCTTTCGGGATTTTAAGGACTTAAGGTAAGCAAATATTCTAGTCGACCAAGGGCCATTTGTTGAGATTTAAGGTTGGAAATTGAACTAATATGTGGCTATAGGGATTTAGACAGACACTTAAGGCAAGGAATACTTTCGGGATTTAAGATTTTTAAGGTAAGTGACTATGAACATTCGGTAAAGGCCTTATTTTAGTACATAGATCTATTCTTATTATTTTGAAAGCTGAAAAACTAACCTATGTAGAGATCTAGTGCTTGGCTGAATACAAGGAGGAGTATAGCAAAGATTTCGGGACTTGATTCTCAAGTCAATTGGCAATAAGGTAGGTTTAGTGTACTAATCCTACTAGGATTTGGATTTGTGGCCGAATGGGTTTTCATTAAATCTTTAATATGGGCCGAATGTAGGAAGTTAAAGACCTAAGGTAGTAGATCGGATTTCGGGATTTCAGTGAATTTGTTAAGCAAATCAGGTGTGTACCCTTCCTTAAGTCTTAATAGATTTATGACAATGATTAAGTTAAATGTGTTGTTAAGAATGTGAAAATATGGCTAAAGTACCATGCAATGGTACAAAGTACCCAGGTACGTTTCCTACTCCTACTAGGATTATGAATATATGTTATTTTAACATGTGAAAAGTGATAAGAATGTGAATTAAGGCATGAAATTGCATAATGTGTATGATGTATGGAGGCATATGGGATATTATGAAAAGGGGAAGTGAATGTGGTGACCTAAGACCACGATAACTGAATGTGGTGACCTAAGACCACGATATCTGAATGTGGTGACCTAAGACCACGAAATTTGAATGTGGTAACCTAAGACCACGTATTTTATAAGGGCGATGAGCACATCGACTGTAACGACTGCCTTCGATTGTGTGTAGTGGATGGAGGGTTGGCTTAGTAGTCCCCACGGTGTGTAGGTTGGTACGGGGGACGTGTAGCGGATGGCTATCTAGGTTTGGGTTGGGTTGCATCATTTTTTATGATATAAGAATATGTATGCTCTGAAATGTCTGAATTTGTTATGACTTAGTGTTGTGTTTACACATTGAGTCTGCTTGACTCACCCGTGCTAGGGAACATTTTTTAGGTGATGATCGGTGATGGACCAAGCCAGAGATGCTTAGGGTTGGCCATGCTCAAGAAGAAGTTCATTTTATTTGGGCTATTTAATTTTAAGTATTTTGAATTTAAATTTTGAGAATTATTTGATGTAATAAGGCCATAGTAGAACTACTTTACTTTGCTTTCATTTATTACGTTTACAAACTTTTATTTATTAAAAATTAAGTAAATTTATTTTAAAACAAAGCCCAAACGTTTTGTCACCTAAAGTAAAGGATTTTAATAATGAAATAAACTTGTTTTCAACTCAAGCCCAACCCAAAACAATCTTTCTTTCAAAACACACAAGTTTTTCCTAAGTAACAAAAAAATTTGAAACGATTTACAGGGAACATACCAGATCCAGGTTAAGGCTCGTGGGCGGGTTTGGGGTGTTTCAGTGCATTCTTTGTGATATCTTGGCAGCCTCGATTGCGTTCTTGGTGTGTAGGGTGAGTGGGTTGACTTGGTCACTCTGATGAGTGTAGGGCTGGTACGGGAGGTGTGTTGGTTGGATTGGGTTGGGTTGCATTTTCTCTATTTGCATTACCATGATTTTGGCGCCTTAGGCCCTTAATCGTCATCGCAAGGGCTTGAGCCAGATCGTGATTGTGGTGGGATTACACATCGAGTTCTTGTAACTCACCCCTTTACCTTAACTGTGCAGGTAATCCCTAGCCGTAGAGATGCGAGGGACTCGAAGATAGCCACTCGTTCCGTATATTCTAAGGGTGAACTAAGTATTTTAAAATTTAGGATTTCTTTATTTTAATTATTGGGTTTTATAATTGTTGTAATAAGGCCATTGGTTCTACTTTTAACTTTTATTTGGATTTTCTTTAAATACTGCAAATGTAAGCGACATGAAGTTTTCAAAACAATAAACAACATTTTTTTCCAAATAACTCGTTTTCGTAAATGATAAGACCACATTTTTTGTAATCGACCCAATCTTTATCAAACAATACTAAACGCGCATTTTGAAAGAGTATTAAAAAGAGTAAATCTCTCTTGGGCATAAGTGAGGAGAAATGAAATTTCGAATTTATGAATGTGATTTTCAACGATAAGTTTTCCAAACAACTTTGTGGTTTCAAACACCACCTGATGTAGCACACAAGATTCAGTCGTAACGTTTAGGTCAGGTTTGGGGTGTTACATTTAGTGGTATCAAAGCCAGGTTTGCAAAAATTCGGCTGTGGAATGGGTTTGAAAATATTTTGAATTAGTTTAAACTTTGGTTTAGAAAAGTAGTATCCTTGAACATGTGGCACACCGAGTCTCCGGCATTCGAATCTGTAAGTTTCCTTACTCTATACTAGATTATATGATGAAATGACTGTAGTAAGAAACTACTAGGGTTAGTGGTAGTACACTGACACTTTTAGTCATAGAAACTAAGACTATAGAGATTGAAATGGTAGTAAACTCGATCTGCAAAAATAACTCTTATAACTATTTTTCATAAAACACTTGTTAATAATTATAGGAACTATAAACTGATTCATAAAAATCTTAAACAGATTAACGCAATACATCGAGGTGAGTATAAGAGGACGCGAAAAGGTACACGTGGCCGTGGTAGAGGCCGAGGTGCTAGGGCTAGATCTTCAGCATCAGGGCATATGCCTGAAAGGGAGGCGCCTGTATCACCATTAACTGAGACGGGGTCTCATGATCGAGCTGGTGGGGACGATGCTTTGTCCCAAGCAATGCTACGGGTTCTAAAATGGGTAGCTGGAGCGAGTACTGGACCGGTAGCCTGAGGTTTCTAAGCGACTCCGGTCAAACGGGGTCGAAATCTTCAGGGGCATCTCTGGTGTAGCCCCAAATGTAGCAAAATATTTGTTGGAGGTGGTCGAGTGGATTATGGATAACCTGGACTGCACTATGGAGCAAAAGCTAAAAGGGGCAGTATCCCTATTGAGAGATGAGACATACTAGTGGTGGCTCACTGTGAGGGAAGGCACACAGGCAGATCGAGTAACATGGGATTTCTTTAAAATGGCCTTCTAGGGGAAATATGTCGGGGCTAGTTATGTGGACGCTCGAAGAAAGGAATTCTTTAATCTAGTTTAGGGGAATAAATCTTTGGCGGAGTATGAGGCAGAATTTCTGCGCTTGAGCCGGTACGCTCGAGGTATAGTAACAACAGAATATGAGTGCTGCGTGCGATTTGAAGATGGTCTGCAGGATAAGTTACGGGTACTGATAGCCTCGCAGAGAGAAAGAGATTTCACTGCTTTGGTGGAGAAGACCAAGATTACGGACCATGTAAAACGCTCCGAGCGTCAAAATCATGACAAGGAAAGGGGCAGGAATAAGAGAGATTTTAGGCCTTTCAATTCTTCCAATAGGTTTCATAAGAGGCCTAGATTTGATGGGTGGTTTGAACTGGAGTTCTATTTGTTAACGCGCATCGTAGCCTTGTGCGATGTCTTGAGTTGTCTCATCAGGGTGAATACTGGAAGAGAAATGGGACGTGCTTTAGATGTAGGTCAAGAGATCATAGGATTAGAGATTGTACGTAGAAATCGAGACCGATGCGAGTTACGAATTAGAGATATGTTCAGTCAAGGAGAGGTGGTCAACAGCCACCGAGAGGCCGCAGCCTGGCTCTAGGGGAAATGGGTTTGGACGAGGATGTGGAGCACAGGGCAGAGGTGCTGGTAATACAAATGCAAGACAGGTTGGTTTATGCTGCTCGGCGTCAAGAGGATGGTGACGCACCTGACGTCATAACTGGTATGTTTCTTATTCATGATGTACCATGTTTTACTTTAATTGATCTTGGGTCGACGCACTCGTATGTTGCTTGTAATGTGTCGGAACTTTAGGTATACAATTTGAACTTGTTGATAAAGAAATGTCGGTGATTAGTCCGTTAGGACAATCTGTCATAGTGAGTAAGCTATTTAGAGATGTGCCTTTAGAGGTTCAAGGGGTTGTATTTCCGGTGGACTTGATGGAACTGCCGTTTGGTGAGTTTGATTTCATTCTGGGCATGGACTGGTTAGTGAAGCATCGTGTGAATTTGGACTGCGCTGCTAAGTGTGTGGCACTGATGTCTTTAGAAGATAAGGAAGTGGTGATGATAGGGGAGCGAAGGGACTACCCAACCAATGTAATCTCAGCGCTAAGGGCCGAGAAACTAGTTCGAAAGGGGTGCGAGGCATTTCTAGCTTTCGCCAGCGTGCATCTGATACTAAAGAATTGTTTGTTAGGGATGTCAGAACTGTAAAGGAATTTTTGGATGTATTCCCTAAAGAGCTGCCGGGGTTGCCACCGAATCGTAAGGTTGAGTTCTGTATTGAGCTGATACCAGGAACGGCTCTGATGTCCATCACCCCTTATAGGATGGCACTGAAGGAGCTAGTGGAATTAAAGGCCCATATATAAGAGCTTCTGGACCGAGGGTTTATCCGACCGAGTGTGTTACCGTGAGGAGCACCAATTTTGTTCGTAAAAAAGAAGGATGGGTCGATGCGTATGTGTATTGACTACCGTCGTTGAACAAGCTAACGATTAAGAACAAATACCCGCTACCAAGGATAGACGATCTATTCGATCAGCTGCGAGGAGCTTCGATTTTCTCGAAAATAGATTTAAAATTGGGATATCATCTGCTAAGGGTCAAGGATTAATGAATGCACCAGCCGCTTTCATGGATATGATGAACCGAGTCTTCCAATCCTATTTAGACCGGTTCATGGTGGTATTCATAGATGAGATTTTGGTGTATTCAAGAACTGAGGAGGAACATGATTCACATATTCGGGTTGTTCTACAGATATTGAGGGAAAGGCAACTCTACGCCAAATTCAATAAGTGTGAATTTTAGTTGAAGGAAGTAATATTTTTAGGTCATGTTGTGCATGCCGAGGGGATTAGGGTTGATACTCAGAAGGTTGAAGCTGTATTGGATTGGAAGCCACCGAAGTCAGTATTAGAGATCCAAAGTTTTCTGGGTTTGGCTGGGTGCTACAGGCAGTTCATTGAGGTGTTTTCTTTGATTGTTGCAACTAACTAAGTTATTACGTAAGGGGGTACTGTTTGTGTGGACTGATAAGTAGCAAGAGAGTTTTGAGAAATTGAAGAAGATTTTGATTGAAGTACCGATATTGATTCAGCTTGAGGCTAAGAAAGAATTTGTTGTCTACTGTGATGCATCGCACACAGGTTTGGGTTGTGTGCTGATGCAAGAAGGGAAGATGGTGGCATATGCATCTCATCAGCTTAGGCTACATGAGGTGAACTATCCCACTTATGACTTGGAGCTAGCTGCAGTAGTGTTCGCAGTAAAGACGTGGAGACATTACCTGTATAGGGAGAAGTCGATCATTTACACCGACCATAAGAGTCTGAAGTATCTCCTTACCCAAAAGAGTTAAATCTTAGGCAACAAAGATGGATAGAGTTGCTGAAGGACTACGATTGCTCGATTGAGTATCATCCGGGTAAAGCCAACGTGGTGGCAGACGCACTAAGTCGTAAGGTGGTATCAGATTTGAAAGCAATGTTTGCTCGTCTCATTCTATTTGAGGATGGTAGTTTGTTGGCAGAACTTCAAGTGAAACCAACTTGGGTTAAGCATATTAAGGAGAAACAGATGTTGGATGAGTCATTGAGTTCTCGTTTTTAACAAATAGGGAAGGGAGAGGCTATGGATTTTGAATTGAATGGTGAAGGGGTATTATGTTTCGTGGAAGAGTTTGTGTACTGAGGGATTCTGAGTTAAGACAGATGATTCTGCGAGTAGCTCATAGTAGCCCATATGTTATGCATCCCGGGGGAACAAATTATATCAAGATCTGCATGAACTGTATTAGTGGCCAAGACTTAATCGTGAGGTGACCGATTTCATAAGTAAGTGTTTGACATGCCAGAAAGTGAAGGCTGAGCATCAACTCCCTTCTGGATTGCTGCAACCTGTAAAGATCCCACTTTGGAAGTGGGAAAGGATAACAATGGATTTTGTTAGTGGGCTACCCCTGACACCTACTAAGAAATATTCAGTGTGGGTGATGATTGATCGGCTGACTAAATCTACTCACTTCATACCGGTTTGCATCGATTACTTATTACAGAAGTTGGCCAAGTTGTATGTGGCAGAAATTGTGAGGTTGCATGGGGTACCAGTGTCTATCATCTCAGATAGGGACCCTAGATTCACATCTCGGTTCTGGGAAGTGTTACATGAAGCTCTGGGTACAAGGTTGGATTTCAGCATAGCGTTTCATCCACAGACTGATGGTTAGTCAGAGTGGGTAATCCAGATTTTAGAAGATATGTTGAGAAGTTGTGTGATTGATTTGAGGCGCTTGGGAAGATTATTTACCCTTAGCGGAATTCGCTTATAATAACAGCTACCAATCCAGCATTCAGATGGCACCATACGAGGCATTATATGGTCGTAGGTGTTGTACCTCTACATGCTAGACAAAATTGGGTGAGCGACGACTGTTGGGTCCAGAGTTAATTTTGAAAACTAAAGAGAAAGTGAAGTTGATTTGGGGTAGATTGAAAGAAGCATCTGATAGGCAAAAGTCGTATGCTGACTTAAAGTGTAGAGAGATAGATTTTTCTGTGGGAGATTTTTTTTCTTGAAAGTCTCACCTTGGAAGAAGATTTTGAGATTTGGATGGAGAGGCAAGTTAAGCCCCAGGTTCATCAGACCTTACTGGGTGTCAAAACATGTTGGACCAGTCACATATCAGCTTGAGCTACCTCCTGAGTTAAACCTGATACATAACGTATTTCATGTTTCTATGCTGAGGCGCTACCATTCAAATCTTTCTCATATAGTGCCGATAGAAGAAATTGAGGTAAGACCTGATCTGACATTTGAAGAGGAACCAGTGCAGATTTTGGATCGTGATGTTAAAGTGTTGAGGAGAAAATCCGTTCCGTTAGTCAAAGTGTTATGGCATAATCACGGTTAAGAGGAAGCCACATGGGAGCCTGAGGAGGCAATACATCAGCAATACCCTCATCTCTTTTGACAAGGTAAATTTCGAGGCCAAAATTTCTTTATGGGGGTAGAATTGTAACATCCCAAAAAATTAGGGGTTTGTGATTTTTGTGTAGTTGCATGTTTGTGCTAGCTCTGCGAGTTATTTGAGGGTGTTTAGGGGCTTTAGGGAGGCCTGGGTTCGAGCCCAAGCCTTGGAAAAATTTTGATTTTTGGGCTCTTTAGTGGGGAGAGCTGGTGGGAGCAGGACTTAAAGTTTTTTTTGAGTAAAATTGGGCTGAGATTTTATTAAGGGTCAAAACAAGTCCAAAACAAAAACACAAAAATAACCTGTAAAAACAAGTAACAGCTGGAAGCAACAAAAAAATAAAGCAATTGAACAGACGTGACCCTTATCTTCATAGAACTTTCATCTTAGCCATTGCAGTTATCCCCATCACACTATTTGATTCACCATGCCTGTCTCCTTTGCTCTACGCTTGCAAAAGTGCCTAGAACCCGTCGATCCGATTCCGAAAGAGCAAAACCGAGCAAAACTTTAGCATACCTGATTATGATCCAGCGCCTCTTTTAGCGCGAGACGTTTCACCGAATCTGGTAAACCTCCTTCCCATATTCCAAATAAGCTTTGACGCCTCCCCTCCAACGCGAGCGTGTGAGCCACACCATTAGGAGATCGTCGCACATGTCGGTAAGTTATCTCTTCAAAGCTCAATTCCATTTTCCAAATGTTTTGTGTAATCGGTCTTAGCATCGATCTATCTCCCTACCTCTTTTTAACACTTTTGATGACTGACAATGAGTCCCCTTCCACCACCACTCGACTAAAACCCACAGACAAAGCAAAGATGAGCGCCCTTTCGCATGCCTGAGCTTCCGCCACAAATGGGTCTGCAACTTTGTCGAAAAGATAAGTTTTCGCTCCTCTCACTCTTTCAAATGAATCTCTAGCGATGACTGCAGTAAAAGCTAGTTTAGCATCTGATTTATAAGTTGCGTCGAAATTAACTTTTAATATTCCTTCTTCTAGTGGTCTCCATAACTCACATATATTTGACCTGCCCTGTGGTTGAAAAGACCTCTGATAGATCTATAGTTCTTGAACATAACCCTGGATAAAACCCAGGACCTCATTCAGTCTAAATCAGACCCCCTCATGAACAAGTTTATTCATTCGGTACCATAAGCTCCAAATTGAAACTGCAATAATGCATCTGTATTGCTCATCTGCAACAGTGAAGGTGATGGCAAAACTTTTCTTCCCATCCCATGGTTCTTCAATATCTGGAATCTGTACCTACAATTGGGCCCACACACTTTTCAACACAACACAAGACCACATCAAATGGTTGGAGTCTTCAACCGCACCTCTACACAAAGGACAGATTGAGTTCAACACCAGCTTTCGTCTTGCCAAGTTATAGATGTGGGGAACCAGATTGTTAAAAAGACACCAAATGTGTATTTTAATTTTTTCTGGTATATGCAAAGGCCATAATGAATTGTAGAAATATTTGTAACAAACTTCATTTGTACCTGATGTGGTAGACAGATTAGCAC
The DNA here is from genome assembly GCA_025506655.1 of Gossypium rotundifolium. Taxonomy (NCBI): domain Eukaryota; kingdom Viridiplantae; phylum Streptophyta; class Magnoliopsida; order Malvales; family Malvaceae; genus Gossypium; species Gossypium rotundifolium. Next base: position 146,795,653 of record CP106722.1, read on the forward strand.
CATATGTATTATGCAGAATTGTAGAGGTAGCTAGAACACGATACCCACTTTTGACTGTATATCCCCAGAGCCTTCATATTTCCAAACCAGCATGTATTCTGTTCGATTAGCAGCAAGCAGAATAGAGAGGATTCTATCAGCGATAACTTCATCAACAAGGCTATATATCAACTCCCTATTTCAGGTATTCAAATCCTCATTTATAAGTTGATTTATAGTAGTCCAAACAGGTGTAATCTCGTGGCCTAAAATCCTCTTGTTGTCTTTCCCAGGTAGCCAATGGTCCTTCCAAATATTGACGCAATCTCCTGGCCGATCCTCCAAATGATCCCGTCCACGATCAACTCTCGGGCACTACATATGTTTCACCAGGTAAAAGAAGGGTAAGAACCTATCTTTGCTGACAAAATATCAGATAACGAGAAATAACGAGCTTTTAAAACTCTGGCTAAAAGACTCCTAGGTTGAGTAAAGATGCGCCAAACTTGCTTTGCTAATAACGCCTTATTAAACAAAGACAACTTTTTAAAACCAAGGCCACATAAAACCTTAGGTCTGCAAAGTGCATTCCAACAACTCCACTAAATCCCCTTCGATGTTTTATTATCAGACCACTAAAATCTATTCATGATATTTTCTAATTTACTGCATAAACTTTTTGGGAAAAGAAAACATTGCATTGCATACAACGGCATAGCTTGCAAAATCGATTTAATAAAGACTTCCTTACCCCCCATAGATAAGTATCTAAAGCTCCATCCTGCAACTTTGTTTCTGAATCTGTCAATGAAGTCAGGAAAAGCCCAATTTTTCCTCCTTCCCACCATCATTGGTAACCTCAAATACTTTTCAGGGCTTGACGCAACTCAAACCGTAGAGTACACGTAATATCTTCCTTCACTTCTTTTTTAACATTGGACCTAAAGAAAACCAAAGACTTTTCATAGTTCACTTTCTGACCTGTGCACTGCTCATACTCCCGAATGATTTCATGAACCGTTATGGCTCCTTCCCTTGATGCATCGCCAAAGAGAATACAGTCATCTACAAAAAACAAGTGATTAATAGACAATCTTTCTCTACCAATAGGGGCACCTCCCATACAACCTCGTATTTTCGCATCTTCAAGTAAGGTAGAGAGACCTTCAGCACAAATAATGAATAAGTAAGGGCTGAGTGGGTCTCCTTGACGCAAACCTCGTAAAGGAGAGAACCATTCACTGTCCAAACCATTTAGACAAACAGAGTAAGATACTGAAGTAACACATCTCATAATAAGTACAATCCAGTCCACATGAAATCCCAACGCATTCATCATACCCGTGAGAAAATCCCACTCAACCCGATCATAAGCTTTGCTCATGTCCAGTTTAAGAGCAAAATTCACTTTCTTACCACCTTTTTCCTCTTGAAAGAATGGAGAATTTCGTACGCAATCAAAATATTATCCGAGATGAGTCTCCCGGGAATAAAAGCTCCTTGTGCCTCGTTGATACATACTTCCAAAATATCACTCATTCGACTAACCAGCATCTTGGCAATAATCTTGTAGATGACATTACAAAGACTTATGGGTCTAAACTAGGTCATGGAATTTGGCTTATCAACTTTGGGAATTAACACAATACTCATTTTGTTAATGACCCCCACTTCAGTCTGACCATTCAAAATGGCTAAGCAGTGTCTAGAAACATCTTGACCCACAATATGCCAATACCTCTGAAAAAAATAGCCGAAAATTCATCCACCCCAGGAGCTTTTAAAGGTTTCATCGAGTTCACTGTATTCCAAACATCCTCTTCTGTAAACGCTCTTAAAAGGGAATCATTCATACAGTCGGTAACCTTTTTTTCCACCAGGCTAAAAAGGTACTCATCACTTCCCATTTTTGATGCTGTAAATAAGTCCGCAAAAAAAATCTGACGCCACCTTAATCATCTCCTCGGGCTCCGAGTACCTAACCCCATTTGCATCAACAAGCTCGAAGATTTTACTACAAAAATGGCGTAGACCAGCCATTTTATGAAAAAAATTAGAGTTACGATCTCCATCCTTAAGCCAATTTACTCGTGCTCGTTGCTCCCAATATAATTCCTCCTTATCTGCCTCAAGCTTTAGATCTAATTGGGCTTCTACAATTTTTGCTAGGATGTCATCCGAAATATCCTGGTCATAAAGCCCTTCTAAATGTTGTTCAAGCCGTTTTCTATTTCTCCTTCATCCCTACCTTTAGCTTTACTCCAATTCATGAAACTGTGCCCCAAAATCTCAAGCCTTTTGGGGATGCTTCCAGAAGTCTTTGCCCACCATCGGCCAACCAATCCCTCAAAAGAGCTGTCAAGGCACCACTTAGCCTCAAAGCGGAATTCCCTTTCCTTTCTCTGTAATTCAAAATGACTTCCACCCATGGTGTCCAAGAGAATAGGACAGTGACCAGAGAATGAATGAGTTAGGTGCTCAAGTCGATACCTAGGAAAAAGCTCCATCCACGCAGGCGAGGCAACCCCACTATCCAATCTCTCTCTAATATTAGTGGTTTTAAACCTACCTCGTTCCCATGTGAACCAACGTCCTGTATATCCAAGATCAAGAAGATTGCAGTCCTCTAATGTTATACAGAAATCCATTAATTGACGTTCTGAATGAAGCCGACCACCTCTTTTCTCAAAAGAGCTAGTGATCTCATTAAAATCTCCCAGCACAACCCAAGGGATATTGCAATAACCACTTAATTGTCTTAGAAGCTTCCAAGATTCACACCTATCTCTTTCAATAGGATTCCCATAAAACCCAATTAGTCTCCAAATTGCACCACATTCATTATCCTAAATTTCCACATCAATATGAAAAGAAAAGAAACTTTTAAGATTGACCAAGAAATTCTCTTTCCAGCTTAATGACAACCCGCCTCTAGTACCCAACGCACCAACATCAATTCCATTAACAAATCCACATTTCAATCTTACCATCTCCATCTCTATTTTCTTTGAATTTAATTTTTTCTCAATAAGAAACAAAATTCGGGGATTAATAGCTCTTAATTTGTTCTTGAGCCTTTTAACAGTTCGTGGATTCCCCAATCCACGAACGTTCCAACTTAAAATTTTCATAGCCCCCGGCTGCTCTGACTACCAGAGCTAGCTTATACAATCAATGTTCCCTCCTCAACTTGAATTGCTGGTTTGGATGATGAGTTTTCCACAATTTTCTGCCATTTTTTCCCTCCAAGATTTCAACTGGAGTATTCTCTTCCTCTGAGCCCAGATCCATAGGCCCATTATTCTTTTCTAGCATTATCCACCCCTCTTTACGCTGAATTCTCCCAAAATTTTTCACATCATTTGAAACTTGGGAGATAAGTCCTAATTGCATTAAATTAGGATTCGTAATCTGTAAATCACGATTTCTGCCCAAATTTGTTCCAGAATCTATACCCTCATTTAATTCTCCAATGGGATTGATTCGCCCAAGATTTACGTCAGCCCGCCTTGAACCATCGGCTTCTCGTAACCACCTACTATCCGTCGTGCGCCGCTTTCGGGGCTCCGCCCTCAACAAAATATCCCAGTCGAAAACAATTTTATTAGGGTCGATCCTTAAACGGTACGGACAGTAGCTTTCCCCATGACCCAATCTTCCACAAATGAAATAGAATAAACTAAGCCTCTCATACCTGAACCGGGCATAAACCGTCATGGTGGACCTAATCTGCACCTTTTTTTTACATTTCAATGGGGCAGAAATATCAACACAGACACGAATGTGTATGAAATTCTTTAAGCCCGAGATCAAATTGGATGTATCATAATCAATAAACTGTCCACAGAAGTTACCAAATTGTTTAGCCATATTCACATTCATCAAACTCAAGGTAAATCGTGAACTTGCACCCAAAACTCTGTATGGACTAACGGCAACAATGAAGGATTTCCACCAATCGGAATTTTTTGTATTATAAGTAAGTGGTTATTAAAAAACCACGGAATGCCATCCATAACTCTTTTCAAATCCACATCATGAAAAAATTGAAAAAGATACCTTTTATCCCCTAGATCTATGATACATATGCCTCCACGCGGATGCCTGCCATGGTATTTCGCAGAGATGGAAAATGAACAACAGTATCCATTAAACAACGACCCACCAAACAGCATTGATAAGACTGTTCCACCACTTCCCCTTCCTCCTGAAAAGCTTCCTCTTCCTCATCAGTAATTCTCAAATTTGCTAGTTCGTCTTCCATTAGAGCCAAGTCAGCAACAGCAAAGTAAATAAATAATAGCCTTCAATAGAAACAAGTGAGAAAAGAGAACTTAGGAGATATGAAAGAAGAAAAGAAAAGAAAAATAGAAGAACATGCCAAACGCAGACAGAGAACACTGTGCCAAGCGGTAAACCAGGACTTAAGTTTAATTGAAGGTGTTTTGCTAACACAAGTGGAGTGTGTGGTGTAGTGGTGTGGCGTCACATGAGAAGCATGGAGGAGGGGAGTTCGAATCTCACAAGCTGCGAATGGGTGGCTTTTATTTTTTTACTTTGAGAGAGGAGAAAGCAGAGTTGGGATCAAACTCTGCCATGGAGGTTGGAGACTTGGTCAAACGGTTTGAATGGGAGATGGAGAGCAAAGTGGAGAGGAAAAAGGGGAGAGAATCAAGGGAGTGGGGTGAGTGGTGGTAGTGTCCGAATTTGGGATTGTGTGGGGATAAGAATTTTGATCAAGGGGGTCACTTTTGTAACATATTCGGTCTTGGGTAAGGTAGAGTGCCGTTTTTTGATCAAGTTCAATTTGGAGAGTGTGCTTTCGCATTTTTATTAGCATTTCGGGTTCATTTCCTCATTTTGCTTTTGTCAAATTTTTCAGCTTCATCTTTTCTCTCTGTTTCTCTTTGTTTTGATGCTTTATTTCTTTTGCGTGTTACCTAAGCACTTCTTGGCCGAAACTCACCCTTCCATCTCTTTTCAATTGTTCTTTTATACTCCATAGCTGAAACCTCTACCTTTTCTTTTAGTATTCAATTGGCTTATTTCTTTTCTTTCTCATCATTATATTTTTCATTTCGTCTAACCCCATAGCTAAATTTGGACCTTTTTGTTTTGCTGCTAAGTGTCGAATTGTTCCATAGTTGATCCTCAGTTTCTTCGCTTGGTTGCTAAATCTCTTTTTCCATTCGACTTATTTCCAGTTTGAGGAAATGGTTGTTTTCTTTCTCTACTTTCTTTCATTTCTCTCTGTTCTCCCTACTTGCATAAGCCGAAACTCTCATCTTGACTCTTGTGTTTAGGCTGAATCTTTTTTTCCCTTAGCACTCCATCTGTTTTTCTCTTTTTGGTCAAGCTGGTACTAATCTCTTCTTTTTCTAGGTGGTGATCATCCTTAAGTGCCGAATATTGTTAGAAGCATTCTTGAGTTTTCTAATCGTTGGTAAGAGTGTCTACAACCAATAAGGGGTTTGCTATCTCTCTCTCTTTCTCATTTGGGTTCTTTAAACCGTAGGGCTGGTTCTTAAATTATTATAGAGTAGCATTCTAATGTGCTCTGGTTGACGATCAATGTTAGGAACCCAATATCTCTAACCTCGGAGTAAGGCCGATTACTTTGGTGTTGGGGAAGATCGTTTCACGTGGTAAGTGAGGCCTGTTATGTTGAGCACATCAACATGTCGATTTTCATGAAGTAGAGGTTAACTTTTGTCTAATCATTATTTTAGGTGTTTGGAAGCGGAAGTTACAACTCGTTAATAGGTGTGTAATCTCACACCAATCATCGATGAAAGCATGTCTTGATCTTTGTTTAGGCCAAAAGCTGAAAAGCTAGAAAATCAGCAACCGTGACCACTCGAGCGTGCGAACATTCGTAAGGATTAACTGAGTTACTATGATGGCGGTAAGTCATTGAGAGTGTCTCGAGCACTCTAGTGAAACTGAGGCTGTAACGGGCTTGATCGAGCCGAAACGGGCTAAATGGGCCAATGGGCTAACGGTCCCACATGGGCCAAATTGATAGAAAAATTTTGAATGTCTTATACGACTGCGAAGTCCACAAAAGCGAGATCAAAATTGTGCTAAATGGGCCACACGAGTGTGTGGGCCCGTTTGGGCCTAAAATGGATTTTTGTCCTAATGGCACCGTAGAGACCCAAAAGGAGTCCCGTGTCACTCGAGGCGACATTAAGCCTCTGAAAAGGCCGTTAAATGACTGAAGTATCGAAATACCCCTGGAGGATAAATTATCAAAATACCCTTAATAGGCGAATTATCGAAATTCCCTTGGTGGGTAAAATTACTAAAATACCCTTAATGGGTAAAATTACTAAAATACCCTTGGAGGGTAAAATTATCGGTGGGTAAAATTACTGTTATACCCTTAGGGGTTGATTTAGTATGATTGTGTGTATTCTGTTTAACTGTTATGATGGTACATTATCGCATACATTGAATTATTATGTCATGACATTTTGCATTGGGTTGGGATGATTAAATATATATATATAATATATATATATATAGAAATCTTGTACAAGTGGCTATGCCACATTATCTCGATTCAGTTGGCTCGCCAGATATACCGATATTAGTGGCTCAATGACAAATACTATTCTTGGCAAGATTGTTCGATATCTGTGCATGTAACATCACGAATTAGGGGTTGTTTGCAAATTAATTATTTTCATGTGCTTGCTTGAAAAGAAATGAATACTATAATTACTTGACATGTTCTAGGGTCTAGTCATAACCGGGCTAGGTTTGACTTAGGGCTGAAATTTCTTTTAGAGCTTAAGAGGAGGGAGCTAGATGAGATAGGGGTTAAGAGAAAATTTCGGAGAAGCATGACACAAGGAGTCTGGTTGGTAGAAGTGGCGTTGGGCACCACTTAAGGGTCGGAAGGAAGTGGCCTTTGGTACAGTCTTGGGTTCGAGCTGGAGCGGCGCTCAAGTTTTATTTTTTGCATTATGTTTAAGGTGATGGGCAAGGAAGGCCTTAAAAATAAAATGGTGGGGATTATGGACATGAAAGTCTGACGGGTAAAGTGGCTTGAGGCGTTGTAAGGGGTTGGCAAGGAGGTCCCATGTTCGAGTAGCATGGGCAAACAATGGGTGTTTTTTTATGTGTGTTGGCGTGAGGGGAGAAGGCTGGTGGCCTGCTTTTGGACTCTTATTTTGATAAGGATAAGCTTAATTTTTGCCCTTAAATTTGGCTAGAAGAGTAAGTGTTGTTGTTATTTTATATTTTATTTTTATTTGAAGAGGTGATAAATGAGGGGATAGAAGATAAATCTTGTTTTGGGGTGATAATTGAAAGGCATAGAATTATCACAAAAGGAGAGATGGCCGAATGTAGGACTCCTTAGGGCCATCGACAATCGGTTTTATCACATTAGGGAGGTGCCGAAATTCATTTGGTTGCTTTTCTTTTCCTCTCCAATTTGTTGCTGGCCGAATTATCTCTAGCCACATTGCCCAAAATTCTTCAAAAATTCCTTTCTTCTTTTACTTCTACTTGGCCGAACCTACCACCCCTTTCTACTCAAAATTTCATCTTCCATTTGTTGCTAGCCGAATCCCCCTAAGGAGGGTTCTGTCGATTTCAAAGGTTGGTAAGTGTCTCTTTAGCATTGGTTCCTTTTCTCTTCCTTTGAGTGTCTGAAAGCTTGAGAAATAAGCCTTGGTATGGTGACCGAGCATGCATATTAATAGTGTACGTTTTGTGTGTAGTTAACATTAAGGTGCATTGAAGGAGCCTATCGGGAGTTGATTCTTCAAAGGTAAGGCATATATACTATTCGGCCAAGGGCCTTGATTATGGATAAGTGTGCAAGCCGATTCTAACAAATGCTTTGGTAGGGATCTCAACAAGTCAAGTGACAATTTCGGGATTTGGTAAGTTTAGTAAGTGGTTAGTCATATTCGGCCAAAGGCCATTTTTGGTATCTAAAGTATAACCGATTGTGTGCCATGGATTTAGGGGCTAATCGGCCAAGACAAACAAAAGCTTCCGGATTTCGATTTTGCTTTGGTAAGTGATAATAAGATTGACCTAGGGCTATATTTTGGTTATGAGCGCGATTAGTCCTTCGGGATTATTAGTATAGCCGAATGGCTATTGGATCTAAAAGTTTATGTGTTGGCCGATTGTAGGGGGAAACAACCTCTCGGGGTTTCGCTAGTATAGTTCGGGATTTGCTAGTCTCACGAGTAAACAGGTGTGTAAAACTCTTACACACTTTATTAGTTAGCATTGCTATTATGTTGCCTTTTAATCATTGTGGTAGTGATTTGCTTGTGGGCTTGAGCATGGATTAAGGTAAGTCACTTGTGATTTAAAATTTGTTATGGATGTCATGATGGGTAATATGCTATGCAATGACTTATATGTATGATTTACGATAATATGTTAAGCATGATATGAGCATGTTGGTAATGGGATTGATGAGAGGAGGGGGATTATTGTAACATCCTAAATTAGGGGTTGTTTGTAATTTAATTATTTTCCCATGTGTGTGCTTGAAGAAATGAATATTATGATTGCTAAGCATGTTCTAGGGTCTAGAAATAACCCCGAGCTAGGCCTGACTTAGGACTAAAAATTTCTTTTTAAGTGTTTAAAAGAAGGGAGCTAGATGAGATAGGGGTTAAGAGAAATTTAGGGAGAAGCATGACACAAAGAATTAAGTGGCAAAGTGGCTTTCATGCACCACTTAAGGGCTTAGAGGTGACGTTTGGGCAGGTCTTAGGTTTGAGTCTTGGGAGTTACAAGGGGGTGCATTTTGTTTTTGGGCTTTTTGGGCGTTAAGGAAAGAGGCTAAGGTATGAAGGCTTTAAAAATTAAATGGTGAGATTTAAGAGCATGAAAGTCGATTGGAAAGAATGGCATGGGGTGATATAAGAGGGTCATGCAAAGTGAGGACCTATGTTGAACCAAGGAGCAAGAATTGGGGTTTTATTTTTTTCAAAGTGGCATGAATGGGAGAGGGAGCTAATGGTCTGATTTTTGACTCTTAACTTGATAAGGATAAGTTTAATTTTTGCACTTAATTTCTATTTGGAAGGGTAAGTGTTAGGGGTTTATTTTCTTTTAAATTGTTTGAGGAGTGGCTAGGAAATACAAATAAAAGATAAATGTTATTTTGAGTGATAATTAAAAGTTGGAAACTATCACAAAAGAGGGTGAGAGTTGGCCAAATGAAGGACTCATTAGGGACATCCACATTCGGTTTTATCACCTAGAGAGAGGTCAATTTCATAAAATTCTTATCTTTTCTCTTCTTGTTGTTGGTCAATTCTCCTAGCCACAATAGCCAAAATTCTTCAAAAATTTCTAGTTTATTTTTCTTCCACTTGGCAGAACCTACCCCCTCTTCTACTCAAGAATTCCAACCCTTCCATCTTGTGTTAGCTGAATCTTTTAGGGGCTATCAAACTTTTCTCTTGTAGTTCTCCAAGTGGCATAGTGGTAAGTATTTCTTCCTAAAGGTAATCGGTTTGTTTCTTCTCTTTTGGGATGGTCGAATGTTCATAGGATCACAAGATGGTATTTCTTTGTTGTAGCTAACAAAGAAGGTGCATTGACTGAGCCTATCGGGTTGATTCTTCAAAGGTGAGGCACATACACTATTCGCCATAGGCCACTTTCCATAGATTTGCTTATAGCCGATTTTTACAAAGTGACATATAGGGATTTCGATAGTTTTAGAGGATAGGAGTGGCTTTTAGGGATTTGATAAGTTTGGTAAGTGATTAGTAAGATTCGCCAAGGGTCATTTGTTAAGAATTAATGCCTAAAGTTGAAACTAACATGTGTCATATATGGATTCAACGATTTCAGAACAAGTTGTAGTTTTGGATTTGGTAGGAGACCAAATCAAGAACCAAGGTGAGTGCTATTTTGAGTACGGCATATCCTTCAGGATTTTAGTATAGCCGAATGGCTATTAGATCTAAAGGTTGATGTGTTGGCCGATTGTTGGGGGAAAACAACCTCTCGGGATTTCGCTAGTATATTCGGGATTTGCTAGTAAACAGGTGTGTAAAACTCTTTACACACTTTATTAATTAACATTGCTATATTGTGCCTTTTAATTATTTTGGTAGTAATTTGCTTGTGGGCTTAAGCATGGATTCCGGGTAAGTCCCCTATTACGTAATCTATGATATATGATTTTGTATGCCATCATATGCTGTTGGATGCTATGCTATACATAAATGCATGATATATGTGATTATGGCATTTGTTATGTAAGCATGATGATGGTGGGATTGATGAGAGGAGGGGATGATTTCTATGGATCGTCACGGTGGTTTGGACCAAAAGATGGGTTGGCCCCATCGATTAATTGTGACTTGATCACCGAGTGGTTTTGACCACACCGATGATAAATTGTGACTAAGTCCCAGTGGTTTGGTACCACCAGTGGTTTTGACCATATCTTGATAAATTGTGACCTATGGTCATCAATGGTTTTGACCACACGATGGGTTGGCCCCATCATTTGATTTGTGACTCTAGTCACTAGTGGTTTTGACCACTAGTGGTTTTGACCACACGGGGTAGTTAAAGGAGTACGGATGGTTAGTGGGGTTGCATGTTTGCATGTTATTAATAATTTGTGTATGAGTTGCATTTTCGGGTAGGGGATTTACACACTGAGTCTTGGTGACTCACCCCTTCCCATACTATTTCGCAGATGAGTAGATCACGGAGATGGAGCCGGAGAGGACTCGAGGTGGCCATGCTTGTTCCTTGGATTTGATCTTAATCTGTTATAGTTAATATTATTTATTTTTCTAAGTTTTTCTAATTTGGGTTGTAATAAGGCCGCTAATTATTATTTGGATGTTTAATTAGTTATTTTAATTTACTCATACTATATTACAAAATGAAATTATAAATGTTAAGTAAATTGGTTAAAAGCAACATTTTCAAATTAAGTAACTTTTACGAGTTTTCAAAGATGTTACCATCGGGTAACAAAATACACCAAGACAACTATAACCTTGATGATTTTAAAACTTTACATGATCAAACGTTTTCAAAGGGTTTATCAACACAACCATGTTTATAAAAATAATCCCAACCGAAGTTTTATCAAACATCGCTTTAAAACCTTAGCCATATTTTATCAAGTTTTCACCGGACACTCAAAATTACTTCAAATTATTTTACTCCGTGACATACCAGATCCGGTCAGAACTCATAGGCCGAGTTTGGGGTGTTACATTTTTGGTATCAGAGCCCGGTTCAAAACTCGGCTGTGGGTGCCCAAGGCCCAAAATGTTTTGTTTTTGTTAGTAGGCCTTATTAGGATGTTTTGGGAAATTATTTATGGTTCGAACAGCATGGCACCGAGTCTTCGGCACCTATCCGCCCATGTAAGTAATTCTATCTATTTTTGACCTATCCGCCCAGGTAAGTAATTCTATCTATTTTTGTGAATATATGATAGGGGTAGGAGGGTAAATTGGGAACGTAGACTATTAGATTAAGGAATTGCTGAACCCCAGGGTTAGCGAGCCCCAACAAACCATGCATAAGATTTAATAATTCCCTAAACAACCCTGTGAGTTGTCACTGAGCAAGGGATGTGGCAATCGTTAAACACATGTCTAGGATTGGATTCGGTGGGAGCCTGGTATTTAAGCAGCCCTAGTGACTCACCTCCTACTCACTTGAATCCTACCTGGTGCGTAGTGATGGTTCATCCTAGCTGAGACGACATACTCACATGCTAAACTTGATAACTAAAACCCAAAAGGGACTAGCCATTTTGTTTTGAAGTAATTAAAACCTTGGTTTTTTTAAAAAAAAAGAAATGAAAAAAATGACCAAAATACCCCTCAGTTTGAAAAATGACCAAAATACCCCTGGCTTGCAAATTACCAAAATACCCTCCGTATGAAAATTTCCAAACAAGAAAAATTCAAAATACCCTTCTTTTGTGAAATCAATTAGAACCAAATTTTGGGAATCTTGTTATGGAAAATTTTTTTTACTAAAATACCCGTAATAGTAAAATTACAAAATTGCCCCTAACCAACAAAATTACCAGAATAACCCTGACTTTCAAAATTTTGCAACATCACTGTTTCGAAAAATGCAATTCTCAAAAAGAACCATCAAAGTTTTACAACTTTTGAAATATCCCTAATTTATTAAATTTTACAAATTCACCCTGATTTGTGAAAAATTACCAAAATACCCCGAGGTCCAAAATTAAAATACCTGGATTTTAAAATTTTCAAAATACCCCAAGAATTTAAGAGTTCCAAAATACTTTTTGACAAAATCATCCGAGAACTTTTATTTTTGGAAATTTTCAAAAATACCCTTGTAGGACAAATTACGAAAATACCCCTGGATGGTGGAAAAACAATCACAATGAAAACTACAACGTCTCTTTGAATGAATGAATAGAAAGGCTGTGTGCGTGTATGAATACGAAAGAACCACTCCTAAAACTCCTATCATAAAATTTCTTCGCGGATAATCAAGTGAAACAAAGGTACTAATGCATAAAATTCTTAAACAGATAAACGTAAACGAGAATAATGAGTACGAGAGGTCGTGGACGTCCACCCCGTGGCCGTGGTAGAGGTAGGATGACCTTGTCGGAGCCAGCAGGGTCTGGTCATGGGTCTGGAAATGAGATGTCGGATCTGTCGGCGACAAAAACTGAGTTTCAAGATCAGACTAGTGGTAACGACGTAGTATCCCAGGCGGTGCTACGAGTGTTGGAACGAGTTATCGAGGTAGGCGGGCGGAGGTGAGCCCAAGTTTAGAGGTTGAACAACTCGAGGCTAACGGAGCGGAGGTGTTTAGAGGAGTTTGGAGTGGCACCCAAAGGCTTGTGAGTATTGGTTGGAATCGATCGAGAGGATCATGGGTGGCCTAAATTTTGGTGAGAGAAGTTGAAGGGCATAATATCTCTACTTGGGATGAGCCATATCGAGGTGGCTCATCGTTAGAGATGAAGCGATGGCGGAAAATCACACGGGAATTCTTTAAGGTCGCCTACCAAAAGAAGTACATAGGAGCTAGTTACGTGGATGTACAATGAAGGCTTTCTTGAACTGGTTCAAGGCAATAAGACGATGGCGAGTATGAAGTCAATTTCTCGGTTGAGTAGGTATGCTCGTGGATATTGTGGGTACCAAGCATGAACGCTGTGTTAGATTCGAGGATGGGTGAGAGATGAGTTGAGGATGATGGTAGCTCCATAATAGGAATGGGAGTTATTTGTCCTAGTGGAGAAATCAAGGTTGTCAAGGGTAAGACAATCGGTTAGATGGAATCAAGATAGGAGTTGGAATAAGAGGAGCTCTAGATCTTCAAGGTTCTCTGGTAATCAGCAGAAGAGAACGAGGTTTGGTAGGTTCGATCAAGCTGCTAGGCCTACTGCTGCTGCTAATCCTCAATGGCTACCACGGTGTGCCCGGTGTGGGAAGTCTCACATGGGGGAATGTTGGAATGGTAACCGGGGATGCTTCGAATGTGGTTCCATGGAGCATCAAGTTAGAGACTGTCCGAAAAAGGCAGCTAGACAGGGATCAGAGGGTTAGGATCGTGCACCAAATAGAAGGGATAACCAACATCCTCCAAGAGGTCGTGATGCAGAAAGAGGAGGTAATGCTGTCGTGGGGCACCGAGGGGAGGTACCGGTGGTACTGAGGCTAGGCAACCTGTTTGGTCTATGCCGTGAGGCGTCAAGAGGAGGGCGATGCACCAGACGTCATAACGGTATGTTCTTGATCTTTGGTGTACCCTATAGTACCTTGATTGACATTGGCTCAACCCACTCATACATTGCTAGTAGCGAGTGGAAACTCGCATTTAGACTCTAAGCTTACTTCTAGGAAGATGACCGATTAAGCCCTTTAGGTCACTCAGAAGTAAGTAAACTCTATAGAACGCACCCTAGAACTCCAAGGGGTCGTGTTCTTGGCTGACTCGATGGAACTACCGTTCTGGGAGTTCAACCTAATCCTCGGGATGGATTGGCTAGTAAAGTATCAGGCTAGCCTGGATTGCACAGCTAAGCGTATGGTAATAAAGACCATGGAAGGTGAGGAGGTGGTGATGATAGGTAAAAGGAGAGATTACTTGTCTAATCTGGTTTCTGCGTTAAAGGCGGAAAAGATGGTTAGGAAGGGTTGTGAAGCTTATGTGGTGCATGTCTGTGCTTTGGAAGCTAAGGATGTTATTGTGAGAGATGTCCGAACTGTAAGGGACTATGTTGATGTGTTTCCAGAGGAACTTTCGGGTCTACCTCCGCACATGCAAGGTTGAATTTGGTATAGATCATATCGTAATCGCGCCAGTATCTATAGCTACGCATCGGATGGCGCCGAAAGAATTGGTAGAGTTGAAGGCATGATTCAGAATTGTTGGATAGAGGGTTCATCGACCAAGTGTATCACCTTGGGGAGCTCCGGCTTTTTTTTAAGAAGAAAGATGGGACAATGAGGATGTGTATAGACTATCGGCGGTGAACAAGTTGACAATAAAGAACCGTATCCTTTGCCTGGATTGACGATCTGCTCAATCAACTCAAAGGAACATCGGTGTTCTCTAAGATTGACCTTAGGTCGTGGTACCATCACTTAAGGTGAAGGAGGCGATGTCCATAAGACAAAGATTCCGTACTCGGTATGGGCACCACGAAGTTTCGTAATGCCTTTTGGTTTGACGAATGCACCGCCACGCTTATGGACATGATGAACCGGGTTTTCCAACCCTATCTGGATCGATTCGTCGTAGTCTTCATAGATGACATTTTGGTGTACTCAAGTCGAGGAGGAGTATGACGCACATCTTCATGTGGTTCGCAAGTTCTAAGGAGAAGCGGTTGTACGCCAAATTTAGTAAGTGTGAATTCTGGCTTAAGGAGGTAACCTTTCTAGGGCATGTTGTTTCAGCCGAGGGAATTAGGGTGGATTCCCGTAAGATTGAGGCGGTATTAGAGTGGAAACCACCCAAGTGCATTACGAAATTCGAGTTTTCGGGGTTGGCGAGGATATTATAGGAGATTCGTGGAAAATTTCTCCTTAATCACAGCACCATTGACTAAGCTGTTGAGAAAAGGAGTTTCGTTTGTGTGGTCTGAGAAGCAGCAAGAGAGTTTCAATAAGCTGAAGAGGATCTTGATAGAAGCACCAATCTTAATTTAGCTTTCGAGGCGTGAAAGGAGTTCATCATGTATTGTGATGCGTCAGATCTTGGTTTAGGTGTGTGTTGATGCAAGAAGGGAAGGTGGTCGCTTATGCGTCCACGGCAGCTTGAGGCCTTCTGAAGCTAACTACCCGACACATGACTTGGAATTGGCTACTGTGGTATTTTCCTTGAAAATATTGAGGCACTACCTGTGTGGGGAGAAGTCGATAGTGTACACAGATTACAAATGTCTGAAGTACCTCGACTCGTAAAGATTTAAATCTGAGGCGCGGAGGTGGATTGAGTTGTTGAAGGACTACGACTGCTCAATCGAATACCATCTGGGGAAGGCTAATGTGGTTGCTGATGCATTGAGCCGGAAGGTGGTAGCGGATTTGCGAGCAATGTTTGCTCATCTAAGTCTCTATGAGGATGGGAGCCTTTTGGCAGAATTGCAAGTGAAGCCATCTTGGATTAATGAGGTCAAAGAAAGGCAGATGACCGATGAAGCTTTGAGTACTCGGAAGTTGCAAGTACAGAATGGTAAGGCTGAAGGTTTCAGCTTGGGTAGTGATGGAGTGTTGTACTTTCAGGGGAGAGTATGCATGCCTAAGGATGATGAGTTGAGGCAGAGAATCCTTAGGGAAGCTCATAGCGATCCAGACGCTTATGCACCGAGAAGCAGACAAGAGGTATCGGGATTTAAGGGAGCGATTTTGATGGCGGGTCTTAAGCGGGAAGTAACCGAGTTGGTGGGCAAGTGTCCGACATGCCGACAAGTTAAGGTGAGCATCAATTGCCATCGTGGTCTGTTATAACCGTAAAGATTCCACAATGGAAGTGGGAGGAGATTACTATGGATTTCATAAGTAGGCTTCCCTTACGCCTGAAGAAGAAAGATCTTCGTTTGGGTGATAGTAGACCAGTTGACTAAGTCGGCTCATTTCATACCGGTGAGGGTTAACTACTCACTTCAACGGTTAGCTAAGTTGTATATCGCAGAAATAGTGCAGTTGCATAGAGTACCGGTGTCCATTATCTCAGATCGGGATTCCCGATTTACGTCAAGATTCTGGAAGGCTTTACATCAGGAGTTAGGCACGAAGTTGAATTTCAGCACGGCTTTTCACTCGTAGTCTGATGGGCAATCTGAGAGGGTTATTCAAGTATTGGAAGACATGTTGAGGGGCTGTATTTTGGATTTCCGTGGTAGTTGGAAGGAGTACCTACCTTTGGCAGAGTTCGCTTATAACAATAGTTATCAGTTTAGTATTCGATGGCATCGTATGAGGTGTCAGATGGTCGAAAATGCCTTACTCTTACTTGTTTGACTAAACTAGGAGAGCGGCAGACGTTGGGTTCAGAGTTAGTGGCAGAGATGGAGGATAAAGTTAGAGTAATTGGGCTCGTCTTAAAGAGGCGTCGGACAGTGTAAATCCTACCGATCTTAAGCGAAGAGAGGTTGAATATGCATGGGTGATAAGGTCTTCTTGAAGGTATCACCTTGGAAAAAGGTCTTGACGTTTGGCGGAAGGGCAAGCTAAGCCATAGATTCATCGGATCGCATACGGTGTTGAAACGATAGGGCCGGTAGCTTACCGACTTGAGTTGCTAGAGAATTGAGCGGATCCATGATGTCTTCCATGTTTCGATGCCGAGGCGCTATTGATCAGATCCCTCACATGTTGTGCCGGTTGAGGAAATTGAAGTGAACTCGGACTTGTCTTTCGAGGAAAAGCTGGTATAGATTTTGGATCGAGATGTCAAAGTTCTTCGTAAGAAGTCCATGCCTTTGGTGAAGGTGTTATGGTGGAATCATGGTACGGAGGAGGCCACATGGGAACCCGAGGATGTGATGCGGCTGCAATAACCCGAATGTTCATAGGATCACAAGATGGTATTTCTTTGTTGTAGCTAACAGCAAGGTGCATTGACGGAGCCTATCGGGAGTTGATTCTTCAAAGGTGAAGCACATACACTATCGGCCATAGGCTACTTTCCATAGATTTGCTTATAGTCGATTTTTACAAAGTGACATATAGGGATTTCGATAGTTTCAGAGGATAGGAGTGGCTTTCCGGGATTTCAGTAAGTTTGGTAAGTGATTAGTAAGATTCGACCAAGGGACATTTGTTAAGAATTAATGCCCAAATTTGAAACTAACATGTGTCATATATGGATTCAACAATTTTAGGAACAAGCGTAGTTTCGGGATTTGGTAGGAGACCAAATTAGTAACCAAGGTGAGTGTTATTTCGAGTACGACATATTCTTCAGGATTATTAGTATAGCCGAATGGCTATTAGATCTAAAGGTTGATGTATTGGCCGATTGTAGGGGGAAAATAACCTCTCGGGATTTCCCTAGTATATTCGAGATTTGCTAGTAAACAGGTGTGTAAAACTCTTTACAAACTTTATTAATTAACATTGCTATATTGTGCCTTTTAATTATTTTGGTAGTAATTTGCTTGTGGGCTTAAGCATGGATTCCGGGTAAGTCCCCTATTACGTAATCTATGATATATGATTTTGTATGCCATCATATGCTGTTGGATGCTATGCTATACATAAATGCATGATATATGTGATTATGGCATTTGTTATGTAAGCATGATGATGGTGGGATTGATGAGAGGAGGGGATGATTTCTATGGACTATCACTAGTGGTTTGGACCACAAGATGGGTTGGCCCATCGATTAATTGTGACTTCACCACCAAAGTGGTTTTGACCACACCGATGATAAATTGTGACTAAGTCCGGTGGTTTGGTACCGGTGATGGTTTTGACCACATCTTGATAAATTGTGACCTATGGTCATCGGTGGTTTTGACCACACGATGGGTTGGCCCCATCATTTGATTTGTGACTCTAGTCACCGATGGTTTTGACCACCAAGTGGTTTTGACCACAGGGGTAGTTAAAGGAGTACGGATGGTTAGTGGGGTTGCATGTTTGAATGTTATTAATAATTTGTGTATGAGTTGCATTTTGGTGGGGATTTACACACTGAGTCTTGGTGACTCACCCCTTCCCATACTATTTCGCAGATGATTAGATCGCGGAGATGGAGCCGGAGAGGACTCGAGGTGGCCATGCTTGTTCCTTGGATTTGATCTTAATCTGTTATAGTTAATATTATTTATTTTTCTAAGTTTTTTTAATTTGGGTTGTAATAAGGCCGCTAATTATTAGTTGGATGTTTTAATTAGTTATTTTAATTTACTCATACTATATTACAAAATGAAATTATAAATGTTAAGCAAATCGGTTAAAAGCAACATTTTCAAATTAAGTAATTTTTACGAGTTTTCAAAGATGTTACCATCGGGTAACAAAATACACCAAGACAACTATAACCTTGACGATTTTAAAACTTTACATGATCAAACATTTTCAAAGGGTTTATCAACACAACCATGTTTATAAAAATAATCCCAACTGAGTTTTATCAAACACTGTTTTAAAATTTTAGCCATATTTTATCAAGTTTTCACCGGACACTCAAAATTACTTCAAATTATTTTACTCCGAGACATACCAGATCCGGTCAGAACTCATGGGCCGGGTTTGGGGTGTTACAATTATTCTCTATGGACTATCACCAGTGGTTTTGACCATAAGATGGGTTGGCCCCATCAGATTAATTGTGACTTCGGTCACCAGTGGTTTTGACCACACCGTTGTTAAATTGTGACTAAGTCCCAATGGTTTGGTACCATCAGTGGTTTTGACCACATATTGATAAATTGTGACCTATGGTCATCAGTGGTTTTGACCATACGATGGGTTGGCCCCATCACTTGATTCGTGACTCTAGTCACCAGTGGTTTTGACCATACGGGGTAGTTAAAGGAGTACGGATGGTTAGTTTGGGTTGCATGTTTGCATGTTTACTAATAATTTGTGTATGAGTTGCACTTCTAGGTTGAGGATTTATACACTGAGTCTTGGTGACTCACCCTTCCCATATTATTTTGCAGATGAGTAGATCGCGGAGATGGAGCCGGAGAGGACTCGAGGTGGCCATGCTTGTTCCTTGGATTTGGGATTTTATTTGATACAGTTCAAGTTTATTTATTTTCTAAATTTTTGATTGGGGTTGTAATAAGGCCGCTAGTTTATTATTTTGGATATTTACATAGTTGTTTTTACTTTACTTATACTATATTACAAATGAAACTATAAAATGTTAAGTGAATCTCGTAAAAGTAACATTTTCAAAATTAAGTAACTTCTACGAGTTTTCAAAGATGTTACCATCGGGTAGCAAAAATTCACCAAGTCAACCATAACTTTGAAGGTTCTAAATAAAAATAAATGATCAAATGTTTTCAAAGGTTTTCAACTCAAAATCAATCCCTCCCGAGTTTTATCAAACATTGTTTTATAACCTTAACAATATTTTTCAGTTTTCACCAGAAAATCAAAATATTTCAAACATTTTTACTCCGTGACATACCAGATCTGGTCAGGGCTCATGGGCCGGGTTTGGGGTGTTACATTTTTGGTATCAGAGCCCGGTTCAAAACTCGGCTGTGGGGGCCCAGGGCCCAAAACATTTTTGTAGGCCTTTGTGAATTATTATGGAAATGGTTTTCAGTCTGAACAGCATGGCATCGAGTCTCCGGCACCTATCGCCCAAATAAGTATCTCTGACTGTTCTGTGAATACTTGATAGGGGTAAATGGGTAACTTGGGAACGTAGATAGAATGATAGGTACTTGAACTCTAGGACTAGTCTACCCCAACTACTACATAAGGCTTAATTGCTTAATTAAACAAACCTATGTCTAAGTCACCGAGTTAGGGTGTGGTAACCATGGTGCGCATGTCTAGGATTGGTATTCGGTGGGAGCTTGGTATTTAAGCAGTCCGCGTGACTCACCTCCTCTCCACTCGAATCCTACCTGGTGCGTAGCTTCGGTTCACCCTAACTAGGAGGGCTTAATCATGGGCTAAACCCTAACTAAAACCCGAAAGGGAACTAGTCGTATTTTCATAAAACCCTAGTTTTAAAACTCTTAAAATTTCTTTTTAATTTATGAGAACTATTGTTTTACAACATTTTTTTGAAAAATATCTGATTTGTGGAATTACTAAAATACCCTTAGTGGTAAAATTACAAAAATGCCCTTGGTTTATGAAATTCCCAAAATACCCATAGTTTTAATCAAAATTTCCATTACATATAAAGTGCCCAAAAACCTTAATTTGCAAAATATCGAAAATATCATGATTTTGGAAAATTACGAAATTGCCCCTAACCAACAAAATTACCAAAATGACCCTGATTTTCAAAATTTTTGCAACACTATCAACTTGGAAAACAAATTCTCAAAAAGAACCCTCAAAGTTTTGCAACGTTTGGAAATACCCCGGAATCATCAAACTTTACAAAGTTACCCTGATTTATTACCAAAATGCCCTTGAGCTTCAAAATCACCAAAATACCCCGAATTTCAAAATTTTTCAAAATACCCCGAGAATTTAAAAGTTCCAAAATACTTTTTGACAAAATCATTCAAGAACTTCTATTTTTGAAAATTTACAAAAATACCCCTATAGGTTAAAATTACGAAAATACCCCCGGGTAGTGAAATGACGAAAATGCTCCTACACGTTAGTTATGGTCTGTGAATGTTGTCTGTGTTATGGATGTACTTATAACTAGGAGATAAGTCTAAAACTGGAACTATAGGTAGATTCGATTTCGAAAGAATCACTTCAAAAAAATTAATTCCCATAAAATTGCTCGTGGGTAAACAGTGAACAGTTTTAATAATGCATAAAATTCTTAATCAGATAAACCGCGAACGAGAAGAATGGGTACAAGAGGTCATAGACGTCCGTCGCGTGGCCGTGGTAGGGGTAGGATGACCTTGTCGGAGCCAGCAGGGTCTGGTCATGGGTCTGGAAATGTGATGTCGGATCTATCGACGCGAAAAACTGAGTTTCAAGATCAGACCGGTGGTAACGATGTAGTATCCCAAGCTGTACTACGAGTATTGAAACGAATTACCGAGGCAGGCACAGGTGCAGGAGCCCGTAAATTCGTGGTTGAACGACTCGAGCTAACGGAGTAGAAGTGTTTAGAGGAGTTTCTGGAGTGGCACCTAGTGCGGTGGAGTATTGGTTGGAATCAACTGAGAGGATCATGGATGACTTGGATTTTACAGTTGAGGAAAAGTTGAAGGGTATAATCTCTCTGCTTCGGGATGAGTCATATCAGTGGTGGCTCACCGTAAGGGATGGAACGATGGTGGAAGATCTTACATGGGAGTTCTTTAAGGTTGCCTACCAAAAGAAATATATAGAAACTAGCTACGTGGATGTGCAGCGGAAGGCTTTCTTGAACTTGGTTCAGGGTAATAAGACAGTGGCAGAGTATGAGGTGAATTTCTCCGGTTGAGTAGGTATGCTCGTGGTATTGTGTGTACCGAGCATGAACGCTGTGTCAGATTCGAGGATGGGCTAAGAGATGAGCTGAGGATGATGATAGCTCCACAACAGGAACGGGAGTTTGCTGTCCTAGTGGAGAAGTCTAAGGTTGCTGAAGAGGTAAGACAGTCGGTTAGACGGAATCAGGATAGGAGTTAGAATAAGAGGAGCTCTGGATCTTTAAGGTTTTCTAGTAATCAGTAGAAGAGGACAAGATATGGTGGGTCAGATCAAGCTGCTAGGCCTGCTACTGCTGCAAATCCTCAATGGCCGCCACGGTGTGCTCGATGTGGGAAGTCTCACACAGGGGAGTGTTGGAATGGTAATTGGGGATGCTTCAAGTGTGTGTCCATGGAACATCGAGTTAGGGATTGTCCGAAAAAGGCAGCTAGGCTGAGGTCAGAGGGTCAGGATCATGCACCGAATAGGAGGGATAACCAACAGCTGCCAAGAGGTCGTGGTGCAGGAAGGGGAGGTAATGGTGCTGGCAGAGGTCGTGGGGCACCGAGGGGAGGTACCGGTGGTACTGAGGGTAGGCAACTTGGTTTGGTCTATGCCACGAGGCGTCAGGAGGAGGGCGACGCACCGGACGTTATAACCCGTATGTTTTTGATCTTTGGAGTACCCTATAGTACCTTAATTGATATTGGCTCAACTCACTCGTACATTGCTAGTAGCATAGTGAAAACTCTACACTTAGACTCTGAGCTTACTTCTAGGAAGATGACTGTAGTAAGCCCTCTAGGTCACTCTGTAGAAGTAAGTAAACTCTATAGGAATGTACACCTAGAACTCCAAGGGGTCGTGTTCTTGGCTGACTTGATGGAACTACCATTTCCTCAGGATGGATTGGCTAGTAAAGGATTGGCTAGTAAAGGATTGTAGCTCGATTGTAAGCTAAGCGCATGGTAATAAAGACCGTGGAAGGTGATGAGGTGGTGATGATAGGTAAAAGGAGAGATTACCTATCTAATCTGGTTTCTGCGTTGAAGGCGAAAAAGATGGTTAGAAAAGATTGTGAAGCATATGTAGTGCATGTCTGTGCTTTGGAAGCTAAGGGTGCAGCTGTGAGAGATGTTCGGACCGTAAGGGATTATGTTGATGTGTTTCCAGAGGAACTCCTGGGTCTACCTCCGGATCGTGAGGTTGAGTGTGGTATAGATTTGTTACCCAGAACCGCGCCACTATCTATAGCTCTGTATCGGATGGCGCCGAAAGAATTGGTATAGTTGAAGGCTCAGATCCAGGAATTGTTGGATAGAGGGTTCATCCGACCAAGTGTATCGCCTTGGGGAGCTCCAGTGCTTTTTGTCAAGAAGAAAGATAGAACAATGAGGATGTGCATAGACTATCGACAGCTAAACAAGCTGACAATAAAGAACATGTACCCTTTGCCTAGGATTGATGATTTGTTCGATCAACTCAAGGGTGCATCGATGTTCTCTAAGATTGACCTTAGGTCAGGGTACCATCAGCTTAAGGTGAAGGAGGCTGATATCCACAAGACGGCATTCCGTACTCGGTATGGGCACTACTGAGTTTACGTAATGCCTTTTGGTTTGACGAATGCTTTGGTCTGCGTTTATGGACATGATGAACTGTGTTTTCCAACCCTATCTGGATCGGTTTGTCGTGGTGTTCATAGACAACATTTTGGTGTACTCAAAGTCAGAAGAGGAGCATGACGCCCATCTTCACGTGGTTCTGCAAGTTCTAAGGGAGAAACAGTTGTATGCCAAATTCAGCAAGTGTAAGTTCGCTTAAGGAGGTAACTTTTCTAGGGCATGTTGTTTCAAATTGAGGAATCGGTGGATCCCGTAAGATTGAGGCAAGATTGGAATGGAAACCACCAAAGTCGGTTACAAAAATTTAGAGTTTTCTGGGGTTGGCAGGATATTATAGGAGATTCGTGGGAAATTTCTCCTTAATTGTAGCACCGTTGACTAAGCTACTGAGGAAAGGAGTTCTGTTTGTGTGGTCTGAGAAGTAGCAAGAGAGTTTCGATAAGCTGAAGAGGATTTTGACAGAAGCACCAGTCTTGATTCACTGAGGTGAAAGGAATTCATCGTGTATTGTGATGCATCATATCTTGGTTTAGGGTGTGTCTTGATGCAAGAAGGAAGGTGGTTGCTTATGCATCACGGCAGCTTGAGGCCTCACGGCTAACTATCCGACACATGATTTGGAATTGGGCCTTTGTGGTTTCGCCTTGAAGATTTGGAGGCACTATCGTATGGGGAGAAGTCGGAGTGTACACAGATCACAAGAGTCTAAAGTACCTCTTGACTCAGAAAGATTTAAATCTGAGGCAGCGGAGGTGGATTGAGTTGCTGAAGGACTATGATTGCTCAATCGAATACCATCCGGGTAAAGCTAACGTGGTAGCTGATGCATTGAGCCGTAAGGTGGTAGCGGATTTGCGAGCAATGTTTGCTCACCTAAGTTTCTATGAGGACAGGAGCCTTTTGGCAGAGTTGCAAGTGAAGCCATCTTGGATTGATGAGGTCAAAGAAAGGCAGATGACCGATGAAGTTCGAGTACTCGGAGGTTGTAAGTCTGAGCGGTGAGGTCAAGGGTTCAACTTGGGTAGTGATGGAGTGTTGTATTTCGTGGAGAGTATGCATGCCTAAGAATGATGATTTGAGGCGCAAATCCTTAAAGAAGCTCATAGCGATCCGCACGCTATGCACCCGGAAGTAGCAAGATGTATCGGGATTTAAGGGAGCGATTTTGGTGGCCGGGTCTTAGCGAGAAGTAACCGAGTTAGTGGGCAAGTGTCGACATGCCCGACAAGTTAAGGTGAGCATCAATTGCCATCGTATCATTATAACCGGTAAAGATCCCACGGTGGAAGTGGGAGGAGATTACTATGGATTTTGTTAGTGGGCTTCCCTCACGCCCGAAGAAGAAAGATCTGATTTGGGTGATAGTGGACCGTTGACCAAGTCGGCCCATTTCATACCGAAGAAGGTTGACTACCCACTTCAAAGGTTAGCCAAGCTATATATAGCGTAGATAGTGCGGTTGCATGGAGTACCAAAGTGTCCATTATCTCGATTGGGATCCCGATTCACGCCGAGATTCGGAAGGCTTTACATCAAGAGTTAGGCACGGTTGAATTTCAAGACGGCTTTTCATCCATGATCGATGGACAATCGAGAGGGTAATCCAAGTGTTGGAAGATATGTTAAGGGCTGTGTTTTAGACTTCCATGGTAGTTGGGAGGAGTACCTACCTTTGGCGTAATTCACTTATAACAATAGTTATCAGTTTAGTATTGAGATGGCATCGTATGAGGGTCTTTGTATGGTCAAAATCTTTGTACTCTACGTGTTGGACAGAGCTGGGAGAACGTCGGATGTTGGGTCCGGAGTTAGTGGCAGAGACAGAAGATAAGGTCAGAGTAATTCAGGCTCGTCTTAAGGAGGCATCGGACAGGCAGAAATCCTACGCCGATCTTAAACGCAGAGAGGTTGAGTATGCAGTGGGTGATAAGGTCTTCCTGAAGGTATCACTTTGGAAGAAGGTGCTGAGGTTTGGCCGGAAGGGCAAGCTAAGCCCTAGGTTTATCGGGCCATACCCAATGTTGAAATGTGTGGGACCGGTAGCTTACCAGCTTGAGTTGCCGGTAGAATTGAGCCAAATCCATGACGTCTTCCATGTCTCGATGCTGAGGCGCTATCGATCGGATCCATCACACGTAGTGTCGGTTGCAGAAATCGTAGTGAACTCGGACTTATCTTTCGAGGAAGAGTCGGTACAGATTTTGGATCGAGATGTCAAGGTTTTGAGGAGGAAGTTAGTACCTTTGGTAAAAGTGCTATGGCGAAACCATGGTACGGAGGAGGCCACATAGGAACCCGAGGATGTGATGCGGCAGTAATACCCTCAACTCTTCTGATCCAGGTAATTTCGAGGCCGAAATTATTTTTAAGGGGGTAGAACTGTAACATCTTGAATTAGGGGTTGTTTGCAAATTAATTATTTTCATGTGCTTGCTTGAAAAGAAATGAATACTATAATTACTTGACATGTTCTAGGGTGTAGTCATAACACCGGGCTAGGTCTGACTTAGGGCTGAAATTTCTTTTTAGTGCTTGAGAGGAGAGAGCTAGGTGAGATAGGGGTTAAGAGAAAATTTTGGGAGAAGCATGACACAAGGAGTTGGTTGGTAGAAGTGGCGTTGGGCACCAAGAAATTTGGAAGTGGCCTTTGGCGCAGTCTTGGGTTCGAAACTGGAGTGGCGCTTGAATTTTATTTTTTTGCGTTATGTTTAAGGTGATGGGTTAGGAAGGCCTTAAAAATAAAATGGTGGGGATTATGGACGTGAAAGTCGGACAGGTAAAGTGGCTTGAGACATTGTAAAGGGGTCATGGCAAGGAGGTCCCATGTTCGAGTAGCATGGGCAGCAATGGGTGTTTTTTTTATGTACGCTGGCGTGAGGGGAGAAGGCTGGTGGCCTGCTTTTGGACTCTAATTTTGATAATGATAAGCTTAATTTTTACCCTTAAATTCGACTGGAAGAATAAGTGTTGTTGTTATTTTATATTTTATTTTTATTTGAAGAGGTGATAAAGGAGGGGATAGAAGATAAATCTTGTTTTGGGGTGATAATTGAAAGGCATAGAATTATCACAAAAGGAGAGATGGCCGAATGTAGGACTCCTTAGGGCCATCCACAATCGGTTTTATCACATTAGGGAGGTGCCAAAATTCATTTGGTTGCTTTTCTTTTCCTCTCCAATTTGTTGCTGGCCGAATTCTCTCTAGCCACATTGCCCAAAATTCTTCAAAAATTCCTTTCTTCTTTTGCTTCTACTTGGCCGAACCTACCACCCCTTTCTACTCAAAATTTCATCTTCCATTTGTTGCTAGCCGAATCCCCCTAAGGAGGGTGCTGTCGATTTCAAAGGTTGGTAAGTGTCTCTTTAGCATTCGGTTCCTTTTTCTCTTCCTTTTAGTGTGCCGAAAGCTTGAGAAATAAGCCTTGGTAAGGTGACCGAGCATGTACAAGTGTCTTAATAGTGTACGTTTTGTGTGTAGTTAACGTTAAGGTGCATTGAAGGAGCCTATCGGGAGTTGATTCTTCAAAGGTAAGGCATATATACTATTCAGCCAAGGGCCTTGTTTATAGATAAGTGTGCAAGCCGATTCTAACAAATGCTTTGGTAGGGATCTCGACAAGTCAAGTGACAATTTCGGGATTTTGGTAAGTTTGGTAAGTGGTTAGTCATATTCGGCCAAAGGCCATTTTTGGTATCTAAAGTATAACCGATTATATGCCATGGATTTAGGGGCTAATCGGCCAAGGCAAACAAAAGCTTCCGGGATTTCGATTTTACTTTGGTAAGTGATAATAAGATTCGGCCTAGGGCCATATTTTGGTTATGAGCGCGATTAGTCCTTCAGGATTATTAGTATATCCGAATGGCTATTGGATCTAAAAGTTTATGTGTTGGCCGATTGTAAGGGGAAACAACCTCTCGGGGTTTCACTAGTATAGTTCGGGATTTGCTAGTCTCATGAGCAAACAGGTGTGTAAAACTCTTACACACTTTATTAGTTAGCATTGCTATTATGTTGCCTTTTAATCATTGTGGTAGTGATTTGCTTGTGGGCTTGAGCATGGATTCCGGGTAAGTCACTTGTCATTTAAAATTTGTTATGGATGTCATGATGGGTAATATGCTATGCCATGACTTATATGCAAGATTTATGATAATATGTTAAGCATGATATGAGCATGTTGGTAATGGGATTGATGAGAGGAGGGGGATTATTCTCTATGGACTGTCACCAGTGATTTTGACCATAAGATGGGTTGGCCCCATCAGATTAATTGTGACTTCGGTTACCAGTTGTTTTGACCGCACCGTTGTTAAATTGTGACTAAGTCCCAGTGGTTTGGTACCACCAGTGGTTTTGACCACATATTGATAAATTGTGACCTATGGTCATCAGTGGTTTTGACCACACGATGGGTTGGCCCCATCACTTGATTTGTGACTCTAGTCACCAGTGGTTTTGACCACCAGTGGTTTTGACCACACGGGGTAGTTAAAGGAGTACGGATGGTTAGTTTGGGTTACATGTTTCCATGTTTACTAATAATTTGTGTATGAGTTGCACTTCCGGGTTGGGGATTTATACACTGAGTCTTGGTGACTCACCCCTTCCCATATTATTTTGCAGATGAGTAGATCGCAGAGATGGAGCCGGAGAGGACTCGAGGCGGCCATGCTTGTTCCTTGGATTTGGGATTTTATTTGATACAGTTCAAGTTTATTTATTTTCTAAATTTTTGATTGGGGTTGTAATAAGGCCGCTAGTTTATTATTTTGGATGTTTACATAGTTGTTTTTACTTTACTTATACTATATTACAAATGAAACTATAAAATGTTAAGTGAATCTCGTAAAAGTAACATTTTCAAAATTAAGTAACTTCTACGAGTTTTCAAAGATGTTACCATCGGGTAGCAAAAATTCACCAAGTCAACCATAACTTTGAAGGTTCTAAATAAAAATAAATGATCAAATGTTTTCAAAGGTTTTCAACTCAAAATCAATCCCTCCCGAGTTTTATCAAATACTGTTTTATAACCTTAACAATATTTTTCAATTTTCACCAGAAAATCAAAATATTTCAAACATTTTTACTCCTTGACATACCAGATCCGGTCAGGGCTCATGGGTCGGGTTTGGGGTGTTACAAGGCAGCTCGACTGCATTCTTAGTGTGTAGGGTTGAGTGGGTTGACTTGGTCCCCACAGGAGTGTAGGGCTGGTATGGGAGGTGTGTTGGTTGGATTGGGTTGGGTTGTATTTTCTCTATTTGCATTACCATGATTTTGGGGCCTTAGGCCCGAACTGATACTGCATGGGCTTGAGCTCAGACTGTGATTGTAGCTGGGATTACACACTGAGTTCTTGTAACTCACCCCTTTACCTTAACTGTGCAGGTAATCCCTAGCCATAGAGGTTTTGGAGCCACGAGGAACTTGGAGATTGCTACTTGTTTCGCATATTCTAAAGGTGAACTAAGTATTTTAAAATTTAGGATTTCTTTATTTTAATTATTGGGTTTTATAATTATTGTAATAAGGCCATTGGTTCTATTTTTAACTTTTATTTGGATTTTCTTTAAATACTGCAAATGTAAGCGACATGAAGTTTTCAAAACAATAAACAACATTTTTTTCAAATAACTCGTTTTCGTAAATGATAAGACCACATTTTTTGTAATCGACCCAGTCTTTATCAAACAAGACAAAACGCGCATTTTGAAAGAGTATTAAAAAGAGTAAATCCCTCTTGGGCATAAGTGAGGAGAAATGAAATTTCGAATTTATAAATGTGATTTTCAACGACAAGTTTTCCAAACAACTTTGTGGTTTCAAATATCACCTGATGTAGCACACTAGATTCAGTCGTAACGTTTAGACCGGGTTTGGGGTGTTACAATCGGACTCGTAAATATTTATTAAAAATATTTACAAAGCTAGTTGTGTAGTTAATTAGGTTCTGGTTAAGTGAATTTGCATGAATAAAGAGTAATCAGGTAAAAGGACTAAATTACATATAGGGTGAAAGTTGAATTATAGATTAAAGAAAAATTTAAAAAGACTAAAGAAGCAATTATGCAATTGTTTCTTTATGAGGTAGCATGAGGTAGATTATTTGTGAATTTATTATATATATTATAAAATAAACCTTAAGTGTTAAGTATATATATTATATTTTATAATAATATATTAATGTATAATAAAACAAAATAATAAAAGACTGAATTAAAAAGAAACAAAGCAAAACGAAACAGAAAGAAAAAGAAAGAAAAAAGAAAGAAAAGGGAGAAAGGAGAAGAAGGGCCTTAGGGTTTCAAAAGCTTTCAAGTTCAATTGGTTAGTCAATTTAGTCCTTTTTTCTTGTAATTTTTATATTTTTGGAATCCTGATGTTAAATACTACCCGACCCATGTCGAAATTTTAGAAATTATTAAGTTTTTAAGTGTTTTTAACATTGAATAATTTTAGTATTAGAGATTAAATTGATAGATTTTTAACCTAGAAATAAAAAAGGATTAAATTGTAGAATAAATTGTAAATTTTGAGAAATAGGGACTAAATTGTGAAAAATTCAAAATTTAGGGGCTTAAGTGAAAATAGGGAGTTAAATTTAGTCTAAAGTGAAATTTGTATGAAAATAAAGAATTAAATGTGAAGAATAAAAGTTAGTCTCGGTTTAGGGACTAAATTAGAATTTAGGCAAATATTGAGTAAAAATTGAAATATTCAATATGAAATTGAATTGTGTTGTATTGGTGAATTTTAATTGTTTTAATTCCAGTAGCTAACATTGTACCGGAATCCTTAACTAAAAAGGGGAAAGATAAAATCGACGAGGAATAGCTCGAAATTTGCGATTTGTATTTCTATAATCCAAACTTAGTTGTTAATTGTTATAATTCAATTTAATGTATATAGTAAGTGTTTAGGTGAGTAATTAATATTTTGATAATTGATTGAAATAGATTGAATTGATAAGTACATATTGAATGTATTGATTATTGAATTGAAATGATTATATGTGCTTATATGAAAAATTAGTATTGGATATTTGTTGTATTTGGAAAGTGAATTGGAACCCTATTAACTCTATCGAGCTAAGTCAGATATAGATGGCATGCTATAGGATTGGAAGAGTTCAAGGATTTCTTTGACTTCAAGTCGATGAGACACTGGGTGTCAATTTAATACTTCGAATTATCTAATGAGGCACTGGGTGCCAATCTGGTGTGTTTTGGTTAGATCCGTGTATCCGTCTGAGTCCGAGTCATGTTAATAAGGGTAATTAAATGAAATGGCACTATGATTGATATTGGATGATATTGTATACGAAATGAAAATGGGACAGTGAATTGAAATATGGATTGAGACACATGGATTTTGTATTCATGAATTGGATATGGAATGAACAATATTGTTGTTTAAATGATATGTGTATCATATTGTGAAAACAAATTTTATAGAAAATGATGAGAATTGAGTATGGTATGAATGATATATTTATGAATTGAATAATTGAATGACTAATGTCATTGTATGAATAAATGTGGTTTTTTAATATTCAATTGTGCTTATAATTAAAATGTGCATATTATATTATCTTGCCTTTAAATATTCGAATTATAGAAATACTATTGAGTTTTGTTCAATGTACGGTTTTGTTTTCTGTGCGCAGGTTAGGTACTTAATTTTGATCACCGATTCAGCATCCAACAACAATCCCAAACTCAAATGTGGTGGTGTTTATCCTTTTGAAATGTGTCGGCATGTACCTAAGGTGTCTAAATTATAGTTATTTTGTGAATTGTTTGTAAATGAGGTTATAAATATAATGTTAGTTTGGTATATATATAAATATGTGAAATCAAGTTAATATTTAAGTGTTCATGAATTAGGCAAAATAAATTGAATTAGGCATGATTTAAAATGATTATGAATGATGTTTTAATGATATGAAATGATGATATAATTGTGGTACCTATGAGGGTACATTGGTTAGGCACCTAGGATGTTTGTTTGATATGATTTGGATGTATTTGATTGTGTTTTGAATTGGTTAAACAAATGTTTTTTAAGTTGCTTATTGTCTGTAACACCCAAAACCGGTCAATATGCCACGGCCGAATCTGGTATGTCACTAAGGAAAACATTTTGAAAAGAATCGAATTAACAATTAAATTTTAGTGAAAAACTCTTTGAAAATTCTATATTTGTAGAAAACAGGTGTATAATAGGTTTAAACTGATAATTACTTTGAAATTTCCTGAATTAAACTTTAAAGCTTAGTTGATAAATCATAGGTTAGAAAACATTTATATCATTTTAAGAAAACTCGAATTTTTACTTTGAAAACCATTTGCATTTGAATGTAGAAACTTAATGTTTGAAATCATTTAAATTGTAGAAATCACTTAATCTATATTTTACTATCAAACTATTTATATTACCCGATGGTAAGATTTTAAAACCATTGCGTTTTTATTATTTTAGAAAACTTTGAGCTGCATTATTAAATTAATCAAATAATTTATAAGCCATATTTAAAACATATCCAAAGCATATAAATAATCCAAAACATAATTAAATAGGCCTTATTACAAACCCAAAATAAAACAAAAACCAAATTAAAATAAACTAAAGTACCCCAAATCGTAGTTCATGTAAAAATCAAATTTTATCGCATGGCCTCCTCGAGTTCATCCGGCTCCTCATCCGCGATCTCACGAATCACCTGAAATGATAAGGGAGAAGGTGAGTCACCAAGACTCAGTGCATAAATCCTTCCCCCAATTAATGCAACATTCTTACACAATTTATAATCAAGCAACATATATATTATGCACCCAACCTAGCCATCCATAGCTCCTTTTCTACCCCGTGTGGTACCAAACCACTGGTGGTGCCAAACCACTGGTGACCCAAAGTCACGATATCCTAAAATGTGATACCAAATCACTGGTGACCAAAGTCACGAATAATCAAGTTGTGGGGCCAACCCACATGTGATACCAAATCACTGGTGACGATCCCATATCTCAAAAGTGGGGCCAACCCACAGTGGTGCTAGACCACAGGGACGAGACGCTATGAGGTGCCAAACCTCAGGTGTCCCAAAGACACAAATGTGATACCAAATCACTGGAGGTGCCAAACCTCTGGTGTCCAAAGACACGGATATCAAATCCTTCCCCCTCCACTCATATTCCCAAACCAATATATATATATATATATATATATATATATGTAAAGTATAAATCATGCCATCACACTTTGATATGATCATATTACACATAAAAATCATAAATCATGATATCAATCCACATATATTAACATCATATTGAAACGGACTTACCCGAATCCTCATTCATACCATCATGGTATCAAATCAAGATCTCATCGTTTTCCACTTTGATAAAATGATTAGTAAATTATTATTATATAAATATATACATAACCGAATTATAAAGTGTGTAAGGTACACACCTGATAATAGTGATAACTAAACCTTTCCGTTCGTTGATAACCTCGGAATCTCGAACAACAACAATATGCGATTTCTCTCTGGTTGGTGCTTCATAACCCGATGAAGAACCACGAACAAATAATGGCTCGGGGGTACGAATGACTTCAAATAATCGATTATCGCCGGCAGAGGGTCCACATCTCGGTGGAAAGTCTCGGACTCTCGATACAGCCCTTCGTTTGAAATTTGAGGTATGGCAGAACCACCCCTCTTCCAAACACTATGAACTGCTCTTTTCGAACCCATTCTTGATTGCCCCAAAATATAACGTTCACGGAAAGAAGATAATAAACGGACGATAGAGTCCCCTAAAACTTAATCGATTAGTAGACCATCTAAAACGATATAACAAGTGTAAAGATCCTTACCTTAACACTTCGATTCAATTTCGAAAATCGTCACTTGCCTATGGAGTTGGTCAAAAAATCCTTGAATGATGAAATCCTTTCCACACAATCTTAGTATGGCTATGGTCGACTATCAATAAAGAAATGATCAACAATCCACTATACCACTACCAAAATAAAAGGGTTTGTTTGGAAAAGAAGAGATAATGATTTCCATGAAAAAGACAATCCTCTCAAGGTAATACAATTTCGGCAATGTGGTTGAGTGAGACACAAATAGGATTCGGCTAGAGTGGAGAAAGAGAAAGGAAAAGAAAAGTGAAAATAGGAGAAGGAGAATTCGGTTTGCAAATAATGGAAGAAAAGAAAAGAGAATTGAGAGGAGAAAGATTTGGCCAAAGGAAAGTAAAAGAATAAATGTTGATTTTGAACAATATGAAAAAGATTGAAAAAGAGAGATGAGAACAAAAGAGGTTGTTTTCGGCTACAAAGAATTAAAAGATGAGAGGGAGGTTCCAAAGAAGATTCGGCCAAAAGCCTAAGAGGAAATATCAACAACACCAATGGACATTCGGTTATGGCTCACTTTGGTGCATTAGAGAAAAGTTGGTAAAGTTCAAAGGGTTTTTGGTTAAGACACAAAACAAAGAAAGAAGGCCAAAACTAAAACAAAATTCACCTTATTGCCAAGAACATAATCGGCTAAGGAGGAGAGCTTTTGAGAGGAAAAGAAAAAAATACCAAAAGATGAACAAAAAGCACAAAATGCTCCAATTGGCCAACTAAAACCCCCAACTTCCTATCAACATTCGGCCACCCCCCTAGCCACACATGCCGTCCACATTCATGGACAATTAGCCATTAAAAAGCTTCCAAAAACCTCACCTTAAACCAAGCCTTATGTCCCCCATCCTTCCTTAATCCATATGATTCCTTTCCCAAAGTTCAAGCTTTCCTATTTTGCTATCCAACTTACCATAAAAATTGAAAGTCCAACTTACCTTAATTAGAGCTTGACCGACACTAAATGCTAGGATACATAAAAATAAAGTCTTTCAAATGCTATCCATGCTACTCGAACCACTTCCCTCAAGCAACCATCCATGCACCTTAGCCACCTTGCCACTAACTCCTCATGTGCTAGAATTTAATACTTATATTAACTTAAGTGTCAAGTTCACCTAATCCACTTCACTAAATTCTTCACACTAAAAATTACTCTAACTATGTAAATAAATCCAATCCTACACAAGACTATGCTAAACACACAAACAATACTACCCGAGCTAACACAAGTAACTAGATGACATACAAATTTTTCCTAAAGCCCAAAGCCCAAGCCCAATCCTACTAGGCCCAATTTCGGGATGTTACATTGTCTAAGCTTGTAGGGAATGATAAACTTGTTGTTTAAGATACATGATGAGTCCAAACGGCCAGACATATGAGCGTATGACTGGGTCGTGTGAGACACATGGCTAGCACATGGGCATGCGAGGCCATTTCGAAAGGGCACACAGTCTGGCACATGGGCGTGCGGTTCGACCGTGTGACCCAAGTTAGAGAGTTACACGGGTATAGACACGGGCTAGGACATGGCCTTGTGTCCCTATTTCGAATGCCCACACGGTCTAAGACACGAGTGTGTCTCTTGATCGTGTGAGTCACACGGTCCTGACCACACGGCCGTGTGAACCCTGCAGCTTTGAAAATTTTTAACATTTTTCAAAAATTTTTTGAGCTTTTGAATTAGTCCCAATTTGTTTCTAACGCGTATTTTGGGCCTCGAGGGCTCGAATAAAGGACAATATATATGAGTTTAATTGGTTTTTGACCTGAAAATAATATGATAAGATGTAACATCCTGAACTAGGGGTTGTTTGCAATTTAATTATTTTTCCCATGTGTGTGCTTGAAGAAATATGTGTGCTTGATTGCTTGACATATTCTTGGGTCTAGTCATAACCCCAGGCTAGGTCTGACTTAGGGCTGGAAAATTTCTTTTTAGTGCTTAAGAGGAGGGAGCTAGGTGAGATAGGGGTTAAGAGAAAATTTTGGGAGAAGTTGGACACAAGGAATTAATTGGCATAGTGGCTTGGGGCACTAAGGTGCAAGGGAGTGCAGGGGGGAAGAGGTTCGAGTCGTGAGGGTAGCATGGTAGTGTTTTTTTTATGCATGCTGGCGTGAAAGGAGTGAGCTAATGGCATGCGTGTGGGACTCTTAATTTGATAAGGATAAACCTTGTTTTGCTTTTAAATTCAGCTGGTAAGTGCTATTAGTTTTATTCTTTTTATTTATTTGAAGGGGTGGCTAGGAGATAAAATAGAAGATAAATCTTGTTTTAATTCAAATGGGTGATAATTGAAAGATAAAGAATTATCACCAAAGAGGTGAGTGTTGGCCGAATGTAGGATTCCTTAGGGACTTCCATATTCGGTTGAGTATAGTGAGGGGGTGCCGAAAACTTGTTTTCTTTCTTCTCAATTTGTGTTGAATTCTCCCTAGTTCTCTTGGTCTTAAAGTTCTTCAAATTCCTCTCTTCTCTTTAGTTTCTACTTGGCCGAATCTATCACCCCTCTTCTACTCAAAATCCATCTTCCATCTTGTGTAAGCCGAATCTATTCCATTCTTTTGCCTAAATCTCCCTTCTCCTATTAGATCCACTTTGGCCGAATATCAGGTGGGCATAGATTCTCTTCGGGATTTATTCTTCAAATCGGTTTGTAAGGGTAAGTGATTGCCAAAACCTTCCTTTCATATTATCTCTTTCTCTGTCGACTTATATGAAGGAAAAGCCGAAATTCGGCATTTGTGGATGGTTTGGTTAACTACTTTTGAAACTGTTTTCTCATAAAGTGCTACGGGATTTTGAAACCGCCGAACTAAGCCTCCGTTCTGTACTAATCGATTTGGTAAGTCTATGGTAAAGAATTTCTCCTTAAGCCTATTCATTAGATATTTTTGGAAAAGCCGAAGGCTAACATTTGAAGTGTGCTAGTGTAGCCGATGACAAGGAGGACTTGGTGTGTGTTCTCGGTATTTGGTAGGAGACCAAATCGACACTAGGGTAAGAAATAAAACTTGTGCGATTCATCCTTCGAGATTGTTAGATCTATCCGAATAAGGCTTTTTGGGTACTAACCTATAGTGGCCGAATGTAGGGCAATACAGGAATACATTTCGAGATTTTGTGATATCGCATAGATTCGAGATTTCTCCTTAGATTTACGGTTAAACAGGTGTGTAAAACTCTTACACACTTTATTAGTTAGCATTGCTATTATATTACGATTTAATCATTGTGGTAGTGATTTGCTTGTGGACATGAGCATGGATTCCGGGTAAGTCACTTGTAATTTAAAATCATTATGGATGACATGATGGGTAATATGCTATGCCATGACTTATATGCATGATTTACGATAATATGTTAAGCATGATATGAGCATGTTGGTAATAGGATTGATGAGAGGAGGATTATTCTCATGGATGTCACTAGTGGTTTTGACCACAAGATGGGTTGGCCCCTCGGTTTAATTGTGACTTGATCACCGTGGTTTTGACCACACCGTTGATATAAATTGTGACTAAGTCCGGTGGTTTGGTACCACCGATGGTTTGGACCACATATTGATAGTTGTGACCTATGGTCATCGATGGTTTTGACCACACGATGGGTTGGCCCCATCACTTGATTTGTGACTCGGTCACTAGTGGTTTTGACCACGGTGGTTTTGGGGTAGTTAAAGGAGTATGGATGGTTAGTTTGGGTTGCATGTTTGCATGTTTTACTAATATTTTGTGTATGAGTTTGCACTTCCAGGTTGGGGATTTATACACTGAGTCTTGGTGACTCACCCCTTCCCATATCATTTTGCAGATGAGTAGATCGCGGAGATGGAGCCGAAGAGGACTCGAGGCGGCCATGCTTGATTCCTTGGATTTAAATTCTATTTAGCACAGTTTAAATTTACTATTTACTAAATTTTTTATTTGGGTTGTAATAAGGCCGCTAGTTATTATTTTGGAGGTTTAAGTAGTTGTTTTGCTTCATTTCTACTATATCACTCATGAATTAACAAATTGCTTAAATAAATCAGTTAAAAATGACGTTTTCAAAATGGAAATTTTTACGGGTTTTCAAGGATGTTACCATTGGGTAGAAAAAATTCACCAAGTACTCAATAACTCTGAAGGTTCTAAAAATTTAAATGATCAAATGTTTTCAAAGGTTTTTCAACACAACCATGTTTGTAAAATCAATCCCACCTGAGTTTTATCAAACACCGTTTTATAACCTTGACAGTATTTTCAGATTTTCACCAGTTAATCAAAATCTTTCGAAACGTTTTACTTTGTGACATACCAGATCCGGTAGAGGCTCATGGGCCGAGTTTGGGGTGTTACATAAGAAACATTTGTAATTTATGACTATTTAATCCATAAGCTTCGGTAATTCTATGAAACTCTATTTCGACGACGGATGTGGGTTAGGGGTTTTACAATTTCACTATATAAGTCATTCATTCACATAATTCAAATGTTACCTTTTCAATCCAAATACTTACATTACATTTTCCATTTGTATTCTCAATAACATAGTTCATTTATATGCATATCTTTTCATTTTAACCTTTAGTTGCTCATTGAACCAAATAGAATAACATCGAATAATGGAAATAATATTTTCAGTACAACCTACCTGATACAATACACTGTCACGA
Organism: Gossypium rotundifolium; assembly: GCA_025506655.1. NCBI lineage: Eukaryota > Viridiplantae > Streptophyta > Magnoliopsida > Malvales > Malvaceae > Gossypium > Gossypium rotundifolium. The sequence continues at coordinate 146,833,397 of CP106722.1, forward strand.
AGCTTGCTAGGCTCAAAGCCTGATATAACACACCGACATGAAGCCTACCAGGAAAAATGCCTGATATAATACACCGACACGAAGCCTGTTAGGCACAAAGCCTAAGATAATACACCATCATTGTAACATCCTGAAAAGGGCCTATGCATTTTCAGTTTAATTGTATGAAATGACAAGTTTAAGCACTAAGAATAAATTTTTGATATTTTGGAAACCTGAACATTTTGGAAACTTGAACATTTTGGAAACCTGAACATTTTGGAAACTTGAACATGTAAGAAAAATGGCAAGTTCTGAGCCGATAAAAATTTTAGGAAACTTAGAAATGATGCGAAATGTCAAATTTTAAAGTTTAAAATAGGAAATAAGGGCAAGAGGGCCTTAAAAGAAAAAGTTGGAGAATTTTGACACACAAACAAGGCTTGGAAAAGTGGCTGAAGATGTCACTTAGGGCTTAGAGAAATGGCTCTATATGCAAGAGAAATGGGCCTGAGTTTGAGTCACTTGGAAAGCAAATAATGAAGGTTTTATTTTTGCTTCCATAAGCAAGAGGGTGGACGGCACAAGCTTCTAGAAATAGAGGTGTTTTAATTCCATAAATATATGATTAATAAGTGATAAATAAGGATTTTCTTTTAATAGGATAATTGAGGAGATAAGTGATGGATTAAACACTTTTATTTTAAATAAAAGAGACAATATTATCACTTATGAGGAGTAGTGGCCAAGTAAGGGACTCTCCTATTGATAATTTCGGCTAAAGGAGGAGAGTTAGGCTATTCTCTCATCCTTTTCCTAAGTGTGCCAAAAATTCCCTAGCCCCTAATTCTCTCTCGAAATTTTTACTAAGCAAAACTCCATCTTTTCTTCTCCTCTCCTTTGTCATTGTTAAGCCAAAACCCTTCTCTTTTGATCCTGTTAAATCTCCATAGCGAATAATCAGTAACTCTAGGCAAGGAAGCAATCGATTAAAGGCATCAAGGTAAGGTTAAGCTATTCAATTTCCTTTCTTTTCTATTTGCCGAAAGTAAAAGGCCTAATCCCTATTCTTGTTCATGGCCGAATCTACAAGGATCTCTCAGGTTTCTACAATTACCGAATATAAGGATCAAGGATCTAAGGTAAGGAATATAAATATTCGGTCAAGGTTTTGATTATGTCTTAATAATTCTGACATGAAGTTATAGTGATTTCGACAGATATTCAAGACAAGGGAAACTTTCGGGATTTGGAAACTATAAGGTAAGTACATAGATCCAATCGGCCTAGGGTTATGTTGGTATTATTTTTCATTTACTCAAAAGTTGGAAACTGACATAATTACCTGATTTAGTGGCTAGCCGATTTAAGGAAGGAGTATTATCAATTTCTCGCTGTAATATCTCGGGTTAGGGGTTATTTTGTTATGGCACGTGTTTGGTCTGATCATGTTGTTGTGTTTTGATGTTGTTGGGGCTTAGTTATAAGCTAGGTGTCTGAGTGGTAGGAAAAATTTTTGTTTTTAATTTCGGGGTTTATAAATATCTTTAGGTGAATTTAGCATAACAAATGTGGTGGAGTGGCAAGCAAGGCGCCACTAAGAGATTGGATTAGCGTCACAAGCTGCAAAGTGCTCCATTTTGGTTTCTATTTTAACGGCATAATTCGCCTTGCACCAAGTCAAAAGTTCAGGGAGACTAGTTCAAACTAGTTTGAATGGGAGGCTTAGAAGTTGTGGCTTGATTTTGGAGAGATTTTGGGGAGAATACGGTTTGGTATGTAGTGGAAGTCAAAACTCCTTCTTTATTTTGTGCATTTTTGGTCAAAAAGCATTTTGGAAGCAAATTCTCCTTTGTCAAAATAGTGTTTGTTCTCCTTAAATCGGAAGTAGTATCTTTTATGCATCTCTTAACTTGGTGTGTGTTGGCCTAATGTTTGTTTCCAATATCTTGTGTAAACCAAAGCAGGCATTCTCTTCTTCTCGACGTTAAAGAAACTTACATTCTCCATTTGCTTTCTCCATTGCTAGTCGAAACTAGCTTCTCTCCTCTCATACTCTCTTTCTTCTCTCAATATCTTCTTTCAAACTCCATTCTCCAAAAACACCATCCTCCATTGAAAACACCTCCCTCTTTTCATCTTAATTGCCTTTCTTTTCCAAAACCTCTTAGCCAAACTTTCTTCAACCTTTGCCGATTTCTTTTCTCCTTTTGAACCACATTTCTTTTGCTTGGTACTTCAAAGACTCTAGTACCTTCCTTTGTTGAAGCTAAAACTTTTCTCCTTTTGTTAAGGGTGTTAGTGTTTCTTTATTGTATATCGGAGGAGGGTTAACCTTGTTGGATTCTTGTTTCAACTAGTAAGAGGTATGTGTTTGGCGAAATTTCTCCCCTCTCTTGTGCTTTGTCAATTTTGGGGTGTTTTAGGCCGACGCATCTTGAAAGGAGTTAACTTTTGGTTTTGTAATCGCAAATTTGAAGCAAGCAAGAAGAGCCTTCCTTCTCGATAATCTAGTGGTGGTAAGAGGTTGATGGTTTTCTTTAGTTGTTAGCCACTTATGAGACTAATGGTTTGTGTGAATCGGAAGGAACCATTGTTGGTTCGGGTTTGGTGGCGAGGTAAAGGTTTATAAACCCTTTTGGTTTATTGGTTCGGCGAATGGTTTTAAGTGATTAATCTTGTGTTTGATTTTAGGAGCGGGTATCATCGGTTCGTTGGGTTAAGCTGCGTGTTATCAGGTTGTGTAAACTAACACACCTTTTCTTGAGTAATATGTTAATAACTGATTGTGTAAGTGAAACAGTATGGGTGGTGATATTATACCTAATGAGGTATGGATACGGATTCGGTAAGTCCGTTTCATTACGAGATCTGTGATGATGTATGATATCATAATTTATGGTGTGTGTATTTTGAGATGCCATATTAAGCATGTGCACCGTGGTTGGCAACAAGGTAAGTAATACAAATCGTACTAGGATTTGGTACCACGGGGTTTTAAGCCAAATAGGTTTGTTAATATGTTTTAATGGTTGGACATGGAGCCGAGATGGATATAGGAGTTAAAGATCTAGATCATTTGGTTTAGATTGTTCTTATGTTTTATTATTTATATCGTGGATTGGATTTCAAGTTCAAGGAATCTATTAAGCAAATCACAAGTAATTTAAGATAAACGTGTGTACCCATACTAACCTTCAATACGTTATATGGCAAATATTAACTATATGATTATACATAAGAATGTGAATATGGCTAAGTAGATCGTTCTTGAGGATTTCAAATGTGGTACAAAAGTACTACGAGTACGTTTCCTATTTTCGATAGGATTATGAATATGTTATTTTATAACATGTGAAAATATATATATGAATGTGGAATTAAGTATGTTATGCATGATATAAAATTTATGGGGCATTCGGGATCTATGTGAAAGGGAAGAAGGTGTTGACTTTGGTCTCTAAGCGGAATATGGTGACTACGGTCACAAAAATTTGAATATGGTAACTCGGTTACATTATCGAATTTGGTAACCGGTTACATTATTTGAATATGGTGTCTAATGACACAAATTATATGGGCGATGAGCACGTCATTGCGATGGATGCCTTCGATGGTGTGTAGCGGATGGAGGTTGACTTAGTAGTCCCACGGTGTGGCTGGCGGTATGGGTGGTGTGTAGTGGATGGACAAATAGGCTTGGGTTTGGGTTGCATCATCATTTATTTTATATGAATATGAATTTGATATGAACATGTATGCACGATTTGTTGAATGTTAGTCTTGTGTGCACATTGAGTCTGTTGACTCACCCATTGTGGGAACTATTTTCGTGTGATGAACAAAGGATTGAACCGGGACGGTAGACCTTGAGGTGGCCATGCTTCATTTGAAGATTTTATGTAATTTGGACTTTATTTTTTAGTACCTTTAATTTTATATTTGGGTTTTACTTGATGTAATAAGGCCGTAAGCCCAAGTGGATTTTTTCCTTATTACGCTTTACTTTAAACTATTATGTTACTGAACTATTTATGACTAAAGTTAAAGTGATATTTTTTTATAAACCTTAAAAAATTATTTTGTCACCTTAATAAAATTGGATTTACAAGATTAATTAAATGGGTTTCCAATCTAAGCCCAACTCAAAATAATAGTTTTGAAAATTTTACAAAATTTCTCTAAGTATGTAAAATCTTTGAAACCGGTTTACTTTAGGAACATACCAGATTCAGTTCGGGCTCGTGGGTAGGGTGTGAGGTGTTTCAATTTGGTATCGAGCCCGATTTTAAACTCTCGGCTGTGGGCTAAGGCCCAAAACGTTTTCAAAGCGAGCCAAATGATTATCTTTGAAAAATAGCGGGTTTTCGGCATGGCACCTAAGTCTCAGGCCATGATCCACCGGTAAGTACCCTAACTCTATGTGTGATTCTATGATTTATGAACTGTATAAGGGTAGAAAAGCCATGGAGCGTAGAATAGAATGATAGGAACTTGAACCCTAGGACTAGTCTACTCAAACACAAACACATAAGACTTAATGCACTAAACAAACCTATGGCTAAGTCAACGAGCTAGGGTGTGGTAACCCTCAGACGCATGTCTAGGATTGGATCCGAAGAGCACTGGTATTTAGCAGTCCTAGTGACTCACCTCCTCTTCGCAGAATCCTACAGTGCGTAGCCCGGTTCACCCTAACTCGAGAGGGCTCGGTGGTGTGGCAACCTCTATGCACATGTCTAGGAATGGTTTCGGTGGGAGCTTGGTATTTAAGCAGTCCAGCGTGACTCACCTCCTCTCCACACGAATCTTGCACAGTGCGTAGCTTTGGTTCACCACGACCAAGAAGGCTCGGTCATAGGCTAAACATAATGACTAAAACCCGAGAGGGAAGTAGCCATGTTTTAAAAAAAAGAAGATAGAACAAAACAACAAACCCTAGTTTTTTCAAACTTTTAAAACTTTCTTTTAAATCTGAAAAATTATTTTACAACATCTTGAAAAACTCACGATTTGCGAAAATTACAAAAATGCCTCGGGGTGAAATTACCAAAAGCATACTTGGTTTATAAAATGTTCAACTACTCAACGACTTTACCAAAATTTCATTATTTTATAAACATTCAAAACCCTAATTTGTAAAATATCAAAATACCTTGATTTTGAAAAAATTACAAAATTGCCCCTAACTTACAAAATTACCAAAATGACCCTGATTTCTAAAATTTTTTGCAACATTCCCACTTTTGAAGGAACAATTTTGAAAAGAACCTCAAAGTTTTACAACTTTTGAAATACCCTAATTTATTAAATTCACAAATTTACCCGATTTGTGAAAAATTACCAAAATACCCACGAGGTCAAAAATTAAAATACCCCAGATTTTAAAATTTTCCAAATCACCCGAGACTTTGAAATTTTCAAAATAATTTTGACAAAAACACCAAGGAACATTTTTCTTACGAAAATTATAAAATGCCCATAGGACAAAATTATGAAAATACCCCAGGTAGTGGAAAACAACAACAACGAAAACTACACGCTTCTCCGAATGAACAAAAGTTCATACTTGTTTGATGGATGAATGAATGAATGGAAAAGACGTGTGTTTGTATGAATCTGAAAGAACCACTCTTAAATTTCTTTTCATAAAACTCCTTCGCGGGTAAAAAAGTGGAAACATTAGGCCTAGACTCTGAACTTTCTGATAGACAGATGACTGTAGTAAGCCCATTAGGCTAAACTGTTGTGGTAGACAAGATCTTTTGGAATGTGCCCTTAGAAATTCAGGGAGTGAACTTTCGAGCAGATTTAATGGAGTTACCCTTCGGAGAATTTGAACTTATACTCGGAATGGATTGGCTAGTAGAACACCGAGCCGTATTGGATTGTGCGGCTAAACGTATGGAACTAAGAACCCCGAAGGATGAAGTGGTAGTAATGATCGGTGAAAGGAGGAACTACTTGTCTAACATAGTTTAACCTTCAAGGTTTGAAGATGGTTAAGAAAGGTTGCAAGGCATTCCTAGCCTTCGTAAATGCGATAGGTGGAAAGGAAGAAGTATTAATGGAGTTAGGACGGTAAGGGACTTCGTGGATGTGTTTCGGAGGAATTACTGGAATACCCTAGACAGGGAGGTAGAATTTGGAATAGATTTGCTACCGGGAACAGCACCTGTGTCAATCGCTCCATATCGAATGGCGCCAAAAGAGTTAGTGGAGCTCAAGGCTCAAATCCAAGAACTGTTGGATCGTGGGTTCATCCGACCTAGTGTGTCTCCTTGGAGAGCACCGGTCTTATTTGTGAAGAAGAAGGATGGAACTATGCGTATGTACATAGACTACCGTCAGTTGAATAAGCTGACCATTAAGAACAAGTATCCTTTGCCAAGGATCGATGACTTGTTCGATCAGCTAAAGGGGGCTGCAGTATTTTCAAAGATCGACTTAAGGTCGAGATATCATCAGTTGAAGGTGAAGGAGGCTGACATCCATAAGACCGCTTTAAGGACAAGATATGGCCACTTTGAGTTTATAGTGATGCCGTTCATATTTTCTTTTAGAGTTCGATTTTTGCTCGGCTACTCTATTTGAGGAAAATATGGTGGTGTTATTAAGTTGTGTATAGTATTCAAATGATTAAACATATCCACCACCATGATAACTTATTCTTTTTATTAAGTTGGTTTTAACTTCTTACTTATAAAGAATAAATTCTCTTCATCTTAGCTCTTAAGCAAATATATATAGCAATGAAGGTAATATTAAATCATATATTATTTTAACTAAAATTTATTTATATTGTATATTATATTCTATTTTCATTTATAAAGACGCTCCGGTAGCGTTCATGGACATGATGAATCGGGTTTTCCAACCCTACTTGGATAGGTTCGTCGTTATGTTCATCGACGATATTTTGGTGTACTCGAAGTCGGAGGAGGAGCATGATGAGCATCTCCGAGTTGTGTTGGAAGTGTTAAGGGAGAAGAAGCTCTATGCCAAATTCAGCAAGTGCGAATTTTGGCTTAAGGAGGTGGCATTCTTAGGACATGTGGTATCCGCAGAAGGAATAAGAGTGGATCCTAGGAAGATCGAAGCGGTGTTGGATTGGAAACCACTAGGTTCGTGGCTAAAATCAAGTTTCTTAGGCTTGGCGGGCTATTCTGAAGGTTTGTGGAAGGATTCTCGTCAATAGCGCGCCTTTAACAAAGTTGCTAAGGAAGGAAGTACCCTTTGAATGGACTAATAAGCAGCAGGAGAGCTTTGAAAAGCTTAAGAAGGTGCCGATGGAAGCTCCAGTGTTAATTCAGCCGGAGGCAGGAAAAGATTTTGTGGTGTACTGTGACGCTTTGCATACGGGGTTAGGCTGTGTGCTAATGCAAGATGGCAAAGTAGTCACTTATGCGTCACGGCAGCTAAGGCCTCATGAGGTTAACTACCCAACTCATGACTTGGAGCTAGCAGCAGTGGTTTTTGCCCTTAAGGTTTGGAGGCACTACCTTTATGGAGAAAGGTCAGTTATCTACACAGACCACAAGAGCCTTAAGTATTTATTGACTCAGAAGGAGTTGAACTTGAGGCAACGAAGGTGGGTGGAATTGTTGAAGGACTACTACTATTCGATAGAATATCATCCGGGCAAGGCAAATGTGGTAGCCGATGCCCTGAGTAGGAAGGTTGTGTCAGATCTACGGGCTTTGTTCACTCACTTAAGTTTGTATGATGATGGAAGCCTGTTGGCAAAATTGCAAGTCAAGCCCACATGGCTGAAGGAGGTGAAAGAGGGACAGTTGGCTGATAAGGACTTAAGTACTAAATTACAACAAGTATAGCAAGGAGGATTAAAGGACTATGGCGTCAATGATGAAGGAGTGTTGTGCTACAAGGGAAAGGTCTGTATGCCAAGGAATAAGGAGTTGAGACAAAGGATTCTTCGGGAAGCGCATGGTAGCCCTTATGCTATGCATCCCGGAGGCATCAAGCTGTATAGAGATCTAAGGGAACAATTTTGGTGGTCTGATCTGAAATGGGAAGTAACTGAATTTGTGGGGAAGTGTTTGACGTGTCAGCAAGTTAAGGCTGAACACCAAGTCCCATCGGGATTGCTTCAACCAATCGAAGTTCCACAATGGAAGTGGGAAAGAATTACCATGGACTTCGTTAGTGGGCTTCCCCTTACGCCTACTAAGAAGGACTCGGTATGGGTGATAGTGGACCGTTTGACCAAGTCCGCACACTTTATCCCAGTAAGAATGGATTATTCCCTTCAGAAGTTGGCCAAGTTATATGTGGCGGAGATTGTGAGGTTGCATGGAGTACCAAAGTCGATCATCTCTGATAGAGACCCAAGGTTTACGTCTCGATTTTGGAAGGCACTTCATCAAGCTTTAGGCACTAAGTTAGACTTCACTATGGCTTTTCATCCACAATCAGACGGGCAGTCTGAACGGGTTATACAAGTGTTGGAGGATATGTTGAGAGGCTATGTAATGGATTTCCGAGGAAGTTGGGAAGATTACTTCCCTTTAGCTAAACTTGCCTACAACAACAGCTATCAAGCTAGCATTCGGATGGCACCATACGAAGCATTGTATGGAAGGAAGTGTAGAACACCTACTTGTTGGACCGAGTTAGGAGAACGTTGAGTTTTGGGACCGAAATTAGTGGCAGAAACTGAGGAAAAGGTTGAGTTAATTCGTGCACGGTTGAAGGAAGCCTCTGATAGGCAGAAGTCGTACGCAGACCTTAAGCGGAAGGAAATAGAGTTTGAAGTGGGAGACCAAGTATTCCTGAAAGTCTCACCTTGGAAGAAGGTAATGAGGTTCGGTCAAAAAGGGAAGTTAAGCCCAAGGTTTATAGGGCCTTATCGAGTACTGAAACGAGTTGGGCCAGTGGCATACCAATTAGAGTTGCCACCAGAATTGCAGCAGATGCACGATGTATTTCATGTATCCATGCTACGTCGCTACCGATCGGATCCGTCGCATGTGGTATCTGTTGAAGAAGTGGAGCTAAGGCCAGACTTATCCTACGAGGAAGAACCGATTCGAATCTTGGAACGTGATGTGAAAGTACTACGAAGGAAGACAGTGCCTCTAGTCAAAGTGTTATGGCGCAATCATGGATCGGAAGAAGCTTCGTGGGAGCCAGAAGAGACCATGCGATAGCAATACCCTCAACTATTTTAGTTAGGAAATTTCGGGGACAAAATTTTGTTTAAGGGGGTAGAACTGTAACATCCTGAAAAGGGCCTATGCATTTTCAATTTAATTGTATGAAATGACAAGTTTAAGCACTAAGAATAAATTTTTGATATTTTGGAAACCTGAACATTTTGGAAACTTGAACATTTTGGAACATTTTGGAAACTTGAACATGTAAGAAAAATGGCAAGTTCTGAGCCGATCAAAATTTTAGGAAACTTAGAAATGATGCGAAATGTCAAATTTTAAAGTTTAAAATAGGAAATAAGGGCAAGAGGGCCTTAAAAGAAAAAGTTGGAGAATTTTGACACACAAACAGGCTTGGAAAAGTGGCCTGAAGATGTCACTTAGGGCTTAGAGAAATGGTGCCATATGTAAGAGAAATGGGCCTGAGTTCGAGTCACTTGGAAAGCAAATAATGAAGGTTTTATTTTTGCTTCCATAAGCAAGAGGGTGGACGGCACAAGCTTCTAGAAATAGAGGTGTTTTAATTCCATAAATATATGATTAATAAGTGATAAATAAGGATTTTCTTTTAATAAGATAATTGAGAAGATAAGTGATGGATTAAACACTTTTATTTTAAATAAAAGAGACAATATTATCACTTATGAGGAGTAGTGGCCAAGTAAGGGACTCTCCTATTGATAATTTCGGCTAAAGGAGGAGAGTTAGGCTATTCTCTCATCTTTTTCCTAAGTGTGCCGAAAATTCCCTAGCCCCTAATTCTCTCTGCCGAAATTTTTACTAAGCAAAACTCCATCTTTTCTTCTCCTCTCCTTTGTCATTGTTAAGCCAAAACCCTTCTCTTTTGATCCCTGTTAAATCTCCATAGCCGAATCTCTGTAACTCTAGGCAAGGAAGCAATCGATTAAAGGCATCAAGGTAAGGTTAAGCTATTCAATTTCCTTTCTTTTCTATTTGCCGAAAGTAAAAGGCCTAATCCCTATTCTTGTTCATGGCCGAATCTATAAGGATCTCTCAGGTTTCTACAATTACCGAATATAAGGATCAAGGATCTAAGGTAAGGAATATAAATATTCGGTCAAGGTTTTGATTATGTCTCAATAATTTTGACATGAAGTTATAGTGATTTCGACAGATATTCAAGACAAGGGAAACTTTCGGGATTTGGAAACTATAAGGTAAGTACATAGATCCAATCGGCCTAGGGTTATGTTGGTATTATTTTTCATTTACTCAAAAGTTGGAAACCGAGATAATTACGATTTAGTGGCTTGCCGATTTAAGGAAGGAGTATTATCAATTTCCGGCATTTGGTTTACAATCTTTTAATTGACAACAAGGTAAGTAATACAAATCCTACTAGGATTTGGTTTTTAAGCCAAATAGATTTGTTAATATGTTTTAATGGTTGGTAGAATATAGGAGTTAAAGATCTAGATCGGTAGATCGTTCTTTGATTTCAAGGAATCTATTAAGCAAATCGGTGTGTACCCATACTAACCTTCAATACGTTATATGGCAAATACTAACTATATGATTATACATAAGAATGTGAATATGGCTAAGTACCTAATGTGGTACAAAAGTACTTAGTACGTTTCCTATTTTCGATAGGATTATGAAATATGTTATTTTATAACATGTGAAAATATATAAATGAATGTGGAATTAAGTATGTTATGCATGATATAAAATTTATGAGGCATTCGGGATCTATGTGAAAGGGAAGAAGGTGTTGACTTGGTCTCACCAGCGGAATATGGTGACTACGGTCACAAAATTTGAATATGGTAACTCGGTTACATTATCCGAATTTGGTAACCGGTTACATTATTTGAATATAGTGTCTAATGACACAAATACATGTCGATGAGCACGTGATGACTACCTTCAATGGTGTGTAGCGGATGGAGGGTTGACTTAGTAGTCCCCGGTGTGTTGGCGAGTGCTGGTGGTGTGTAGCGGATGGACAAATAGGCTTGGGTTTGGGTTGCATCATCATTTATTTTTATATGAATATGAATTTGATATGAACATGTATGCCTGATTTGTTGAATGTTAGTACTGTGTGCACATTGAGTCTGTTGACTCACCCCGCTGTGGGAACTATTTTCAGGTGATGAACAGTGACGGACCGGGACGGTAGACCTTGAGGTGGCCATGCTTCATTTGAAGATTTTATGTAATTTGGACTTTATTTTTTAGTACCTTTAATTTTATATTTGGGTTTTACTTGATGTAATAAGGCCATAAGGCCCAGTGGATTTTTTTTTCTTATTCTGCTTTACTTTAAACTATTATGTTACGAACTATTTATGACTAAAGTTAAAGTGATATTTTTTTTATAAACCTTAAAAATTATTTTGTCACCTTAATAAAAATTGGATTTACAAGATTAATTAAATGGGTTTCCAATCTAAGCCCAACTCAAAATAATAGTTTTCGAAAATTTTTCAAATTTTCTCTAAGTAACGAAAATCTTTGAAACCGGTTTACTTTAGGAACATACCAGATCCGGTTTAGGCTCGTGGGCCGGGTGTGGGGTGTTTCAATCACGTAGCTTATTGGACTTAAGGCCCAATACATTATCTCTAATACAACTCAATTTCATTATTAGTTTTCATCAACCAACATTCAATAAATGGAAACATCACAATTATTAAAATAAAACAAATATCAAGGAATTTGGTATGATATATTACATATAATACGAACTAACCTGAACTCAAACGACTTCTAACACGAACCGACCATTATTCCGCTACTTTGACTTTTCGACCATTTGTATCCATTCAAGTTGTTTCTTGATTTAAATAAATATTTTTATTCAATTAATCTCATTCCATCATTTAAAATAATTAGTTCAAACCTAAAACCCTTATCCATGTGAATTTACTAAATTACCTCAATATTTTAACATTTATACAATTTAGTCCTAAATCCAAAAATTCATTAATTATCCACATTTAATCAAAATACTAGCCATCAAAATTTCATATAATTTATAATCAGCCCATATATATTATCATTTCCCAATATTTAAATAAAATTTTACTAACTTAACAACTAAGTCCTTAAACTTAAAATCATAAAAATTACTTAACAAAATATGCCTATTTAACGACCAAGCTTAACAATCTATTACCAAACTTCAAAAACATATCAAATTCATCCATGACATAATCTATAACATTTAACAATTTTACAAAATAGTCCCTAAGCTAGCTAGATTAAGCTAAAATGATTTCAAAAACATAAAATTTACTAAAAACAATGTTCAAAATTACTCACATGCAAGATGAATAGCTTGACCGAAACTTGGGGCTTCAAAAATGGCAATTCTGGTTGATGAAAAAGAAGAATTAAAGTGGAAATATGTTGTTTTCTTATTTTAACTTATTTTATTATTAACTTAATAATATTATAACATATAAAACCTTTTAAAATTAGGAACTAACCGTCCAAATATATAAAGTGGTCTAATTATCCCTTAGACCATCAAACAACTATCAATTATGCATTTTAATTAAAAAATATTGATTAATTTTTGCAATTTTACGATTTAGCCATTTTTTACTCAATTAACTATCCAAATATTAAAATTTCTTAACCAAATTTTAATATAACCATAATAACACTCCATAGATATTTAATAAAATATTTACAGGCTCGGTTTATAAAAACGAGATCCTGATACCTCATTTTCTAAAACCATTTAGCTTTAGGGTCATACCACTTGAACCTAATCATTCATTCAAGTAACATAAATTATCAAATCAAAATTTATTAAATGGCTATATTGGACTCATAAATATTAAATAGTAATATTTATGGACTCACTTGTTAGATTTGTGGCCCCAAAACTATTATTTTCGACACTACTAAAAAATGGGCTGTTAAATCACAGATAGGCCATATTAATTTTTGGTTAATTCCTCCCTAAATGACTTCCTAGGTTTGTTAAGCTTAAAATTTAAGTTCTTCCTCTCCCAAACAGCTCATATGCTAAGAAAACCCTACATACCAATTAATTAATCACACCTCCACTCACTAATGACCTATAAAAGGATTAGTTCCTTGTGGATCTCATGAACACAATAATCTTGAAAATAAAGATAAGCATGGATAATGAATCAAGAGAAAGGTTTAATAGAATCCTAAATTGTATTGATTGAAGAGCAGAATCCACAGTAGTTTGATCACAATTACAACTCGCGTTCTTCGATGAACACGAAATAGAAAAGAACTGAAAAAACCTAAAACTTAAAAGAAAGGAAAAAAAACTAAAGACTAAATTTACAAAGATAAACTTAGAATGTAATAGCTATCCTTAATAGCCTATTTATAGAGTTAACGTTGTCATCGTCCTTAAACCTAAGTTAGCTAACGTTCTCGTGTTTTAATTTCCATTGTGTGGACCAAAATGCCCTTGGCTCGTAAATCTTCCCATATAGGACTAAAGTCTCGACACTCTAGTCTCTGTGTCGTGACATCAAATGCAGTATGCATGGTTTAAGGATAGCTTCAGGGGTGTGTTGCGACACCCAAGGCAGCATAGCAATCTTGGCATTCTGCTCCCTATGTTGTGACATCGCATTCCTTGGGTTGCAACATAACGACTAGCTTTGAGTTTCGATGCCTTTGAATGGTCGTTTGTATTATTAAGTACGTTAGCTTACCTTTAGGCATCAGTCGGCCTCTAAGGTCAATAAAAGACTCAAAATGCACTTTTATTGAATTTAAACTAAACTCAAAATTTTTCGTGAAATTTCAAGGCAGGGTACACGAGCCCATTTGGTCATATGACACGCCCGTGTCACAGGCCGTGTCTGACCCCTTGTAACTCTCTGACTTGCACCATACGGCCAACCACATGCTCGTGTGCTAGGCTGTATGGTTAATTAAAATTTTCAAATTTAGGTGCAGGTTTCACACGGCCAAGACACACGCCAGTGTTCTAGGCCGTCTAGCACACACGATTGAGACACAAGCCCGTGTCTCTGCCCGTGTGCTCAAGTTTGAGCATTCTGTTTCTCAAATTTAAAATGGAGGGGATACACGACCTAATCACACGCCCATGTACTAGGCCGTGTGTCACACACGGTCAAGACACATTCCCGTATATTTACCTGTGTGGACAAAATAAAGCCATTTCTAGCTTCATTTCTCACCCAAAACTTTTCCATGATCCTACATCAAAACTTACATTCAAATACCAACCAACCTAAGTATTGAATTCAAGCAAATTCTAACATTTAATATGTTATATCATTACATACATATATGTTTATAATCTTACCTTAATTTGATATATACATTAAACATCATTTAATCAACCATAATTAACACATTTATCATGATATAATGCCTTATAAATACACCAAAATAAGCCATTACTAGCCATTCCAATAGCTACATCACAAACAACATATTCAAGCCAACAATGGCCAAGTTAACCTATACATGCCATTATACAAAAATAAGTTTACTAATTGTACCAAAACAAACTAGTGGATAGTGTGATGATGCTTTAACCGATCACCAACCTTCTCGAGCTTCCTAGCACTATAAACAGAGAAAATAAAACCTAGTAAGCATTATATGCTCAGGAAGTTTGTATAATAAGAACTAAAACTTACCAATCACATTTAATAACATTAAGCATTCAATAACATGCTTTTCATCAATTTGACAAATTTACCTAAACAAACATACACTCAATCAAGCAAGTTAGTTACATAAATTTCACATACACTTCAATAAGAATTAATGAGCTCATCATGCTATATTCTTTCAAGACATTATTCATTTCATCTCATAATTCTCATATCATGTCAAGTATTTTATCCGTTGAATCATTGAAATTCTGATGGATATTCAGAAAGTACACTCAAGGTGTACAATTCAATAACCCGTCAATTCATATTCAGGAGTACCCATTAGGGCATTTAATCAGAAATCACACTCTCGAGCCACATATCATATAATGGGATTACTTGTCTAAGCTAAATCCTGTTTCCAACATTTGCTCACAAGAGCTTAATCAGGATTACTCATCCGGGCTAAATCCTATCTGTAACATATGCTCAAGAGGGCTTATATCAGGATTACCAGTCCGGGCTAAATCCTTTTTTGTAATGAGGTCAATAGGATTACTCGTCCGAGCTAAATCCTGTCAAAAAAAAATGCAGAACCTCATTCAATAAGAGAAATCACATTTATCCATTGAAATCTAATATTCAAATGGAACCTAACCCTTTTCAAACAGTTTCAAGCATATATTCATTTCTTATATTGTAACATCCAAATAATTCATATAAACATAAATCACATTATATACAAATACAACATTCAATTCAACATATTTACATGCTTAATTAAGTTACACGAACTTACCTCGATAATAGTTTGTATAAGAAAATGTACTAATCTGAAACTTTCTCTTTTCCTCGATCTAGCTTCGAATTTGAGTTATCCGGATCTATATAAATGAATTTAATCATAAATTTCTCACATTTCATATTCATTTGAACTCAATTTACATCTTAGGAAAAATTACCATTTTGCCCCTAAACTTTCCATAAATTCCAATTTCATCCCTAGGCTCGGAAAATGGAATTCAAGCAATTTACTCCTTATTCCAAGCCTAACCAAAATTTCAATATAAAATTTACAGCACATGTATTCTATAAAATTCAAAATTTTTCTTAAATTTTCACAACTTTACAATTTAGTCCCTAAATCAAGTTTCATCAAAATTCACTTTGTAAAAGTTATTTATCTATCAACAACCTTTCATTTTCTACTAATTTTCAGCATATTCATCCATGACATAATTTCTATACTTTGATAACTTTTCAAATTAATCCCCCAAATAGGTAGATTAGACTCTCCCGATTTCAAAAATATAAAAATTACTAAATACAAGACTTGAATACTTACCAATTTAAGCCAAGAAAGCTTGTTTTCTCTTTCCTAGGGTTTCCATGGAATATTTGGGGAAGAACATGATATAAAATGATTTTAGTTCTATTTTAATTATTCATCATCTTTTAATTATTTCTATTCCCAATTTAGTCCTTAACCTTTTTTAATCTTTCCATGGATGATTCATCAAAAATATCTACTAACTTTTGGTTAATGGTCTAATTACCATATAACGACCTCAAATTTTGAATTCCATCGCTATTTAATCCTTCTAGCTACTAGAATTCAACTTTTGCATTTTATGCAATTTGGTCCTTTCCTTAATTAAGCACTTAATCGATAAAATTTATTATCATAATTTTCATATAACATTCCTATCTAAATGCAAATCATGCAAAAGTATAAAAATAAAATTTTCTTCCGGTTCAAATTTGTGGTCCTGAAACCACTGTTTCGATTTCACTAAAACTGGGCTGTTACAACAAGTATAATACAAAAATTGGTTTTGGAGTACATAACTAAGCATTTTCATATTTACACATAATCCTGACATGATATGTAAACAACTTACCACTTTCAAAATCAAACACTTCAGTTCAGTATATTACAAAGTACAAGCATTAAGGTTTTCAAACATATGCATCCGTCAACAAATCATATAGGTAATTAAAAACATAAAGGAAATATTTTTGGGGTTTTTATAAATAAAGAATTAAAAACTGCATGAATAAAAGGGACTTTGAAAAACTAATTTCTAAACTCAATCAAACGAAGACATGGGTGATTAGCTTGCTTTGGTGATTATAACTAATTCTTATTTTGGGTTTCTATTCAATCAACTAGTCATTACCCTAGTAGAGTCTCTCAATCTTCCACTAAACTAGTAAGTCGTCAAGAGCTATTTATCTTTCAACCTCATAGTCTAGACCAGTTCGGGGCTAAGGTGTTCACAGATTGGTCATACCAATTTTGGGTTAATTCCTACCTAAATGACTGCCTAAGGTCGTCAAGCTTAGGGTTTAAGTTCTTCATCTCCTGAACAACTGATCTACTAAGAAAGCCCTATATAACAATTAATCAATCACATCTCTACTTGCTGATCCCCCATAATAGGATTAGTTCCTCTTGGAATCCATAAACATAGTAAACTTGATGAAAAATATATGCATGAAAAATATATTAAGAATAAAGTTTAGAGAATCCTGATTGTATTTGATTGATGAAGTGCAGAAATCTTGAAACATTTAACTACGTTTACAAATCAAGTTTTTCGAAGAACACGAATGAAAAAAACTGAAAAGAAATTTAAACCCAAAGAGAAATAAAAATAACTAAAAACTAAATTACAAAGAAAAACTTAGAATATCAAAATCTGGCCTTTAACAAGTGTTTAGGAGCCTATTTATAAAGTTAGGGTTGTCATCGTCCTCAACCTTAGGTTAGTTGACGCTCTCGTGTTTAACTTTTGATTGTGAGGACCAAAACATCTCTGGCTCATAATTATCTCCCGTACATGGCTGGTGTCGCTACATCGAGGGCAATATGTGTAGTTCAATGATAGCTTCAGGGGTGTGTTGCCACATCCTATGACTGTGTCACAACACCAAGGAAGTATGACAATTCTTGCATTCTGCTCCCTATGTTGCAACCTCGAACTCCCCATGTTGCAACACAATGACCAGTATTAAGTTCTTATGCCCTTGCATGGTCTCCTGCATACTAACTAAGTACGTTAGCTCACCTTTAGGTCTCATGCAGCTTCTAAGGTAAAAAAAAGACTCAAAATACACTTTTAATTGAATATAAACTAAACTATAAAAAATTGACTAAAGCATAATAAAAGTGCTTATATTCAAGCTCCTCAAGTGTGAAAACTAGTTTAATCTTCTATACCATATTACAATAGATAAAACTCCCCCACACTTAAGTTATTGGTTGTTCTCAAGAAAAGCAAACAAAAATAAACAATTAAGAGACGAACCTTTAGCAAGTATAGTACAACATTGGCTTCAGAATACATAACTAGGTATTTCATATTTACACATAACCTTAACATGATATGTAGACGACTTACCACTTTTAATATCAAACACCTAAGTTTAGTAAATTACAAAGTATACAAACATTAAGGTTTGCAAATGTATAGATCCATCAATAAATAATACAGGTAAGTTGATTATCCTAGCAGAATACAAATAGTTGTAAATGTAATTATTTGATATTTGTCAATTTATGAATAAGTCTACCTAGATCGCATAGGGCTATTCAGCTTGTAATATTCTGAGGCTTAAGACAGGTATGGAATTCAAAAATGGTAAGCATCAAAATAGTTTCAAGCACAAAATTAGTTTGGCACATCATACTGTTCCCTATTCCTATTCTCCCCCTTAGTGAACCTTACCCGCTCACCATATTATTTCTCCTTCTCTCATCTTCCTTATTTCTCCATATAGAAAGTCACAACATAATATAGCAACTACGGCTAGCTCACGAAGTTTTGTGTACTATTGAACAAGTTTTTTTTTTTCACTTTTGTGACTTTGTCACATTTTTTTCCTTTTTTCAGTACATCTCACTCAAAAATGCTTTTATTTTTCTTTTTCAAGTATTTTTTCTACCCTTTTTATTTTCTTTTTTTATTTTTTCTTTTATTTGGTACATAATGGCTAGCCTATAATCACTATATCACACTGTTTCTTCCTATTTCACTCTTATTTTTACAAAATCCACCTTGATCTATCTACTTAACCCTCAAAACGTATGGCTAGACATCTATAATTGTGCAGTTCAGGACCAAAGAAAAAGGGTAAATACTAATTAGCATTTTTGGCTCGGGTTTTGTATAAAGGTTCATCAAGAAATGTATTCTGGCTCAAATATAGGTACGAAAGATGAGTAAATAAGGTTAACTTTTTAGCTCTGGGTGTATACCAAACAATGTCTTAGGTCATCCCTAGGTATCTCAATATTTACAAATTTAATCAATCAAACAATCACAAATTAAATAATCTATCATACAGACTAGCATGCTCATCTCCCTGTATTCTTTATATCCTTTGGTACATTCAATTGCTCAATGCCTATTTATAATGTAATATATAGAACTTAGTAGTCTAATAATAAAAAATTTAAAATCATCTACTATCATTTTAAATTTATAGTAAATACAATCAACCTATAAACATACTCCTAACTAATCACTTGTATTTCTACAAGATCAAGCACACATTTGACAATAGAAATTAAAAATAAGACATTGAGGATCTGTGTTATGGCAGATTGCTCCAAGTTGATTTTTCATTGAAGCTTGTTTTTTTTGAGGTGATGGGGAGTTAGTGTCACGACACAGATGCACCAGTTTCGCGACACACTCAACAGTTTGTTCTCCTTGAAGTGTGGCCTTAGTCATCTCCCTACACAAGCTTAAATCAACTATTAGACTCCCAATGGCATTTTTTTTCCAATTTGGGTCTAAAAAAAAGTAATGTGTAAGAAAAAAATTATTAACACTAAAAATTAAAAATCAATAAAAGTATTAAAAAGACTTATAAGCTATTTGAGAACAAGCTCATCAAGTTTTTAGGATAGCCTAATTTGACATATCAAATTACAATAGATCACTATTCAATAACTTTAAGAGTTAGGTTTTAGGTGCATCCATTATACATTAGTTCCATACGAGTTTAAATTAGAATGGGAAAAGATAATTGAAAAGTATGGTTTATAGGAAAATGCTTGGTTGGAAAAATTATACTGCATTCGAGAAAATGGATCCCTACTTATGTAAGATTTAACTTTTGTGTTGGAATGTCCACTACTTAAAGAAGTAAAAGTATGAACAAGTATGAAGAAACCATTTTTTAAATGAAGTTTTGAAAAACGGGAATCAACTTTAAAAATATGGAAATGGGGTCGCCACCGATCTTTTATTTAAGATTTGATCGGATCACCTTGAGATGAATTATTTTAATAAAACATTTTTCTTAAAACAATAATTTTGGTCTACGAAATCTAAGAAAACAAGTTCGAGAGTCGGTTACGCACGAGGAAGGATTAGCACCCTCACAGCGCCCAAAATTGGTACCAAATTGATTAATTAATGTCCTGACGTCGAAAATTTGAAAAGATTTTAAATTACGATCCATTTACTTAACATATATTTGGACAGAATCATATTGGATGCCAAAGCTTGTTATTTCGAAGAAATAAAATGCCGTACTCAGTAAGTTAGGGCACCACATCTTATATTCTTGAAATTAGGTTTATCCTTCGACATTCAATACTCGTACATTTAAAAATAAGAAGGATATTCAATTATTTGGGTCAAATGAAAAATCGCAACCCAGTAAGTTAGGGCACTATTTCTCAAAATTCTCGAATGCGGAATATTGCCTTTGTTCTTTTGAATTTTATCTCGAGATGATAAAATATCACACCCAATAAGTTAGGGTGCAATATCTCATCTTCCCGAGAATAAGTTTTTTATTTAAAATATTATGCATTTTGATTTAAAAGAGAAAAGGATACTTGGTTGCTAGGTTTTAACGAGGAGAATTGGAACTCAGTAATAGAGCACGATTTTCTCGAAACCTCTAAACACGAGCATTGCCTTACTTATTTTTTAAAAAAAAATTTCAGTAAAAATGATTTTAAAACCGAAATGACATTAAAACACTACATTTTTCATAAGATACAATGGAATACTAATATACAAAGCGAGGTATTAATCCATACATCAAATATTAAAACGATAAATTAAAAATAATTAATAGTTACAAATTAACAATATATCATCCAAACAAGAGCAATAATCATATAACACAATTTTGATATTAGCAATTGAAGAAAATGGAACAAAATAATATGTAACCAATCATAGGAAATGAACCTAAATCCAATAATAAATAAGTTTAAAATAAATGATGTAAAAAAATAATTAAAATAGATAATATATGTAAAAGTTTAGAGTAAATAATATGTATATAATTATTTTAAATAAATAGTAAAACGAACTTTAATAAACCTCATATTAAAACATGTTAAAATAAATAATACATATAAACAATAATTAAAAAAACAAACAAGATAAATATTTTTTATGTCATATGATAAAATAGTTTAAAATCTAATTAATAAATGAGTCAAAAATGCAAGGAGTGTATATGAAAACAAAAAAGGCACTTGATTGAAACAAAAACAAAATTAAAAGGCTATTTTATAATAAATAAAATCCTTTAAAAATGCGCAAGGATCAATCTGAAATGCGCGTAAACAATCAGAGACTAAACCAGTAAATATTTTCGAAGCTCAAAACGCAGTGTATGGATTGGATTAGATCGAATAAACGAGGAAATCACAGAACTCAATCGAAATGCAAAGAAATTATACAATAAACTTAATCGAAAGACAATATAATAAAGGAGAACTGATTTCATAAATATCCCATTCTCACAAAAGACACGCGGATCCTGGGGCTCTGAATCAGATCGGGTCAGAGTAGGTTCGTACGGTTTTGTTTAAAGCTATGGAGACAAGCCAAACGACACCATTTCCTTAATGAACTATAATCCCTTAAAAACATCATTAAAACTATCAGAAGGAAAAAAAATTTAAAGTGAAACCCTAGTGCCCCTTTAGTTACCCTTTCAGTCGAAACAAAATTTTAAAACAGTTTTCAAAACATTTTTTCTTAAAACCCTCAGACTCTCCGCCTTCTCAGTCGATGCATGGGCTTCACCGGTGCCTAGCACGTCCGCCACTGCCGCGATTTCAACTAGGTCCACAAGGATCCGTCCCCTTTTAGACCGAAGAAGACAACCTCGGTTAGATCGACACCCACAACAGGTAAGAACCCCTCCTTTTTTTTGTATATTCCCCTTTTCTAAACGTCGAAGCAAATGAAGAAAAGAAAGGTCAGTTACTCTAAACTTCGATCAAAGAAATAACCTTTTAAAACTGGATCCAAATCCTTTTTTTGTATTTAGTATATTGCATTCGTAAATCATGAAGAAGACCCTTATAATTGTTGATTTCGGGCTTTTTAAAGCTGAAATCGGAAATAATAAAAAAATACAAATACAACTATTTTTTTCTTTTCTTGTTTCTCTCTGCTGCTATTCGTTGTCGTAGTGTTGGTACGGCCATCGTAGTACGAAGGTGTGGATGTGGCACGTACAGAGGCTATGCACTGGCGTGGAAGAGCGGGCAGCAGTACACGTGGAGGCACGTGCAAAGGAGACTGTTGGGGCGCTGGACAGTTTCTGGAACCTCTAGGGTTTCAGTCTGAAAACAAGATTTAGGCCATTTGGCATTGGGCTTACTCTGTTATTGGGCCGTTTGGGTTTTGCAAATTTGGGCTCTATTGGGTTTTGATTAGGTTTTATTTTTGTTTGGGTTTTAATGGTTTTAGGCCTGCTGTAATTTAATGGACTCTGGACTTTATTATAATGCTAATTTTTTTTTTGGGTTTTTTAATTTGGTTCTGCTTTGGCTAATGTTTTGTTTGGCTAATGGGCCCGGGCAAATTTTGGGCCCTACAGCAGCCCATCTTTGCTCATTGTCGTGTAACGGGAATGAAGCAAAGACTTTAAAGAGGGCCAAATTTGCCTGGTCTTGTAAGATCTTTACTTCTTGGTACTTCTTTTCTTCAAGTAGCTTCATTCTATCCCACTGCATCTTCAAAGGCATAAGAACTAGCACTTCGATTTGCTCCAATGTAATTTCATGGAGAAGAGATTTGTAGCTTCGATCTTCTCCACTGGAACTTCGAGGAGATGAGAATTCAAAGAGAAGAGATTTGTAGCTTCGATCTTCCTAATAAAACTTCTCGAAAATGAAAGTTGATCCTCAATACACTCAGGGAGGAGGGATTTGTAGCTTCGACCTGCTCCACTGGGAATTTGAGGTGATAAGAATCCAGAGAGAAGAGATTTGTAACTTTGATCTCCTTACTAAAACTTCTCAGAAATAAAGTTGGATCCTCGTTGTAAAGTCAGGGAGACGGGATTTGTAATTTCAACCTACTCCACTAGAACTTCGTGGAGATAGAAATTCAGAGAGAAGAGATTCGTAGTTTCAATCTTCTCTGCTAAAACTTCAAAGAAATACAGACTGATCCTCATCATAAACTCAAGGAGGGGGGATTTGTAGCCTCAACCTACTCCACTGGAATTTCGAGGAGATAGAAATTTAGAGAGAAGAGATTCGTATTTCAATATTCTCTGCTGAAACTTCAAAGAAATAATGATTGATCCTTATTGTAAACTGAAACACCCCAAACCCGAATATTACAGTTCTACCCTCCTTAAAATAACTTTGACCTCGAAATTACCTGACTAGAATAGGTGAGGGTATTGTTGTCGCATTGCTTCCTCCGGCTCCCACGAAGCTTCTTCCGATCCATGGTTACGCCATAACACTTTGATGAGAGGAACTGACTTCCTCCGCAACACCTTCACATCCCGTTCCAAAATCTGAATCGGCTCTTCTTCGTAAGACAAATCTAATCTTAGTTTTACCTCCTCAACTGGCACTATATGAGATGGATCCGACCGGTAATGACGTAGCATCGAAACATGGAACACATCGTGCATCTGCTTCAACTCCAACCCGCTTCAAAACCCGATAAGGTCCTATAAACCTGGGACTTAACTTTCCTTTGCGACCAAATATCATTACCTTCTTCCATGGCGACACTTTAAGAAATACTTGATCTCCTACAACAAACTTTATTTCCTTCCACTTAAGATCTATGTACAACTTTTACCGGTCAGATGCTTCCTTTAACCGAGCCCGAATTACCTTAACCTTTTCTTCGATTCTGCCACAATCTCTGGACCCAAAACATGACGTTCCCCTAATTCTGTCCAACACGTAGGAGTACGACACTTCCGTCCATACAGCACTTCATACGGTGCCATCCGAATACTTGCTTGGTAACTGTTGTTGTATGCAAACTCAGCTAAAGGCAAAAACTCTTCCTTGCTTCCTATGAAGTCTATCACACAGCCCCTCAACATATCCTCTAACACTTGGATTACTCGCTCAGACTGACCATCTGACTGTGGATGAAATGTTGTACTGAAGTCTAACCTGGTGCCCAAAGCCTGATGCAATGCTTTCCAAAATCGAGACGTAAACCTTGGATCCCTATCCAAAATAATCGACACCGGTACTTCATGCAACCTCACAATCTCTGCCACGTACAACTTTGCTAATTTTTGCAAAGAGTAATCAACCTGCACTGGTATGAAATGTGTAAACTTCGTCAATCGATCCACTATCACCCATACCTAGTCTTTCTTAGTAGGCATAAGGAGAAGCCCACTAACAAAGTCCATGGTAATTCGCTCCCACTTCCACTGTGGAATCTTTATCGGCTGAAGCAACCCCGATGGTACTTGATGTTTAGCCTTGACTTGCTGACACGTTAAGCACTTCCCTACAAATTCTCTAACTTCCCGCTTAAGACTAGGCCACTAAAATTGATCCCATAAATCTCAATACAACTTACTACCTCCAGGATGCATCGCATAAGGGCTACTATGTGATTCTTGAAGAATTCTCCGCCTAAGTTCTGCATCCTTCATCATACAGACCTTATCTTTGAAACACAACACTCTGTCACTATTAACACCATAATCTTCCAACTTCCCACTCTGCACTTGCCGTAGCTTAGCACTTAGATCATCGTCTACCAACTATCTTTCTTTCACCTGACTCATCCATGTCGGCTTTACTTGTAATTTCGCCAGCAAGCTTCCGTCGTCATAAAGACTAAGATGTGTAGACATCGCCCTCAGATCCGACACCACTTTCTGACTTAAGGCGTCTGCCACTACATTCGCCTTGCCTGGGTGATACTCTATAGAACAATCGTAGTCTTTCAATAACTCCACCCACCTTCGCTGTCTCAGATTCAGCTCTTTCTGAGTCAACAGATACTTAAGACTCTTGTGATCCGTATAGATTACTAACTTTTCTCCATACAGATAATGCCTCCATACCTTAAGAGCAAAGACCACCGCTGCCAACTCCAAGTCGTGCGTCGGATAGTTAACTTCATGTGGCCTTAATTGCTGAGATGCATAAGCAACTACCTTCCCATATTGCATCAGAACACATCCTAATCCTGTGTGAGAAGCATCACAATATACCACAAAATCCTTCCCTGCCTCAAGCTGAATCAGAACCGGAGCTTCAGTCAAAACCCTCTTAAGCTTCTCAAAGCTCTCTTACTGCATATCTGCCCATACGAAAGGTACCTCCTTTCTCAACAACTTCGTCAAAGGTGCAGCTAATGATGAAAATCCTTCGACGAATCTTCTGTAGTAGCCTGTTAATCCCAAGAAACTACGAACCTCAACTATAGACTTAGGTGGTTTCCAATCTAGCACCGCCTCAATCTTCCAAGGATCCACCCTTATCCCTTCTGCAGACACCACATGCCCTAAGAATGCAACTTCCTTCAGCCAAAATTCACACTTGCTGAATTTGGCACATAGCTTCTTCTCCCTTAACACTTGCAACACTATCCGGAGATGCTCATCATGCTCTACCTCAGACTTGGAATACACTAGGATGTCTTCTATGAACATAACGACGAACTGATCCAAATAGGGTTGGAAAACCTGATTCATCATATCCATGAACACAGCTAGGGCGTTCGTCAATCCGAACGGCATTACTAAAAACTTATAATGCCCATACCTTGTCCGAAAAGCTGTCTTATGGATATCCACTTCCTTCACCTTAAGCTGATGATATCTCGACCTTAGATCTATCTTTGAGAATACCGCAGCTCCCTTAAGTTAATCGAACAAGTCATCGATCCTCGGCAGAGGGTACTTGTTCTTGATGGTCAGCTTATTCAACTACCGGTAATCTATACACATCCGCATCGTTCCGTCCTTCTTCTTCACGAATAGGACCGGTGCTCCCTAAGGAGACACACTATGTTGGATAAACCCACGTTCAAGCAACTCTTGGATTTGAGCCTTGAGCTCACCAAACTCCTTTGGTGCCATTCTATACGGAGCGATAGATACTGGTGCCGTTCCAGGCAAGAAGTCAATCCCAAATTCCACCTCACGATCCGGAGGCAATCCTAGAAGTTCTTCCGGAAAGACATCCACAAATTCTCTCATCGTCCTGACCTCTTCAACAGTTGCTTCCTCAACCTCCAAGGCACTAACCAACATCAGAAAAGCTACACATCCCTTTCTTACCATTTTCTCTACCTTAAGGGCAGATACCATATTTGACAAGTAATTCCGTCTCTCGCCCATCACTACCACTTTATTATCGTCAGAGGTTCTCAATGACAGGCGCTTAGCAACATAATCTACATTCGCACGATACTTCACTAACCAGTCCATGCCTAAGATTAGATCAAATTCCCCGAATGGCAACTCCATTAAGTCAGCCAAAAACCGTGTCCCTTGCACTTCTAAAGCCACTTCCTTAAAGAGCTTATCTACTACTGCAGTCTGCCCTAAAGGACTAAGTACGGTCATCTTTCTAGGTACAGTTTTAGAGTTCACATACAAAGTTCCAACTAAATTTCGGGTTTAGGGGTTATGCATTTTCACTTAAATGTGTGCAATGGCATGTTGTGTGCTATTTGTATGTGTTTTGGGGACTTCGAGAACTTTAGAATGTAGGAGAATGCCTTAGAAAAATATTAGATTTTTAATTCTTAAAAGGGAGCTAGGCAAGATAGGCCTTAAGAAAATTTGTTAGAGGATTTAGACACAAGTAACCAGTTGGCAATATGGCAAGGGAGGCGCCACTTAGGGCCTTGGAAAGTGACACCACAAGCAGTGAAAGGGGGGCTTAGGTTCGAATCCCATGGATGGCATTAAGGTGACTTTTATTTTTGCACTTATATGGCATGTGTCGGTCAAACTTTAATTATGGATAAGATGGACTAATTTTTTTTATGGCAAGAAAACTTAAGGTTATGGTAAGCATGAAATAAGGGATAGAATTACTTGATCTTGGGGATAGAATTTCTTAAACTTTGGGAAAGTAGAGGATTACAATGCATGTATCAAGGTGGATGTTTTGGAAATTATTTCATGGCCATTTTGACCATGAACTTGGACGGCATTATGGACAAAAAGGGGGAGCCGAATTTTGGTGGTTAGTTTTGGAAAAATTAGTAGCTTGAGAGTTAACCGGCCAAGGGATTGTTTTGATGTCATTTTCGACCATGAAGTGGAGGGGAGAAATCGAATGTGCATAGTGAGGTTTAGGCAATTCCTTGTGCGAATTCTTTTCCAAAGCTTTGTGTTTTTTTTTCTTTTGAGACCAGTAAACCAAGTAAGTGACCATTCATGCATCTCTCGCTCTTTTGAGTATCTTTCCTTCTCTTTATTTTGCTTAGGTCGAACCTCTCATCCATTCTATTTCACCATTGTGAAACCTCTAAAGCCTTACCTTATTCTTCTTTTCATTCTTTTGTTAAGTCGAATCTCCTATTGTCACCAAGCCAAATCGCATCACATACCATTATTCACTTCTTCATCTTTCTTCTCCATCCCATATTTCTCCATATTTGATTGCTCACCTATCATTAAGCCAAACTTGTAGCCCTCATTCTCTCTTTTCTTGTTTGCAAACCCAAAGCGAAAGCACATTCAAACCTTAGCCGATTGTTCATTAAACCCCAAGTCAAACATATCACCATCTAGTTGATTTCTTTATCTCTTTCTTCTTCCAAAGTCAATTACTCTTCTTTATAGCTGAATCTCTCTGTGGTTCCAAGTAAGGGCAAAATTGATCTCAGTATTAGGGGTAAGGATCAACTGTCATTCATCGTTCATTCTTTTTCTTTTGGATTAGCCGAAAATTAGGAATCTAATCTCTATATATTCTCCTTGGCCGAAAACTTGAAGGAGGATTTTGGGATCCTTTTGTAGCCGATGATTAAGGGGAGATTATTCGGGATTTGAGTATCCAAGATAAGTGAAGTGTGATATTCAGCCAAAGGCCATATATTTTTTTTGAGATTGGCTGAATCTGACTATGATCTTATAGGGGCAGTTCGATAGGGATAAACAATTCATTGTTATTCTTACTAGCGAGAGCATTGGTTTCGATAGTATCGTAATCACTGTTATTAGGTGTGTAGCCTACACTAAATTTTTGATAGATTAATAGTATTATTGATAATCATGTGTTAATAAGAAATATGTATGATAATGGTTGCGGGTACCATTCAGTGGTACATGATATTCAGGTACGTTAACCCCCTAATACTTTGTTAATAATGCTGTAAGCATGGATATGAAATGTGTATGATTTCGTTATGATTTTGGGGGTATTTTGCATAAAATCTAAATAATACGTATGTGTATGGGCATATGGGTGATTTTGATGAAGGGGAAGTGTTCCAGTGGTTTTTACCACATTATCTGGTGATTTCGATCACAATAATATTATCCGGTGACTTCGGTCACATATTATGATTCCGTGACTCATCACAATTATCCGTGGCCATGCCACAATTTATAAGGCGATGTGCGATTGATCGCATCGATCGCTTTGATGGTGTGTAGTAGATGGAGGTTGATTTAGTAATCCCAAGGTGTGATTGGCAGGCACGGGTGGTGTGTAGCAAATGGATATCTAGGTGGGCTCAAGATTGCATTTCATTTTATATGTACATATGATTTAATCTATTGATTATTTGATTTGCTATGTTATGGGCTTATGGCTATATGTGATTAGAATGGGCTTTGCCAAAATGTTATCGCTAAGGCTATAATCAATTGGGCTTTTAGATTACTGTTACACATTGAGTCTGTTGACTCACCCCTCGTGGGATATCTTTTCAGGTGACGCTTAGCGTGATGGATCGGGTCAGCGAGGACTACGTGGTGGTCATTGCTCAACTCAGTATTTCAGATTTTCCTTTTAATTAAACCTACTACGTTTTCTTTTATTATTTCGGGAGCTATTTTGGGTTATGTTTTTGTAATAAGGCCACCATTAGCTGTGCTATTTATACATTTTTTTTTTTAAATTTTTATCTTGCTACGATCAACTTCAACTAAATAATTAAATATTTTCAATAACCGAATTAAATTGTTTTGACACCTAAATACCTATGGTTTTCAACTTAATAATAAGTTCTAAATCCGGTTCTTCTTTTGATTTATAAATTTTCTAAAATCATAAAGATAACGTTTTAATAAGATACAACCTTAAATCACAACACGGTTTTCAACAAGAACATATTTCAAATTTATTTTTCTTCGAAATCAACATGTTTTCCAATTTAAGAAAAACGAGTTTTTCTCAAGGAGCATGCCAAATCCGATTGGGGTTTGTGATCCGGTTTGGGGTGTTTCATAAACTCAGGGAGGAGGGATTTGTAGCCTCAACCTACTCCAACTGAAACTTTGAGGAGATAGAAATTTAGAGAGAAGAGATTCGTAGTTTCACTCTTCTCTGCTGAAACTTCAAAGAAATATAGACTAATCCTCATTGTAAACTCAGGGAGGAGGGATTTATAATTTTAACCTACTCCATTGGAACTTTGAGGAAATAAGACTTGTATGGCTTCGATCTGCTCCTGTAACTTCAGAATTGCCAGATCTGCTATCTTCGATCCGCTTCACTCTGGAAGGCAAGATCTTTGAACTCACCGATGTTGCGACAACGTCCTCTAGGGGACCTGCCCTGTAAAATTAGTTTTGTGTTTATGCAAAATGGTTAGGATGCAATGATCAGAATAAACCTAATGCTCCTAACTAAATGTATTATGGACGACATTTGTATGAATGCATGAGAATAGTCTTTTTATAAAGATTAGGATACAATGATCGGAATGAATCAAATGCCCCTAAATAGATGTGTGACATTTGTATGAATGTAGAATGTCATGAGAATGATTTCTTACAATGATTAAGACGCAATGATCGAAATGAATCAAATGCTCCTAACTAAATGTATTATGGACGACATTTGTATGAATGCGGAATGCCATGAGAGTGGTCCTTTTTCAAAGATTAGGATGCAATGATCGGAATGAATCAAATGCTCCTAACTAAATATTTTTTGCATGAATGCAGAATTTCATGAGAATGATCCCTGCTTAAGCTTGTCATCGCTCATCGTTTATCAAGACTCTATCGTTGACGTATTATCTGCCATCTTGTTCGGCTAGTATTCTTGACAGAAAACTCGAGGAAACAATTATAACTGTTCAACAGATTTGCCCCACTGTAACTTCAGGGTCCATCTCATTATGTCTTAGGGGTATAGGATCTGAATCTTTTCCCAACCATCCCACTGTGATTTCAGAATATGGGATTTCTTTCTTCTTCAATCCATCACATTGCTATTCAAAAGTATAGGATCTGTACCAGCTTTCCTTTATTGATCACTCCCCGGGTGACCCAACTAGATGTGTATGCATGATGCTCGCAAGGATGCAGAATATCATTTTTCTTGCGAATGATTCCCCTTTTACACTTGGGTTAACATTGCCCATTTTCGTTGAGATTGTATCACCAATTATTTTTAACAGAAAATCCAATGAGATAGCCTCAATTTAGACCCTTCTTTCTCCAACATTTTCAGCCCTTAAGCTTGGTAAGTTCTAAACAATAGCCCTATTTCAGGATCTTGTATTATTCAGAAATTTCCAGAGTAATATGCGAAACTCATTTTATGAAAATATTATTAGTCCACTAATCATTATTTCAATGCAAAATGCCTGAAAAAGATCATAACCATGGACAAGAATGCTTGAAAAAGATCATAACCATGGACAAGAAGGAAATTAATTAGGAGCATAGCTCGAAACAAATAAGCTAAGCAAAGATAGCAATCGCAATTAAGAAGGAAATTTATTATGAACATATTTTGAAAGGAATAATATAATCACAAATAACAAATTTAAAATGGGTAAAAGGAAACTAGGTGCCCCAGATATCGCAGTCTGAGCTTCTCTATTCCAACTTCTTGAGGACCATTTAAAGCTCAATATGTGTTTAGGAGATCTGGAGCACTTTGTCGATGCCCCGAGACGTAGCATACTTCTTCATTATTAATTCAGGCATAGCAGGACTGCTATATGCCCCTTTGATCAAAATTTGAGCCACCCTTTTTGGGTTTTCAACTCAAATCCCCTTTGGTCTCAAAGCGCCCTTTGCGTGTTTTTGTCTTGGCCTCTCCTTTTTTTTTCTTCTTTTTTTGCTAAAAATTCATTTTTTTCTTTTTGATTGATTTTTTTTTTTTGAATTCACTGGATTGAGAAGGTCCTTGCCATCTATCTCAGACAATACCCATGCTTCTCCAGAATAGGCCTTCTTTGCCGTATAAGGTCCTTCCCAGTTTGGCATCCGCTTTCTTCTGAAGTCCCTTTTACATGGGAAAAGTCTTCTTCAAAGCCCTATCATGAAAGTTTCTTGGGCGAATCATTTTTGTTGTGAGCTCACATCACTTGATTGTGAAAGATAGATTTTAACATCAACTAATCATATTGATATTGGATCTATTATGCCTCATCCAATTTTAGCTCTGATAGAATTTCGACTCCAATGGGCAAAACCAATGAGAAATGTGTTGCCCTCGTGACAGTCTTGGCCAAAGTTTGATAAGCACAGAGGGTAAATAGTAACTTCTGTATGCCAATCCTTACAAGTCTCGGTCTTTTTATGATCTTTTGTTTTTCTTTTAGGCTGCCTTTGTTGTACTGTGATGTGGCAGCTGATCTTTGAAGTGACTGCAAACTTTTGACATTGTGCGGTTAAATATGATCTTTTTGACATTTTTTTAGTATTCTTTCTTTCTTTTTTCTTTTTGTTCTGATGACTATCGACTTTGTAATATTGACATATAAAGTGACTTTTACCATCTTAGTGAAGGAATCGACATCCACGAAAATGAATCGATGTTGGCTAGAATCTTATTTCTGCATTGAGCTAGGCTTTGATCTTCATCTCCTTCCTTGGCTCGCGACGTAGGATCTGTTTTTCATCCAGTATTAAAAAATTAGAAGATATATTACAATTTCTGTCATCTTCAAAGTCTTGAGATCCCTTAGACCCATATTTCATTCAAAAAGGGAGTCAGTAACAGCTTCGCCCATGTCATTTCTATCTGGGGACTCATTGTGGGTACGAAGGTAAATTCCAGAAAAAATGATTCCAAGAACGATTATTTGTATAGTATGGTTATGAACAAAAATGAAAGAATATTCTAAAAACCAAATAATGTTTAGTATGAAATATAAAGAATAAAAGATATTTGTTTAAAAGATGCATCTCATTGAAATAAGAATTCTGGACACAAGCCTATTTCACAAAAAGATTATTGTTGCTTCTAGGCTTAAAGCAACAATAATGTTTTGAATATTTCTCTAGATTAGCTCTGAAAATACAAGGATATCTTCCACATTCCTATTGCTCAAAACACACCCAGGTTCATATTTCTGCATTTAGCGTATCATCTAATTTCACTATACCTATGCCGATGAATTTTTCCACCAATTTCTTGAAAGCAAGACAACTTTCTATCGAATGCCCTGTGACCCCTGCGTGGTACTCACACTGGGCATTTGGGTCATACCATTTTGGATATGGAGGTTGCATCGATTTTGGGTAGTGAGGAGCCACATCATGTGCATCAAATAGGCTTTGATACACTCCCTATATGTCATCAGAATTGGTGTAAACTGGAGTTGCTTTGCACTGGATTCTCGTCTTGATGAGCCCTGATGACCAGTTGTCATAGCCCTCGGTTGACCTACAGTGACTAATTTGGGACGCTTGCTCAAGCTGTTCACTTCATTTTCCATATTTCTCGGGCTTGATCTTTTGACACTTTCTTCTGCCTCTATCTTTTCACTCTTTATGGCATTCTCAATCATTTCTCCAATCATTACGATGTCTGAGAACCTCTTTGTGGTGCCCTCTAGCATATGAGTGATAAATGGGGCCTTCAACGTATTAATAAAGAGCATTGTTGTAACATCCCAAAATTGGGCCTAAAAATTGGGCCCAGTGGGCCTTGGGCGTAGGAGTGTTTAAAAATTTTTGAGAACAAGATAATGGCATTATTTCAAGTTGGACGTATTAGGAAGGTGATTTCAAAAATTTACAAGGTCCTAAGAAGCTTCGGGTTCAAGTTTGGCTATAGGAAAAATTTTGTGTTTAAGCCTATTAAGGAGAGAGAGTAAGTGACCTTAAAGCTTATGTAAATAAATGAGTAAATGGTTAGCATAAGTGAGCTATTAGTAAAGAGGTTATGGCGCCACATGTATTACCTTGAGGGAAGAGGTTCGAATCCCTTTGTGTGCATTGTGAATTTTATTTTTTTTCTTTCCTTCCTTAATGTGTCGGTCAAGGAGTATTTATGGCAAGGGTGGAATTCATTATTTTTGGTAAGGTGGCTAAAAGAATAAGACAAGGTTGAGGTTAGGGAAAGGAATCAAAAGGAATAGGTAAATAAGGGGGACAAGAGGCTTATTTCGTGGGTGGTGTTTTGGAAAGTTTGGGTGGCCAAACTTTTATTCTAGGGGGGATGAATGTGGACAGCTTGGGGCTAGGATGATAGCCAATTTGGTGCTTGATGTTTTGGTATCATTTTTCTTTTCTCCCCAAACTCCTTTTCTTCCCCTTGCCGAATCTACACAACTTGGAGAGTTCAAATTCCATTTCTTTCTTCTTGCCGATTGTACCCCAAACTTTGAGACCATTTCTTTTGTTCACTTATCCTTCTTGAAAATCAAAACTAATCCATCATTTTTCTATTTCTTCTTCTTTTCTTTTTGTAAAATCTTTCAAGAATCACTTCCCCTCTAATATTTTTTCACCATAGCCGAATATTGAGTCCACTATTTCTTTATAGCCGAATCTTTCATCTCATACATATTTTCTTCTCAACCATATTGCTACTCATACTTTGATCAATTGGTAAGCGATCCATTTCAACATTTTATTTTTATTCTTTCTCTTAATGACAAATCTATGTCTTGGTGTGGGATGGTCACATTGACTGAAACCATCATCATACCTTCTCTCATACGAAATCAATTTTCTTCTCTGTAGAACTATTGTGGAAGGCCGAAACTTGGAGTTTCGGAAGTTATCGTTTAATCGTTAGAAATCGGAACCAATATCATTAAGGTAAGGGATTCATCATGGTTCTTTTTGGATCTTTTCGTTGACCGGTTATTTTGCTTAACGAGATAGTGGTTGTGACTAATCCATTATATTTTTAGGGACTAAATCACTCGATCTATCCCTCGTAATAAGAGACTCAGATTGTTGGTAAGTGATATAGATTGTTAATCAATCGCAATACTTGGATGAAGTTGCAAATTGGGTTTGGACTAATTGTTGACCGATTGTACTTTTAGGTGCCGCGAAGAGAATAGTGTTACGGATCCTATAATAAGGTGTGTAATCCCGTACCTTCCATATACATATCTGAAATGGTGTGTAATTTCACACTCCTCTGGAAGTTTGTATGAAATATTCTGTGAATCAATCGAAATACCAAAGAAAACCAAAAATCGGCATCCGTAATCACTCGAGTGTGCGTATGATCGTAGTGGTAATTATATTTTGCAATAAAACAGTTTCGATTAGAAACAATGATGTGTTTTTTCAAAAATCATGAAAAATAGGAGAAAGAGAATTAGAAAGTGAATGAGATATCAAATGAAAGCTTATTGTGTCTATTTTGATAAGGAAGAAACAGAGAAGGAAAAGGAATTTTATATTCTGAGATATGTTAATTTTAGTGAGACTGGTTCTGAATGACTTCGTGGTTCCCTGATTTGTATTGGAAAAATCATATAAAATTGTATAAAGTGAATTAAGGGATATAATTTATATGTATGGATTCCTTAGTGAGCCTAATTTCAATAGAAATAAGTGGGAGTAGTATATGAAAACCGTACAGTGAGATATTTGAAATTAAGAAAGGAGAGGTCAGAATTGTTGGACAGTGAAACAAGGGAAAATTTAAGGAATAAACTGTACAAAATTATTAAGAGAAAAATTCTAGAAAAATTGTAGTAAGAATATATATGAGTCTAGTTTCAAGGAAAATTTACAGATTTAGATTTCAAGTTTTCTAACTCAAGTTATAGTCAATTTAGTCAGTACGATGCAGATGGACAGTTTAAATTTTTATGCCCAAATTAGTAGTTAAGCATGGATTGCAAAATTACCAAATAACCATTAATGGGTATATTACCAATTTACGAAAATGCCTGAAACACCCCAAACCCAGCCCACGAGCCTTGACCTGATCTGGTATGTTCCCCGGTGTAAACCGTTTCAAATTCTTTTGTTACTTAGGAAAAACTTGTGTGTTTTGAAAGAAAGATTGTTTTGGGTTGGGCTTGAGTTGAAAACAAGTTTATTTCATTATTAAAATCCTTTACTTTAGGTGACAAAACGTTTAGGCTTTGTTTTAAAATAAATTTACTTAATCTTTTAATAAGTAAAAGTTTGTAAGCTTAATAAATAAAAGCAAAGTAAAGTAGTTCTACTATGGCCTTATTACATCAAATAATTCCCCCCAAAAAAATAAATTTAAAGTACTTAATGAAATAAAAATTCCAAACTAAATAAATTCCTTTTGTGCATGGCCACCTTTAAATGTTCCGTTACATGAAAAAATGTTCAACGGGTGAGTCAAATAGACTCAATGTGTACACGAACACTAAGTCTTAACAATTTGGGCATTTCAAATCATACATGTACATAAAGCATTTAAACAATATGATGCAACCCAACCCAAACCTAGATGCCATCCGCTACACATCACCCGCACCAACTCAGCATAATCGTGGGGACTACTAAGTCAATCCTCCATCCACTACACACCATCAAGGCGATCCATCGCAATGACGTGCTCATCGCCCTTATGATTTCATGGCATAGCCACCATATATAAATTCGTGGCATAAGTCACCACATACTTATATTGTGACAAAAGTCACCACATTCTTATATTGTGACATAAGTCACCACATACTTATATTGGGGTATAAAACCACCAATTCACTTCCCCTTTACATATCACCCATATGCCCATGTCATACAATTATGCATTAACCATATCATATTCCTTATTCACAGTCTTATAATTTCATGTATATGCCATAGCAAAACTTATCATACTCATAGTAGGAGTAGGAAAACGTACCTGAGTACTTTGTACCATTACATGGTACCTTAACCATAATCTTACACTTTTATAATAGCACGTATAATAAATTAAAGCCGTAAATCTATCAAGATTTAGTGTGGGGTACACACCTGATTCACTTTAGCAAGTTCACTCCAAATCCCGAAAAGCTTGATCTAATGCCTTAGATCTTAAATCTCTACATTTGATCAATCACTTAATACTTAGTAAAGAGCCATTCGGCCATAAATCCAAATCCTAGTAGGATTAGTACACTTAAATCCTTACCTTGCTGCCGATTGATGTCTAATCAAATGCTGAAAACTTTGTATCCTTCTTTCTTGAAATTGGCAATCACTAGATTACTTGAATAGATTAGTTTTGGCTTTTAAATATTAATGAAACACATCTATTTACTCAACATGGCCTTG
The DNA here is from genome assembly GCA_025506655.1 of Gossypium rotundifolium. NCBI lineage: Eukaryota > Viridiplantae > Streptophyta > Magnoliopsida > Malvales > Malvaceae > Gossypium > Gossypium rotundifolium. Next base: position 146,870,064 of record CP106722.1, read on the forward strand.
GCGAATGCTATAGATACTTACCTTGTGGATTTTAAATCCGAAACTCATAGAATAACTAGAGAACACGCGACCTATGGTGTACCTTGGAAAAGAATTTCTCCTTCCTTGTAGTTGACACTTAGTAAATCCTGAAAGATCTCTTCAAAGTTTCGGCAACAAGATATTAATGGGGTTAGTCCTAGATTTTGGAAAATCTTAAAAGAAAAAGGATGAAATTGAATGAGATCTTACCCTTCCTTTAGAGATTGGCAATCCTTGCTTGAACCTTTAGCAATATTCGACTATGTAGGCTAGAAGGATCTTGATTTCGGCTTTTGATTGGTATAAAGAAATCGGCTAATGATGGTATCTTGAGGAGTTTATGGATTCGGTTTTAATGGAGTCACAAAAGCTATGAAGAATTGACTAGGCTTACTTTAGTTTTCGCTTTGGCTAACAAAAGAAGAAGAGATGCTCAAGGAAATTGAGAGAGAAGAGTTGAAAGAAGATATGATGAATGGCTCTCTTTTCCTCTAGTAGTCAAATTACTAACTTAAAATCCTTTACTTGGCCATCACTCCTATTTTGATAACTTTATCACTTTAATTATCACCCATTCAATTTAATAAACTTAATCCAATATTTATCTTTTATCTCTTAATAATAATAATAATAATAATAATAATAATAATAATAATAATAATTATAATAATAATAGTTCATCATTATCTATCTATTTGCCGAATTTTAAAAAGAATTAAACTCTTCCCCAAGTGCCTTGGTGCCGTCCAACTCCCTTGCTCCTTGTAGCAAAATAAAACCCTTTTATTTGCTTTCCACGTGACTCGAACCTAGGCTCCTTCCCCCTTGATTGTGGCGTCACTTATTGGGCTTTAAGTGGTGCCTCCTAGCCACTACTCCAAGCCCATTCTTGTGTTAAATTCCCTCGTCTAATTTTCTTAAGGCCACCTTGTTTTAGTTTCCTCTTTTAAACTTAACATTTCTAAAACATTTCCTTACATTTCCAAGTTTCCAAAAATGTTCACTTTCCTCTTTAAACTTAACATTTCTAAAACATTTCCTTACATTTCCAAGTTTCCAAAAATGTTCACTTTCCTCTTTTAAACTTAACATTCCAATATTTTTCCGATGCATTTTCCCCATCTCTTAAGGTTCTCCAAACCCTTAAACACTCTCACCCACACACCGAGCCTATTAATTCATGAATTATCGCCAAATGCATAACCCCTAATCGGGATATTACAGTTTACCCCTTAAAAATAATTTTGCCCTTGAAATTACTTACTAACGAACAATCATACATCCTAACTCACCACTCTACACTACTGCTGCGCACTCTGATCTTAAAACTAACACATTTCCTACAAAAAATCACATCAGCGACTGGGGGTGGTGGTGGCATTTCATTTTAGATCCTTGACTCGATCTAACGGGTTCAGACACGGTCATTCGGCCTCTTCCACGCCCACGCACGTACGACCACGTCCCCTTGAATTCATACTTCCGCTTGCGTTTATCTGATTAAAGAATTTTATGAATTAGTTTTGTTCAACTTGATTATCCAGACAGTTTTATGTTTAATAGTTTTTAAGTTGTTCTTTCGATTCATACACATACTGATCTCACATCATTCATTTAGCCACACACATGAACTTGAGTTCATTACGGAGAAATGTTGTAATTGTCGTTGTTTGTTGTTTTCCACTACCAGGGCATTTTCGTAATTTTATCCTATAGGGGTATTTTGGTAATTTTTCAAATTAGGGTATTTTGAAAATGTTGCAAAATAGATATTGTTGATATTTTACAAAATTAAAATTCTTGTTGGAAAAATTTCAAGGGTGAAATGATAATTTTATACACGAGGGGTATTTTTTTGTAATTTTACAAGCTAGGGTCATTTCAGTAATTTTTTCACAAAATATGGTTCCTGGTGACTTTTCAAAACAAGTGCATTGTTAAAAATTTGTAATTTGAAGGTACTTTGGTAGTTTTCCTTACTGAGGGTATTTTGGTCATTTTGTAAGTCAGGGGTAATTTCTTAAATTTTCCAAATCAGGGTGTCTTGAATTTTCACAATTTAGGGTCTCATGGATACTTTTGCAAAGTGGAGAAATTTTATTGAAATCAAGGGTAATATGGAAATTTTAAAACCAAGGGCATTTTAGTAATTTTACCATTAGGGGTACTTAGGTAATTTGCAAATTAAAAATTCTTAGAAAGTTTTTCCAAAATAATAATTTTCATAATTTCAAAAGGGTAGTTTGTTGACTTTTTAAAACTAGGGTTTCCATAAAATGTGGCTAGTCCCTTTCGGTTTTAATTATTGAATTTAGCCCGTGACTAAGTCCTCTTGGTTAGGGTGAACCGAGGCTACGCACTGATAGGATTCGAGTAAAGAGGAGGTGAGTCACTAGGACCGCTTGAATACCAAGCTCTTCATGAATCCACTCCTGACATGCGCACAATGATTACCACACCCTAGCTCGCGACTTAATCACTGTGTTTGTCTAATGGTCCTTAAGTCTTATGTACTTGTGTTTTTGAGTAGACTAGTCCTAGGGTTCAATAGATCCTAGTTCACTAATCTACGTTGCCATAAAAGCCCATACATTTCACATATTCAAATCACTTGAAGTCAAGTATTTACCTAGTGGACATTGCCTGGAGACTTAGGTGTCATGCCGAAAACCCGAAAATTTTTCGAAAATTCCTTTTGGGCTTACTTTGGAAAACGTTTGGGCCTTAAACCCAAGGTCGAGAGTTTAAAATGGGCTCGATACTAAATGAAACAACCCAAACCCGCCCACGAGCCTTGACCGGATCCGGTATGTTCCCTGTAAACTGTTTCAAATTCTTTTATTACTTAGGAAAAACTTGTGTGTTTTGAAAGAAAGATTGTTTTGGGTTGGGCTTGAGTTGAAAACAAGTTTATTTCATTATTAAAATCCTTTACTTTAGGTGACAAAACGTTTAGGCTTTGTTTTAAAATAAATTTACTTAATCTTTTAATAAGTAAAAGTTTATAAGCTTAATAAATAAAAGCAAAGTAAAATAGTTCTACTATGGCCTTATTACATCAAATAATTCCCCAAAAAAAAAAAAATTTAAATTACTTTATGAAATAAAAATTCCAAATTAAATAAATTCCTTGCTGTGCATGGCTACCTTTAAGTTCCTGCCGACCTGGTCCATTACTGATCGTTACCTGAAAAAAAATGTTCCCACAATGGGGTGAGTCAAACAGACTCAGTGTGTACACGAACACTAAGTCTTAACAATTTCAGGCATTTCAAATCATACATGTACATAAAGCATTTAAACATCAACCTGAACCCAAACCTAGATGCCATCCGCTACACATCACCCGTACCAACCTGTACACCGTGGGGACTACTAAGTCAACCCTCCATCTGCTACACACCATCGAAGGCAGTCGCTGCAGTCGACATGCTCATCGCCCTTATGATTTTGTGGCATAGCCACCATATATAAATTCGTGACATAAGTCACCACATACTTATATTGTGACAAAAGTCACCACATTCTTATATTGTGACATAAGTCACCACATACTTATATTGGGGCATAAAACCACCAATTCACTTCCCCTTTACATATCATCCATATGCCCATGTCATACAATTATGCATTAACCATATCATATTCCTTATTCACAGTCTTATAATTTTATGTATATGCCATAGCAAAACTTATCATACTCATAGTAGGAGTAGGAAAACGTACCTGAGTACTTTGTACCATTACATGGTACCTTAACCATAATCTTACACTTTTATAATAGCACGTATAATAAATTAAAGCCGTAAATCTATCAAGATTTAGTGTGGGGTACACACCGATTCACTTTAGCAAGTTCACTCCAAATCTCAAAAGCTTGATCTAATGCCTTAGATCTTAAATCTCTACATTTGATCAATCACTTAATACTTAGTAAAGAGCCATTCTACCATAAATCCAAATCCTAGTAGGATTAGTACACTTAAATCCTTACCTTGCATTGATGTCTAATCAAATCCAAAACTTTGTATCCTTCTTTCTTGAAATCGGCAATCACTAGATTACTTGAATATATTAGTTTTGGCTTTTAAATATTAATGAAACACATCTATTTACTCAACATGGCCTTGGCTGAATGCTATAGATACTTACCTTGTGGATTTTAAATCCCGAAACTCACCGAATAACTAGGGAACACGCGGCCTATGGTGTACCTTCGGGAAAAGATTTTCTCCTTCCTTGTAGTCGACACTTAGTAAATCCCGAAAGATCTCTTCAAAGTTTTAGCAACAAGATATTAATGGGGTTAGTCCTACATTTCGGCAAATCTTAAAAGAAAAAGGATGAAACTGAATGAGATCTTACCCTTACTTTAGAGATCGGCAATCCTTGCTTGAACCTTTAGCAATATTTGGCTATGTAGGCTAGAAGGATCTTGATTTCACTTTTGATTGGTATATAGAAATCGCTAATGATGGTATCTTGAGGAGTTTATGGATTCGATTTTAATGGAGATCACAAAAGCTATGAAGAATTCGACTAGGCTTACTTTAGTTTTCGCTTTGGCTAACAAAAAGAAGAAGAGATGCTCTAGGAAATTTGGTAGAGAGAATAGTTGAAAGAAGATATGATGAATGGCTCTCTTTTCCTTTAGTAGCAAATTACTAACTTAAAATCCTTTACTTGGCCATCACTCCTATTTTGATAACTTTATCACTTTAATTATCACCCATTCAATTTAATAAAACTTAATCCAATATTTATCTCTTATCTCTTAATAATAATAATAATAATAATAATAATAATAATAGTCCATCATTATCTATCTATTTGCGAATTTTAAAAGAATTAAACTCTTCCCAAGTGCCTTGGTGCCGTCCAACTCCTTGCTCCTTGCAGCAAAATAAAACTCTTTATTTGCTTCCCACGTGACTCGAACCTAGGCTCCTTCCCCTTGATTGTGGCGTCACTTTACTGGGCTTTAAGTGGTGCCTCCTAGCCACTACTCCAAGCTCGTTCTTGTGTTAAATTCCTCTACTAATTTTCTTAAGGCCACCTTGTTTTAGTTTCCTCTTTAAACTTAACATTTCTAAAACATTTCCTTACATTTCCAAGTTTCCAAAATGTTCACTTTCCTCTTTTAAACTTAACATTTCTAAAACATTTCCTTACATTTCCAAGTTTCCAAAATGTTCACTTTCCTCTTTAAACTTAACATTTCTAAAACATTTCCTTACATTTCCAAGTTTCCAAAATGTTCACTTTCCTCTTTTAAACTTAACATTCCAATATTTTTCCGATGCATTTTCCTCATCTCCTAAGGTTCTCCAAACCCCTTAAACACTCTCACCCACACACTGAGCCTATTAATTCATGAATTATTCGCCAAATGCATAACCCCTAATTTGGGATATTACAGTTCTACCCCCTTAAAAATAATTTTGTCCTCGAAATTACTTACTAATGAACAATCGTACATCCTAACTCACCACACTACACTACTGCTGCGCACTCTGATATTAAAACTAACACATTTCCTACAAAAATTCACATCAGCGGCTAGGGGTGGTGGTGGCATTTCATTTTTAGATCCTTGACCCGATCTAACGGGCTCAGACACGGTCATTCGGCCTCTTCCATGGCCACCCACGTTACGACCACGTCCCCTTGAATTCATACTTTCGCTTGCGTTTATCTGATTAAAGAATTTTATGAATTAGTTTTGTTCAACTTGATTATCCACGAACAGTTTTATGTTTAATAGTTTTAAGAAGTTGTTCTTTCGATTCATACACATATAGTCTCACATCATTCATTTAGCCACACACATGAACTTGCGTTCATTACAGAGAAATGTTGTAATTGTCGTTGTTTGTTGTTTTCCACTACCCAGGGGCATTTCTGTAATTTTATCCTATAGGGGTATTTTGGTAATTTTTCAAATTAGGGTATTTTGAAAATGTTGCAAAATAGATATTGTTGATATTTTACCAAATTAAAATTCTTGCTGGAAAAATTTCAAGGGTGAAATGATAATTTTATACACGAGGGGTATTTTTTTGTAATTTTACAAGCTAGGGTCATTTCAGTAATTTTTCGCAAAAATATGGTTCCTGGTGACTTTTCAAAACAAGGGCATTGTTAGAAATTTGTAATTTGAAGGTACTTTGGTAGTTTTCCTTACTGAGGGTATTTTGGTCATTTTGTAAGTCAGGGGTAATTTCTTAAATTTTCCAAATCAGGGCATCTTGAATTTTCACAATTTAGGGTCTCATGGATACTTTTGCAAAGTGGAGAAATTTTATTGAAATCAAGGGTAATATGGAAATTTTAAAACCAATGGCATTTTAGTAATTTTACCACTAGGGGTACTTAGGTAATTTGCAAATTAAAAATTCTTAGAAAGTTTTTCCAAAATAATAATTTTCATAATTTCAAAAGGGTAGTTTGTTGACTTTTTAAAACTAGGGTTTCCATAAAAATATGGCTAGTCCCTTTCGGGTTTTAATTATTGAGTTTAGCCCGTGACTAAGTCCTCTTGGTTAGGGTGAACCGAGGCTACGCACCAGGTAGGATTCGAGTAAAGAGGAGGTGAGTCGCTAGGATTGCTTAAATACCAAGCTCTTACTGAATCCACTCCTAGACATGCGCACAACAGTTACCACACCCTAGCTCGGCGACTTAATCACTGAGTTTGTCTAATGGTCCTTAAGTCTTATGTACTTGTGTTTTGAGTAGACTAGTCCTAGGGTTCAACAGATCCTAGTTCACTAATCTACGTTGCCATAAAAGCCCATACATTTCACATATTCAAATCACTTGAAGTCAAGTACTTACCGGTGGACTTGAATTGGAGACTTAGGTGCCATGCCGAAAACCCGAAAATTTTTAGAAAATTCCTTTTGGGCTTACTTTGGAAAATGTTTGGGCCTTAAACCCAAGGCCGAGAGTTTAAAAGCGGGCTCGATACCAAACTAAAACACCCCAAACCCGCCCACGAGCCTTGACCTGATTGGTATGTTCCCGGTGTAAACTGTTTCAAATTCTTTTGTTACTTAGGAAAAACCATTTGAAAGAAAGATTCTTTTGGTTGGGCTTGAGTTGAAAACAAGTTTATTTCATTATTAAAATCCTTTACTTTAGGTGACAAAACGTTTAGGCTTTGTTTTAAAATAAATTTACTTAATCTTTGAATAAGTAAAAGTTTGTAAGCTTAATAAATAAAAGCAAAGTAAAGTAGTTCTACTATGGCCTTATTACATCAAATAATTCCAAAAAAATAAATTTAAAGTACTTAATGAAATAAAATTCCAAATTAAATAAATTCCTTCTTGTGCATGGCCACCTTTAAGTTCCTAGGCCGGTCCATTCTTGATCGTTACGAAAAAATGTTCCCTAGCAAGGGTGAGTCAAACAGACTCAATGTGTACACGAACACTAAGTCTTAACAATTTTAGGCATTTCAAATCATACATGTACATAAAGCATTTAAACAATATGATGCAACCCGAACCCAAACCTAGATGCCATCCGCTACACATCACCCGTACCAACATGTACACCGTGGGGACTACTAAGTCAACCCTCCATCCGCTACACACCATCGAAGGCAGTCGCTGCAGTCGATGTGCTCATCGCCCTTATGATTTTGTGGTATAGCCACCATATATAAATTCGTGACATAAGTCACCACATACTTATATTGTGACAAAAGTCACCATATTCTTATATTGTGACATAAGTCACCACATACTTATATTGGGGTATAAAACCACCAATTCACTTCCCCTTTACATATCACCCATATGCCCATGTCATACAATTATGCATTAACCATATCATATTCCTTATTCATAGTCTTATAATTTCATATATATGCCATAGCAAAACTTATCATACTCATAGTAGGAGTAGGAAAACGTACCTGAGTACTTTGTACCATTATATGGTACCTTAACCATAATCTTACACTTTTATAATAGCACGTATAATAAATTAAAGCCGTAAATCTATCAAGATTTAGTGTGGGGTACACACCTGATTCGCTTTAGCAAGTTCACTCCAAATCCCGAAAAGCTTGATCTAATGCCTTATATCTTAAATCTCTACATTTGATCAATCACTTAATACTTAGTAAAGAGCCATTCGGCCATAAATCCAAATCCTAGTAGGATTAGTACATTTAAATCCTTACCTTGCTGCCGATTGATGTCTAATCAAATGCCAGAAACTTTGTATCCTTCTTTCTTGAAATCGGCAATCACTAGATTACTTGAATAGATTAGTTTCGGCTTTTAAATATTAATGAAACACATCTATTTACTCAACATGGCCTTGGCCGAATGCTATAGATACTTGCCTTATGGATTTTAAATCCTGAAACTCACCGAATAACTAGGGAACACGCGGCCTATGGTGTACCTTCAGGAAAAGAATTTCTCCTTCCTTGTACTCGACACTTAGTAAATCCCGAAAGATCTCTTCAAAGTTTCGGCAACAAGATATTAATGGGGTTAGTCTTAGATTTCGGCAAATCTTAAAAGAAAAAGGATGAAACTGAATGAGATCTTACCCTTACTTTAGAGATCGGCAATCCTTGCTTGAACCTTTAGCAATATTCGACTATGTAGGCTAGAAGGATATTGATTTCGGCTTTTGATTGGTATAAAGAAATCGGCTAATGATGGAATCTTGAGGAGTTTATGGATTCGGTTTTAATGGAGTCACAAAAGCTATGAAGAATTCGGCTAGGCTTACTTTAGTTTTCGACTTTGGCTAGCAAAAAGAAGAAGAGATGCTCTAGGAAATTCGGTAGAGAGAATAGTTGAAAGAAGATATGATGAATGACTCTCTTTTCCTCTAGTAGCGAAATTACTAACTTAAAATCCTTTACTTGGCCATCACTCCTATTTTGATAACTTTATCACTTTAATTATCACCCATTCAATTTAATAAAACTTAATCCAATATTTATCTCTTATCTAATAATAATAATAATAATAATAATAATAATAGTCCATCATTATCTATCTATTTGCCAAATTTTAAAAGAATTAAACTCTTCCCCAAGTGCCTTGGTGCCGTCCAACTCCTTGCTCCTTGCAGCAAAATAAAACTCTTTTATTTGCTTCCCACATGACTCGAACCTAGGCTCCTTCCCCCTTGATTGTGGCGTCACTTACTGGGCTTTAAGTGGTGCCTCCTAGCCACTACTCCAAGCCTGTTGTTGTGTTAAATTCCCTCTACTAATTTTCTTAAGGCCACCTTGTTTTAGTTTCCTCTTTTAAACTTAACATTTCTAAAACATTTCCTTACATTTTCAAGTTTCCAAAAATGTTCACTTTCCTCTTTTAAACTTAACATTTCTAAAACATTTCCTTACATTTCCAAGTTTTCAAAAATGTTCACTTTCCTCTTTTAAACTTAACATTTCTAAAACATTTCCTTACATTTCCAAGTTTCCAAAAATGTTCACTTTCCTCTTTTAAACTTAACATTCCAATATTTTTCCGATGCATTTTCCCCATCTCCTAAGGTTCTCCAAACCCCTTAAATACTCTCACCCACACATTGAGCCTATTAATTCATGAATTATGCGCCAAATGCATAACCCCTAATTTGGGATATTACAATGCCCCTATGGGCCGAAATACCCTTAGTGGGTAAGATTACCGAATTATTGAAATGACCCTAAAGGGTGAAATACAATATTGCTTAATGGACTGAATTGACATATTGCCTTATGGGCCGATTGGACATATTGATTAATGGGCCAATATGATATTTTGTTATATGGGCCGATCTGATATTTTGCTATATGAGCCAATTTGATATGTGACTAAATGGGCCAAATTGATATGTGACTAAATGGGCCGAATTGATATGTGATTAAATGGGCTGAATAAATATGTGATAAAATGGGCCGATTTTGCAAAGTGTTATTGGGCCAATTTGTTTGTCATAAATTTCTAAATTTTTAATTATTGTTATTATATTTGTAAATATCATGATTTGATATGTATGATGCATATACATGAATTGCATGGGATGGGATAATGATGAAGAGAAGTTTTGGTAGCTTTGCTACATAATTTTGGTGGCTCTGCCACATTTTTGGTGACTCTGTCACAATCTGTCTGGTGGCTATGCCACGTGAATTCTGTTATTCTGGTGGCTTGTCCACAAATAATCTGTTATAAATTGCTTAATGCCTACATTTGGTGTGTTGGCGGGGTGGGTGACTAAAGCTCCCCACCGGTGTGTTGGTTGGTACGGGTGGTGTGTAGCGGATGGAAAACTAGGTTTGGTTTGGGAATTGCATTTCATATTCATGTTATATTCATTACATTATTATTATTGTATGTGGGCTTAGGCCCAAATAATTGCTTAATAAGATTTTGGCCCATGAACAATGGTAAGGGATTTCACTGCTGAGTTCTTGTAACTCACCCCTTCTTTCTTAACCACAGTAGGTAATGCTCGTGAGGTGGACTTGGGCTATGGATGACTCGGTGGAGGCCATACTTGAAATGGTGTTATTAAATTTTAAATTTCTATTTCATTTATTTTATTATTTTGTTATATTGGTTTAAGTTGTAATAAGGCCTCTGAGTACTTTTGTTATTTGATTTATGGTTGATATACTTATTATTTTGCTTAATTTGTTTTAAATGAGAATTTTTATAAAAACTTAAACAAAGGTTTTCCAAAATCGATTAACAAATGAATTTCATAATAAACTTTATAAATATTTTAACACGAAAGTTATTTTCTCGAACTATCAAACAATATTTTCAAAAGTCATGGTTTTAAAGTCCACTACTTCAATTTTCGACTCATTAACCAACCTCTCAAAATACTTGTATTTATCTACGTTTCCGCAACGATTTCAAAATACTTCTGCAACTCTCTTTCTAAACATCACTTATTTGAAAATCATTCATTTCAAATACGTTTTCGCCACCAAAAAGGTTTTTCTTAAAAGATAATTACATTTTGAAGTAGTTAACATTTGCTTAAGTGTTTTGGGTTTTAACAAAGAGGCTGAAATTTTCAAACGAGTTTTTTTTGTGACATGCCAGATTCGGGCCTAACTTCTAGGTCGAGTTTGGGGTGTTACAATTGTGGTCTCTTTCTCCAAAAGTGGTGGCTAGACTTGGATGGCAACCTCTCTCCACCGCTGCGCATACTATCTAAACTTTCATTCGCCCTTTTCTCCATGTTTGGAAGAGTAATTCTATTGGGAGTCATGTCTATTATATGACTGTACTGTTTCATGAATGCTTGGGCTAAATCTCTCCATGAACCAATTCTGGCATGACTCAACTAGTTATACCATTTGGCTGCTGCTCCTACCAGGCTATCTTGGAAGCAATGGATCAATAGTTGATCATTATTAATGTACCCCATCATTCTTCTACAAACCATAGAAATATGAGCCTCGGGGCAACTTATCCCATTATACTTATCAAATTCAGGCATTTTGAACTTGTATGGGAGCACTAAGTCTAGGACCAAGCTTAAATCCTTGGCATTGATTCCATAACAGCTATCAGCACTTTCTAAAGCCTTAAACTTCTCCTCCAACCGTTTATATTTGTCTTCTAGTTGTCTTGGTAATTCTGCTTTTGTCCTCTCTCCTTTAGTTATTTCGTCCAAATCAAGGACATTAGTCATGATTGGATTATCTCCTAAACCTAAGCCAGTTTGGGGGTTCACTGAAGCACTAACTTGGAATTGCTGAGGCCTGATAGTGACAGATGGCCTTTGAACAGTCACTTCAGGTAGTGCTTGCACGTGTGGTGGAGTAAAATCTTAGGGATATTGATGATACTCAGTATTCTCCTCAATATTAACCATGGGGCTTTTTCCTTTATCCATAACCCCCTTCAGCAGCTGCGTCATCTAAGTCATCATATTTTTCTGCGATTCCATCATTTTGTCCTTCATATCCTGCTGGATCTTAGCAAGCTGCTCTTGCATTTGCAGCTGAAGTTTATCCTACATCTCCCTTTGGATTTGCTCAAGCTTCTCTAATCTTTGATCCATATATTTCATCTTGGTTCGGGTACCGTAGAGATGTTTGGTTTTGCTAGTGTCCAGGTTAATACTGAAATAACTTCAACCAATCAGGGTCTTCTCATGAAATCTAATGCATATGGTGTAATGTCATGAAAACAGCATAATGCAAATGATGTAATACATATGCATGTAATGTAAATGCATGGAATGAATGCAATGCAATCAAAACAAAAGGAAACATGTTAGTACAAGAGAAATAAACAACATAGAACACCTGACCGGGTGACCACTAAGATTTGGCGTGGCTCTATCTAGGGTAGGCTCCTAGGGTTGCTATATGCGGCTTGGTTCTAAAGAATGGGTACCTGAACCAGCAAATTCCTCGATCCTCACCCATTATAGGCTCATACGAAACGAGTTCGGTTCAGGGGAATACATCTTCCTATGGCTGCACAGAGATGAAAATCTCACGAAGACATAGGTACGGATGTATTCCGAGAGTGATTCACTATCCTGCACGGAGGTGAAAACCTCACAAAGGAGTACCTTCTCACTCCCACTTAAAAAGGTGTGACCCAGCGGTCATATATTATGATGCAAAAATATTTTACAAGATTTACAGTAATCAAAACAATATGAATGCAATAATAGGATTGTAATTTTTCAAATCAAATTTTTGATTTTCAACGAAAGGACAAAAATTAATCAATTTTACGGCTTGACTCTCTTTTAGTGTCTTCAGTGGAGTTGCCAAGCTAAAGAAACCATTTTTTAAACAAAGTTTTGAAAAATGGAAATCGACTTTAAAAATATGGAAATGGAGTCGTCATCGATCTTTTATTTAAGATGTGATCGGATCACTTTGAGATGAATTATTTTAATAAAACATTTTTATTAAAATAATAATTTTGGTCTACGAAATCTAAGAAAATAGTTTTGGGAGTCGGTTATGCACGAGGAAGGATTAGCACCCTCGCAGCGCCCAAAATTGGTACCAAATTGATTAATTAATGTCCTGACGTTGAAAATTTGAAAAGATTTTAAATTACGATCCATTTACTTAATATATATTTGGACAAAATCATATTGGATGCCAAAGCTTCTTATTTTGAAGAAATAAAATGCCGTACTCAGTAAGTTAGGGCACCACATCTTATATTCTCGAAATTGGATTTATCCTTCGACATTCAATACTCGTACATTTAAATATAAGAAGGATATTCAATTATTTGGGTCAAATGAAAAATCGCAACCCAATAAGTTAGGGCACTATTTCTCAAAATTCCCGAATACAGAATATTACATTTGGTCTTTCGAAATTCTTATCTCGAGATGATAAAATATCACACCCAGTAAGTTAGGGCGCAATATCTCAACTTCCCGAGAATAAGTTTTTTATTTAAAATATTATGCATTTTGATTTAAAAGAAAAAAGGATACTCGGTTGCTAGGTTTTAACGAGGAGAATCGAAACTCACTAAGTTAGAGCACGATTTTCTCGAAACCTCTAAACACGAGCATTACCTTACTTTTTTTTAAAAAACTTTCAGTAAAAATGATTTTAAAATCGAAATGACATTAAAACACTACATTTTTCATAAGATACAATGGAATACTAATATACAAAGCTAGATATTAATCCATACATCAAATATTACAACGATGAATCAAAATAATTAATAGTTACAAATTAACAATATATCATCCATACAAGAGCAATAATCATATAACACAATTTCGATATTACCAATTGAAGAAAATGGAGCAAAATAATATATAACCGGTCATAGGAAATGAACCTAAATCCAATAATAAATAAGTTTAAAACAAATGATGTAAAAAAATAATTAAAATAGATAATATATGTAAAAGTTTAGAGTAAATAATATGTATATAATTATTTTAAATAAATACTAAAACGAACTTTAATAAACCTCATATTAAAACATGTTAAAATAAATAATACATATAAACAATAATTTAAAAAACAAATAGTATAAATATTTTTTAAGTCATATGATAAAATAGTTTAAAATCTAATTAATAAATGAGTCAAAAATGCAAGGAGTGTATATGAAAACAAAAAGGCACTTAATTGAAACAAAAACAAAATTAAAAGGCTATTTTATAATAAATAAAATCCTTTAAAAATGTGCAAGGATCAATCTGAAATGCGCATAAACAATCAGGGACTAAACCAGCAAATATTTTCAAAGCTCAAAACGTAATGTATGGATTGGATCAGATCGAATAAACAAGCAAATCACAAAACTAAATCGAAATGCAAAGAAATTATACAATAAACTTAATCGAAAGGCAATATAATAAAGGAGGACTGATTGCATAAATATCCCATTCTCACAAAAGACACGCGGATCATGGGGCTTCGAATCGGATCGGGTCAGAGTAGGTTCGCACGATGTCGTTTAAAGCTATGGAAATGAGCCAAACGACACCATTTCCATAATGAACCATAATCCCTTAAAAAAGCATTAAAACTATCAGAAAGAGAGTTGCGGCACGTGGAAGAAGCGGCAATGCGCGTGGAGGCACGATATAAAGGAGGCATTGCGGACCTTTGGGCTTCGAACCTCTAGGATTTTAGTCTGAAAACAAGATTTGGGCCATTTGGCATTGGGCTTGCTCTGTTATTGGGCCGTTTGGGTTTTGCAAATTTGGGCTCTGTTGGGTTTTGATTGGGTTTTATTTGTGTTTGGGTTTTAATGGTTTTAGGCCTGCTGTAATTTAATAGACTCTGGACTTTATTATAATGATAATTTTTTTGGGGTTTTTTAATTTGGTTCTGTTTTGGCTAATGTTTTGTTTGCTAATGGGCCCGGGCAAATTTTGGGCACTAGATACTTCAAAGATTTTCTCAACTCAAGCACATCGATGAGTAAATTTGTGATTTAGTATGACAAGACTTTTGATTCAAGATACAACAAAGAAAGAGAAAATTTCAAAACAATGAATCTAAATACTATTTTGAAGACATTATACTCAATGGAGAAAGAAGCTTTAGAGGCTTACACAAGAAAGATCTTTAGAAAATTTCAAGATGAGTTAATTTAATTCTAGTCAGTATATTGCAAAAAATATTAATGTAAATGAGCAAGCATACTGTTACAGAATGCATGAGTTTGACGAAGAGGAACTTGAATATATTGTGACATTTGTTAGATCGTCAAGAACTACAACTTGTTCATGTCATATGTTTGATTTTTTGGGCATCATGTGCAAACATGAATTGATCATTTTAATTAGGAAGGGGTTACATTCATTACCTAATCATCGTATTCTAATAAGTGGACAAAATATGCCAAAAAGGAGAAGTCGAGAGCATATGTGATGAACATTTTGATATTTCTTTAAAGTCCAATTATATTTTTTAACAATATTATGGATCATTCTTTGAAGCTTTCAAAAAAAGCTTCAAGATCTAAAAAACACTATGATGTAGCAATTGAAAGTTTACAATGGTTATTTGAAGAGCTTGATGCATTCAAAATTGAAGATAAAAAGACTAGTAGTATTGGGATTTTGAGAAGTGAAAGTTCACTTTAAAGAATATAACATTACTTGATCCTTCACATGTAATTACTAAATGATGTCCTTGATCTTTACATATGAAAGGAGATTTAGGGCAAAAAGCAACTAAAAAACATGTTCATGTTGTAAGCATAAGGGGCATAGAAAACACACTTGTCTGAACATAGAAAAATTGAACTTAGGTTGGTTGGTTTTCTATTTAACTAATTGACACTCTATTGGATCCATAAGTGCTGGTAGAACCTACAGGAAACCAATTTGACAATATTCATGCAACTAGTCCTTTTAACTAAGACTATTACAAAAAGAAAAAAAAATAAGATTTGGATAAATGTAGTCTCTTTAACAACTTAAACTAAAACCAATATCTAACTATAACAGTAAACAAAAAATAATAATAGTGACAACCTTTACTAAAACTATTAAAACTAAACGTTGATGATGGCAACATAGAACAATTACAAAGTAATAAGAAAGAAAAATAAAACATACAAATTTTAAGTGGAAACCCTTTCGAGAAAAAACCCACGGGCAGAGGAGAAGAAAATTTACTAATGTTGAAAATCGAATGATACAAGAGGAGTTTCAACTACATCTATTTAAAGGTTGAAAAACTTTGTTCTAATCAATGTTAAATAGAAGAACTGTGGTTCTATACAAGAGGAGATTTGACTACATCTATGTAACACCCCAAACCCGGCCCAAACATTACGACCGAATTTGGTTTGCTACAGAGAAAACATTTTGAAACCCATTTTAAAACCGATTCAAAATTTTGTTGAAATGCCTTTCATTTTCAATTCTCTTTGTTAAAAACCATACTTAATTTGTTTAAAATATTTATTGAGTCAAATTGTTTGAGACTTCAAATGTGCAGATGGCACTTTAAAATATTTTATGTTTAATTTGAGAAAACATGTGCATTCGTTTTAACATCATCAAATAGTTTAAACAAAACATTCAAAACATGCAGCAATAACAAAAATAATTCTAGGAGGCCTTATTACATCTTAATTTAAACAAACCAAAAAAATAATTAAAATTCAAAGTTCATTTATATCAAATGTCCACTGCATGGCCACCTCGAGTCCATCCGGTTCCTCATCCGCAATCTACGAGTTACCTGAAAAATTAAAGGAGAAGGTGAGTCACCAAGACTCAATGTGTAACCCTTCCCCGATTTAGTGCAACAACATACACAAATCATAACCAATTAATATGCATAAGTTTAAGATGCAGCCATCCTAACCATCCAAACGCCTTTCTCTACCCCGTGTGGTACAAAACCACTGGTGACATATAGTCACAAATGTGATACCAAATCACTTGGAGATACTAAATCTCACGGTGTCCGAGGACACAAATCGAATGATGGGGCCAACCCATCGTGTGATACCAAATCATGGCGTCAATCCCATATCTCAAAGTGGGGTCAACCCACGGTGGTGCTAAGCCACGAGGGCGAGGCGTTATGAGGTGCCAAACCTCGGAGGTACCAAACCTCGGTGACCGTAGTCACAATGTGTTACCAAAACACTGGTGTCAAAATCGACACGAATATCACTGCTCCCTCCACTCATTTAACCCACATCAATCAATTACATACTTTTACAGAATCATGCAAAAAGGTTTATTTAACAACATTCATAGATTTATCATTGCCATATATCAAATATTGCACATACCAAATGAGTCATGCTTCCCAAAAGCATCAAATAGAAATCTCATAGCAATAAAGACTTACGAATCCTTGTTAATACCATGATGGTATTACATCCATATCTACACAAACCGATTAGGCATAATATAACACTTAGCATATTAAAAAGTTATAAGGTGTGTATGTACACACCTTTCACCAACGATATTCCTAATCCTCAAAGAATCAATTGGCCACACAAGATTTCTTGCTCCTATATTCGGCCAAACACAAGAGTTAGGGACATGGACTATTCGGCCAAACCAAATAATTCTACGGGGTTATATCATATGATCCCGAAACCTCACCTAATCACCTTCGAGTACTAACTACGATGAATAGGTGCATGAATCTGCTTCACTTCCCTACAATCGGCAACCATTAAATAATAGCCTTCGGCTTTAGAATAATCAAAAGAATAATCCCTTAAAATAAATCCTTACCACCTTTGACTTACCAACCTTTGATTGCTAGAGAGATATAGGGCTTAAATCAATCGCTTCCAAAGTCCCAAAGAGCCTATCTTTCAAAACCGATTGTACAAAAATCAAAGAAAACTACCCTTGAATATTTGGCCAAAACAAAGACTATAAGAGAGGAAGAAGATTCGGCTATGGTTTTGAATGAAGATAACAAAAGATATTATGGAGAAAAAGAAATAGAGTATGTGAGTAGCAAAGAAAATGAGAATGAGAGGGAGAGGATTCGATTTTAAAAATAATAGAAGAAAAGAAAAGAAAAGAGGATTTGGGAAAGAAAGAGGTTAGGTCAAGAAGAAAATAAAAGGAAAAAGTGATGTTGAGCAAATACCAAAAGTAAGAAAAGAGGAAGAGATGGGAGAAAGAGTGCACAAAAGTGCAAAAGATGTTTTCGGTTTCAAAGGAAAAGATGAGAGAAAGAAAATATTAATTTTGGTTCAAACAAAATGAAGACTAACCAAAAGCAAAACTTGCACAAAATGTACAATACTCATTCGGCCAAACAAAGGATTTTGGAGAGGAAAACAAAATGCAAAAGATGTTCAAAAGGAGAATTGGCCAACTATTCCCCCAAGCTACCTAACAAAATTCGCCACCCCCTAGACACCCATCCGTCCACATTCAAGCACTAAAAGCATAGGAATTGTTTCAAAACATTTTCCACAAGCCAAGCCTTTTGTCCCTCAATATACCATAACTTCAAGATATCCTTCCATAACCTTAAGAATCTTATCCCATAAATTAAGCTTTCCTTAAACAAAAATTCAACTTACCAAAAGCTATTAGTCCACCTATCATAAATAAGTTTGGTAGGCCATCAATGCTAATACACAAAATAAACCTTCAAAATGCTAAACATACCACTCAAACCTCTAACCTCAAGCTACCTTTCAAGCTCCTTAACCATCTTGCCACTTACTCCTCTTATGCTATAAATGAACACTTAAATTAACTTAAGTGCTAAGCTCACTTAATCTTACTTCATTAAATAAACCATACTAAAATTTATTCTAACTTCCTAATTAAAATCTAGCCTTCACAAGACTATGCTAACACACAAAATTCATACCCAAGCCAACACAAAAAAAAAAATATTCTAATTTTCCTAAAGCCCAAGGTCCAAATGGCCCAATCCTACTAGGCCCAATTTCGGGATGTTACAATCTACTTCGGTTCTTGGCCTTAAGCCCTACATAGATCCCCTAGTTTTGCCACTGTATTTTATTTTAACAAGGATTCGGGTCACACAACTCTAACAAAAACCATTTGGTTCCTAGCTAGCGATACACATATCTGAAGCAAATATGTGTAAAAGGTATTAAATAAGCCAAATTGGTAGAGTAACATGATAGATGTAACATCCCGAAATTGGGCCTAGAAGAATTGGGCCCATTGGGCCTTGGGCACGAGAGCGTTTAAAATTTTTAAAAATAAGATAACGGAAATAGTGCTAGTTGGATCTATTAGGTAAGTGATTTTGGAAGGTTAGGGGGCTTCTATGAAGTCCCGGGTTCAAACTTTTGCTTTAGGGAAATTTTGGTTTTAGGTGAAAAAAACCCTGGGAGTTGGTAGGTAGGCTTTAAGAATAAAATGTGGAGAAAAATGGCACAAGTGGAGTGTGTGGTGTAGTGGCAAAGTGACGCCACATAAGAGGCAAGGGGGTGACACCAAAAGGAGGGAAGGAGGTCTAAGGTTCAAGTCTTGGCTTTTGCATTTTGGATTTCTTTTTAAATGGACTCTAGAATTTTACCATATGGTTATATTTAGTTGCGCATGATTTTAGACGCAAGAAAGTGAGTGGTCTAGTGGCAAGGCATCATTAAGGGTGCAAGGGAGCTTGGGTTTGAATATCATGACAAGCAAGGGAGTATTTATTTTGCAGATTGGATGAGAAGAGTTTGAGTTGGATTTAAACTCTGCTAACAGAGGGATCCCACATCGGTAAGATACAAAGAAATAAGGTGAGAAGCTAGCTATATATAGAGCATTCTATGAGGAGAGTTAATATACCTTGGTGGGCGTTTGGGTGCAGACCTAGAGGATAATCGCCAATAGTAGCGAAGGAAGGGCTACTATAATGTGAGGTGCACGATAAGGTTACGGTGAGGTTTCGATTTCCGGTAAGTGTATATTAAGTTATGATTAATCATTAGGTGATGTCGATTGTAGGTAAGTGACTAAGGGGTTTGCAGCGCGCGTGGTTACCAGGTGTGTACAAACACTACACGCACGAAATCGACAATGCTGAAAAGCCGAAAGTGGCTAAATAGGCTCGGTGGGCCCTGAGGCTAAGTTTGATGAAATGGTTTGGTTGGGCCTAGTAGGCCATATGATGAGATTTGGCCTAATGGGCCGTGAGGGAGTGATTTGGGCTTATGGGGACGTAGGCATGTATGTTAAGGTTTATGGACCTTAGGCCTAGTTTGAACAACTCTTAAATTCCATAAGACTTTTTAATAATTAAACATGTCCGTAAACAAGTCGCAGGGTTGGAGTGTGGCAACGGGCATACGCATGTCTAGGATTGGATCTAGGGAGAGCTTGGTACTTAAGCGGCCCTAGTGGCCCACCTTTTCTTTTCTAGATTCCTACCTGGTGCATAGTGTCTGTTCACTTTAGCCGCGAAGACTTATTGACGGGCCAAAGTTCATGGCTAAAACCCGAAAGGGACCGAAATACCCAGGTTTATGAAATTATGAAGTACCCCGATTTGCAAAATTATCAAGTACCCTAATTTCTTAAATTACCAAAATACCACTAGTTTACGAAATTATTGAAATACCCCTAATTTGTAAAATTACCAAAATACCCCCGATTTATGAAATTACCAAAGTACCTCAGTTTGCAAAATTATCGAAATACCCCCGATTTGTGAAATTACCAAAATACCCCTAGTTTGCAAAATTACCAAAATACCCTCGATTTGTGAAATTACCAAAATACCCCCGATTTGTGAAATTACTGAAATACCCCTAATTTACAAAATTATCAAAATACCCTTGTAGGGTAGAATTATCGAAAATACCCTTGGTAGGTAAATTACGAAAATACCCTTAGTAGGTAAATTACGAAAATACCCTTGGTTGGTAAATTACGAAAATACCTTTGGTAGGTAAATTACGAAAATACCCTTTGTAGGTAAATTATGTAAATACCCTTGGTAGGTAAATTATGAAAATACCCTTGGTAGGAAAAGAACGAAAATACCCTTGGTAGGTAAATTAAGAAAATAACCTTGGTAGGTAAATTACGAAAATACCCTCGATGGGTAAAATGACGGATATGCCCTTAGAGGGCAAAAATGACAAAAATGCCCCTACATGTTATATGATTATTCTTGTATGTGATTTATGATTGTTATTGTATGATTATTATTGTATGTTGCATTCATGTGTTATTATGTTGCATGGGGATGGGATTATTCGAAAGGAAAGTACAGATAGGATCGCATGGTCGCTTGACGACTGTGGATCCACCAAACTTTAGCCACCGAAAGCGACTATCTTTGCACCGATAAGTTAGTGCCGCAACCGGTGCTACATAAGGAGTGTAGGGATGGGTGGGTCGATTAAATCCCACAGGAGTGTGTGGTTGGACATGAGACTGGAAGTGCAGGGTTGGTATGGGCATTAATGCATTACATATGTGGTTTTATTTGAGATGGCTCAGGCCCAGATAAATATGATTTGTGACATTTATAGGTTAAGGCCCAACTGAGGCTTTTATGGGCTAAGGCCCAATTGCCACAGATTACTAAAATGGGCTTCTACCAAACTATTATGATTCATGTTCTTATTGATGAGGGTTATGCACACTAAATTTTCATAAACTCACACCTCTTTTAATATTTTTCCTCGGGTAATCCTTAGTAAGCGATTCGACGTCTTTGAAGGACTCGGAGGTGGCCACACTACGAGCGATTTTGGACTCTAGTATTTTACTTATTTTAACTTGGGTTAATATTTTGTAATAAGGCCTCTCTTAAATTTTGGTTTTAGTTTTGGATTTTTAGTTTATTATGTTTTAAATCTGCTAAACTTTGTATCATGGTTTTCCAAAATAATATCTGCTTTCAAAATACTATGCTTTTGCGAATAGGTCGTAAACATCACGTTTTCATAAGTCAGTCATTTTAATTAAGTTTCCACAACAAATAAAGTTTTTTTAGGTAATAACTTTTTAATAAATGTCGATTAATAATAAACAAACGCAAACTGGGACTCTAGTTTTTAATATCAAGAAAGGTTTTCAAATGGAACCATGGTTTCTCGAAAAGCACCCCAATGTGACACGCCAGATTCGGGCCTAACTTCTAGGCTGGGTTTGGGGTGTTACAATAGATAAATCACAGTGGGCTTGATCACTTGTTAAGAACATGGTCTTAGCAACATGCCTGCAAGCCTTAGTAAAGACTGTAAAAAATTCCTTTCATACTAGATGTATTAATGTTTCATATTTGGCTTTATTAAATTATTCAAACTAGATAACCAACATGATACAAACACACTATAAACTTTCCCAAAGAGAAGTTTACGAAAACCATGGCCAGAGAATAGAATTAGAGTTTTCTTATTCAATATGTTGAAACTAATGTCGATAATGACAATATAGAACAATATCAAAGCAATAAGAAAAAGAAAAAGAAAAAGAAAAAGAAAACACGCAGATTTTACATGGAAAACCCTTTCGGGAAAAACCACAGGCAGATGAGAAGAAATATCAATAATTTTGAATTCGAATGATACAAGAGGAGTTTAGATTACATCTATTTATAGGTTGAAAAACCTTACTCTAATCAATGTCAAATAGATGAAGTGTAGTAAGGGTGACTTATTCTAATAAATGTAAAATAAAAGAAGTATAGTTCTATATGGATTTTTCTTTTATTTTATTTTACCATTGTATTTTATTTTAACAAGGATTCGAGTCACTCAACTCTAACGATCTCCATATTGACAAGAATTCTCAATGAACAAGTTTTTCACAACGAACTTTGAACGAACAAGTTTTACACGTCTTCCATGAAACCCCCTTAAAAGGTGTTCTTCAACAATGAACACCAACCAAGTCCAAGAAATACTAAAACTTGGATATAAGAAGGGACTTAGTCATCATGTCTGCACGATTTTCATGACTACTAACTTTGCTCACAACAATATCTCCACGAGCAATAATATCACGCACAAAATGATATCGAACATCAATTTGCTTTGTTCTCTCATGAAACATTTGATCTTTCGTAAGGAAGATGACACTCTGGCTATCACAAAACATTGTATTGATCTAAATGTCTTTAAGGAGTTCACCAAAGAGTCCTTTTAACCAAATAGCTTCTTTACAAGCCTTAGTAATCGCCATGTACTCAACTCCAGTAGTAGACAAAGCAATTGTAGTTTACAAAGTGGCTTTCCAACTGATTGCGCAACCCCAATAGTAAAGACATATCATATTAGAGATCTTTTTTTATCAAGGTCTCTAGCAAAATTAGAATCAACATGCCCAATGACGCCATCTCTAGTTCTTCCAAACTGTAAGCAAACATCAGTAGTACCTCGTAAGTATTTGAAAATCCACTGAACTGCTTTCCAGTGTTCTTTACCGAGATTTGTCATGTATCTATTAACTGCACTAATTGTATATGATAAATCTAGACGTGAGCAAACTATAGCATAGTGAGAGATCCCACTGCACTTTAATATGGAACATGTGACATGTAGTCAATCTCATCATCTGATGGTGGAGACAAAACCGATGAAAGCCTGAAATGGGCTGTTAATGGAGTACTAATAGGCTTGACATTCTGCATATTGAACCTGCAAAAAACTTTCTCAATCACCATAGCAAAACATACTTTTAGCGGCATTTTTTTGGCCTTTAGCGGCATTTTTAAGAAAAAAATGCCACTAAAGGTCATGACTTTTAGCGGCGCTTTTCCCACAAACGACGCTAAAGGTCATGACATTTAGCGGCGCTTTTCCCACAAACGCCGCTAAAGGTCATGACTTTTAACGGCGCTTTTTCACAAACGCCGCTAAATGTCATGACTTTTAGCGGCGCTTTTTTGACAAATGCCACTAATTTGTACAGATTTGCATTATACAATTTGTTCAATATTATACACCTCCTGCACTAAAACCAACCAATAACAGTAAATATAACATATAATTCCAACCCAAAACAGCAAATTTAGCATAAAAATCACACCAAATGCATTAATTCTAAATGATACTTGAAATTCAATAAATAAAATGAATGAAAATATTGTTACAATAATGTTAAATGTAATAATGTTAAAATAATCTTACAACGAGAAACTAAATGTCTAAGATGGCAGCTTCTACGACTACTGAAACATTTGCATCATATGCTGAAGCTGTAGCTAGAGCTTATCGTACTTTCTGTTCTACTATGCTAGCATCAATGCTGCCTCTGCCTCCCTCGCTGCTGCCACTACCGTTGCCTCCCTTGTTGCTGCCGCTTCCGCATATGCTCTAAGTTGTTGCTGTAGTTATTCATATTTTCTTTGAACATTAGTAATTTGCTACCTCTGCTCAACCATGCTCTCTTGCATCTAAGCTATCTGGTCTTTTAGCCTTTGAACTTCAGAATGAGATTGACCCCCGGAAGGCATGTATTGTTGGGAGTCGGATCCAAAATATTGGGCCGGGGTAACACCAGATCCTTAAAATTGAACCCGACCATACCTTGCAAGACCAAAAACATCAGTGATAATTCTATTATAAATATACTCAAGATTAACAGAACTATCAGTCGAAGCAGTCGTACCTTTCAGGACCCAAAACATCAGTAATAATTATGTTATCAATCTCCTCAAGATTAACATAACTATCAGTAGAAGTAGCCGCTTCATACTCTGCCTTCTTCTCCTTTAGTTTATCCTATTAAATCAATGAAAGAGTTAGAAACAAAATATATAATAAGAAGGAATGCAACATAACTTAACATTATAAATTTAAAACTACAAACGATGAATTAAACTATTATAATTAAGCAATAGAAATATTTATAATAAATCAAATTTAATTAAGTAAATATACCATAATTTTTGCAGCTTCGGATGTCATCGGAGATCCATCCTTCTTCCTATGCGTAATGTCAAAAAGTTGAAGGCGTCCAACTTTTTGACCAGATGAAGCTTCCTACATTGTAGCAGAAAAAAATATAATTTAATAGTATAAAGTCATTAATATTTGACAGAATTAATATATTATAATACCTCGACCTTAGCTACACAAGCAAAACTTCTGGAACCTGCTGTGTGCGTGAATTTTTGTTTCCTGGTTCTTATTCCAACTCGCTCACGGTCCTACATAATGGAATTTGAATTATGTATATAGTAAATACGATAAACCAAAAAATTTATAAGACTTTAGAAGTACGTAATATCTCTCCTTTCTTTGAATTGCAAAATCTAACTTGATCTTCCCATTGGTACCTCAACATTCCCGGTGGGACATTTCGTAATTTTTCGTCAAAACTTATGTCTTTCTTAAAATATTATTTTTTCAGCGTGCTTTTATTGTGTCTCCATTTTTTACCCAATGTCTTCTTAACATACTCATCGGAGACATCTAAAGCAAATCTATCCTGAACAAAAAAAAGTTTAAAAAGTTAATATAAATGAAAGTTAAATTAAAGTATTATAAATTACATTCACGTTTTGTTACCTTAATATTATCAAGAGCCTGATTTTTGTTGACATCAGGCATGTGATGCCATGATTCATAGTTAATGGGCAACATATTGGCATTTCATGCTATAATGCCCAAATAGCTTGCTAACAGTCAAGCTTTAGATCCAACAGGCTGGCCATGATTGTTTCTCTTTACTTTAACACGCTCGGCAGGCTCTAAGTCATATAAATCTTTAATCAATGTACGTCCCCAACCTCTGCGCGTCCCACCACTTTCAGTTGAAAAATGATATATTTTTATATTAAAATTGAAAAATGAATCAATAATAAAATTCAACATGCATGTAAAATAAACTTAACATTACTTTGAAATTTCGCAGACTTGTCATCTATGTCCGTGCAGACTAGAAGATCCAACAAGCATTTCTTTGTTCACTATTTGCTTCTTACGAATTTGGAGTATTGTGGACAATACTTAAATCTAGTAATCGTCTTCTAGGCACTTTTCCGCAATACACATAAAATAGTTCAAAATTTTAGTAACTAATAACAACAATAATAGGACATTTAAAATAGTTAAATTATATAACATGACCAACATTAAAATTATAATATTACATATAAATAATAAATAGAAATTTAAATGTAAATACAAAAGATTAATAATCTTGACTAACAATTGGATATCTAATGTTTTTATATCAAATGAATATAAATCAGCAAAATGAATATAAATAAGAATAATACTGATTTCATACCTGTTAAGTTATTACCAGCAAATCCAATCAGACAGTTGCAAAATAGTAGGAAGCAATAACTGAAATACAAACAACATAAAAAAATTTAGCAAATTAAATATACATAATTCTTTGTCCGTTGCCACATGAAAATGATAGTACTACGCTATATATCTGAACTAACTTAAAAGTAGGACTGACGAAAAAAAATCGAAAATGGTTTTGAATAGTGATGTTGATATTATTTTTTAGTTTAAATTAAAAAGGTTTAATATAGTATTTGGTGCTAAAATTCCACATTTTATTTTAATGTCACTACACCAAAACAGACTTTTAGTGGCATTTTTTTTGTTTTTAGCGACGCTTTCAAAAGCGCCGCAAAAAGCGTCGCTAAAGAAAGCGCCGCAAAAGTTAGCGGCATTTGTTGTGAAAAAACGCCGCTAAAAGTCTTGACTTTTAGCGCCGCTTTTCTAAAAAACGCTGCTAAAGATGGGAACTTTTAGCGGCGCTTTTTTAAAAAACGCCGCTAAAGGTGGGGACTTTTAGCGGCGCTTTTCTAAAAAACTTCGCTAAAGATGGGGACTTTTTGCGGCGCTTTTTTAAAAGACGCCACTAAAGGTGGGGACTTTTAGCGGCGCTTTTATAAAAAATGCCGCTAAATATGGGGACTTTTAGCGGCGCTTTTTTAAAAAATACTGCTAAAGGTGGGGACTTTTAGCGACGCTTTTATAAAAAATGCCGCTAAATATGAGGACATTTAGCTGCGCTTTTTTAAAAAAACGTCGCTAAATGTGGGGACTTTTAGCAGCACTTTTCTAAAAAATGCCGCTATAGATGTGGAATTTTAGCGGCGCTGCTATAAAAAACGCCGCTAAAGGTAGGGACTTTTAGCGGCGCTATTCTAACAAACACCGTTAAAAGTGTGGACTTTTCGCGACACTTCTATAAAAATGCCGCTAAAAGTCCCTACCTTTAGCGGCACTTTTCGAAAAAACGCTGCTAAAAGTGGGGACTTCTATCGGCGCTTCTCTAAAAAACGCCGCTAAAGATGGGGACTTTTAGCGGCGTTTTTAACACAAACGTCGCTAATTTGCACATATTTGCAATGCTCTTTTTTTCCCAATATCCTACCCTCCCTGCAATAAAACAACCAAAAACAACAGCAATTGCATATAATTTCAACCCAAGACAGCAAATAAAACATTTAAATCTCACCAAAAGCATTAAATCTAAACGATACTTTAAATTTAATAAAAGATATATGTTATACATTAATAAATGAAGTATAATTCAAACAATTCTTACAATAATGTTAATTGTAACAATATTAAAAATCATCTAACAACAAGAAAAGAAATGTCTAAGATGGCGGCCTCAGAATCTTTGGAACAACTTCATCATAGTCTAAAGTCATTCTTGGAGTTCTTCATACTTTTGTTCTACTCGCCTCCCTCATTGTTGCCTCCGCTCTAAGTTGAGCAAGATGCTCTCGCCTCCTCATTCTTGCCTCCGCTCTAAGTGAGAAATTTGCTCACCGTGTTTCGCTCCATCCGAGATATCCGGTCTTTTAGTCTACGAACTTGAGACGAGATTGACTCTCGAAAGGCATGTATTCTTTGGAGCCGGATCCAAAATATTGGGTCCAGGTAACACGGATCCTTGACATCGAACCCAACCATACCTTTTAAGACCCAAAACATTAGTGATAATTACATTATAAATATACTCAAGATTAACGTAACTATCAATCAAGCGATCGTACCTTCGGGACCCAAAACATCGATAATAATTACATTATCAATCTCCTCGAGATTAATAGAACTATCAGACGAAGCAACCGCTTCATACTCTGCCTTCTTCTCCTTTAGTTTATCCTAATAAATCAATTAAAAAGTTAGAAACAAAATATATAATAAAAAGGAATGTAACATAACTTAAAATTATAAATTTAAAACTACAAATGATGAATTAAACTATTGTAATTAAACATTATAAATATTTATAATAAATCAAATTTTATTAAGTAAATATACCAAAATTTTTGCAACTTCGGATGTCATCGGAGATCCATCCTTCTTCCTATGCGTAATGTCAAAAAGCTGAAGGCGTCCAAATTTTTGACCAGACGAAGCTTCCAACATTATAGCAGAAAAAATATAATTTAATAGTATAAAGTCATTATATATGAAAGAAATAATAAATTATAATACCTCGGCCTCAGCTACACAAGTAAAACTTCTGGAACCTGCCATGTGCGTGAATTTTGGTTTTTGTCTGCTGCTTATTCCAACTCGCTCACGGTCCTACATAATGGAATTTGAATTATGTATATAATAAATATTATAAACCAAAAAATTTATAAGACTTTAAAAGTATGTAATACCTCTCCTTTCTTTGAATTCCAGAATCTAACTTGATCTTTCCATTGGTACCTCAACATTTTCGACGGAACATTGCTTAATTTTTTGTCGAGGCTTATTTCTTTCTTAAAATATTATTTTTTCAGCGTGCTTTTATTGTCTCTCCATTTTTTACCCAAAGTCTTCTTAATATAGTCATCGGAGACCTCTAAAGTAAATCTCTCCTGAACAAAAATAGTTTAAAAAGTTAATATAAACGAAAGTTAAATCAAAGTATTATAAATTACATTCACGTTTTGTTACCTTAAATTATCCAGAGCCTGATTTTTGTTGGCAGCAGGCATGTGATGCCATGATAGGTAATTAATGGGAAGCATATTGGTATTTCGTGCTAAAATGCCCAAATAGCCTGCTAACAGTCGAGCTTCAGATCCAACATGCTGGCCATGATTGTTTCTCCTTACTTTAACACGCTCGACAAGCTCTAAGTCATATAAATATTTAAGTAAAGTACATCCCCGACCTCTGCGCGTCCCACCACCTTCAGCTAAAAAATGATATATTATTATATTAAAATTAAAAAATAAATCAATAATAAAATTCAACATGCATGAAAAATAAACTTAACATTACTTTGAAATTCTACAGGCTCGTCATCTATGTCCGGCAGAGTAGAAGATCCAACAACTGTTTGCTCTTCACTATTTGCTTCTTCTAAATTTGGAGTGTTGTGGACAATATTTAAATCTCGTAATCGTCTTCTAGGCATTTTTCCTGCAATACACATGAAATAGTTCAAAATTTTAGTAACAAATAACAATAATAATAGTACATTTAAAATAGTTAAATTATATAACATGACCAACATTAAAATTATAATTAATAAATCGTAAAATCTTACTAAATCATATTTCGTAAATATCTTCATCCACATCCTGACGAACCCATTGAAATTGTTGACTAGTACTAGGGATATTTTCATTTAAGTTTTGTTTTGGAAAAGGTAAAGTTTCTGATCTTTCGACTATGTCATCTCTACTTCCACTGCCAATGTCGAACAAGTCTCTAGGGGCATTTCGAAGTACAATGTACCAACCCTCATAGCTGGATCTTCAGAGTAAAAAACTTGTTTAACTTGAGAAGAAAACACATACGGCTCGTCCATTAGTTGTTCTCCGATGTGAATAAATCGAGAGAAATTCACCATTGTAAAGCCATATTGATCATTTTTAATTCGCGAGCCTTATTCACTTCAGCCCAATCACCTCGAAATAAGACAACTTTGCATTTGCCGTAATAATCCAACTCAATGATGTCAGTAATAAGTCCGTAATACTTCAAATTCCCCTCGACAGGATTACTGTCCCTAACTCTAGCATAACTTGTAATTGAAGAATTAACCACAATTCCACAATTTTGGGTTCTCCTCAATCTCTCGCGATACCTTGTATGAAATCTGTATCCGTTGATGAGGACGGCACTATATCTTTTCACTATTCTGTTTGGACCTTGTGAAAGCCATTTCACTTCATCATTTACTTCATTCCGACTCCAAACCTATTGAATCGAAAGTAAATCGAGTAATTATGAATGTTATGAGAAAACATTATTACTTGTCAATGAAAACTTAAATTGCATACCATTTGGCTTAACCATTCATGGAATGATTCTGCGAACAACTTGTAACACCCCAAACCCGGCCCATGCATTAAGTTCGGATTTTGGCATGCCACACAAAACGAACGTGTGTTTAATCATCAACAATGTAAGATTTCAAATCTTCAAATTGATTTTAGAGAATGAGTTTATCAAAAATTGAGGTTTATTAGAAATCAATGATTTGTAAGCTCAAGAGTTATCAATTGTTTTTTTTTTCGAGTAAAACCGATTAAAAATTTAAATTGATTGGTTGAAATATTTTGTAAAAGAGTTTTCAAAGGAATTCCTATGTTTTAGTAATATTTAAGAAAAATTTATATTTTATCTGAAAGTTTAAGAAAACATTTATAAAAATTAAAACAAGTCAATCTAAAACATATTAAAACCATCCACAAAATAAAAATCCAAGAAAATAATACAGAGGCCTTATTACATCATAATTGAAATAGTACTTAAATAACTAAAGAAAATAAAAGTTTATATAAACCACCATTTATAGTATGGCCTCCACACGAAGTCATCTCCTACCAAGCCTCCTCAATTATTATTACCCGAGAAGGGTAAGAAAAATAGGGTGAGTTACTTAGAACTCAATGTGTAACCCACTTACCGTGTTCCTTTGGGCCATAACCATTAAGCATTCAATTGGGCTTGAGCCCTTTACAAACTAATATATAAATCAAATATAAAAATAATGCATGTGATATGCAATTCCCAACCAAGCCTAATTTCCATCCGCTACACACCACCGCACCAACCAACACACCTGGGGATCAAGTCAACCCACCCCACCAACACACCAATGGCGGGCATTAAGCCAATTATAATATTTGTAGCAACAGCCATTTATAATATTTGTGGTAGAACCACCGATCTAGATTTTGGCAGCAGGCCATTTATAATATTTGTGGTAGAACCACCGATCTAGATTTTTGGCAATAGGCCATTCTTCTCTTCGTCAATTATCCCAACCCATGCAGTCATGTATATATATAATGCATAACAAAATATTCATAAGGTAAATTTAACAAAAAGCCCATATTATAATTTATCAATTTAGCCCATTAGTCAAAATAGAAATTTGGCCCATTTAACGATCTAGCAAACTTGGCCCATTTCATCTCATATCACATTTAGCTCATATATTAATATCACTTTTGGCCCATAAAGCAACATATTTCAATTTGGCCCATAAAGCAACATATTTCAATTCAGCCCATAAAGCAACATATCTCAATTTGGCCCATAAACGGTATTTTGGTAATTCGATCCATAGGGACATTTTGTAATTCGGCCCATTTAACACATGAGGCCTTTTCACAATTTCCACACTTGGCCAATTTATCAAAATAATCACATGGCCCAAAATATCATTTTTTTTTTAACAAAATAGCCCATTAAGGGCAAATCCATAATTTTTCCACAACCTAAATTCCGGTTTTATGCATTCACACAAAAAGTATTAATATATCGTATTTTCAAATTTTACCGGATTTACGATTATTATTTAACCCTTACGGTATAGTATAACCCATGAGATAAGTGTGAAGTTACACACCTGATTACGGTGAGAACTATACTTTCCCGCTCATCGATATCTAAACACGCATCACGATGAATTAGAACACTAATACTTAAAAACTATTCTTAAAAAAATAAGCGATCTAAATTTTACCCTCGAAATTTTGAACAACTTCTATTTGTGATTTCTCCCCGATTGATGATTCGTTACCCGTTGAATAACCACGAACAAACAAAAGTTCAGGAGTACGAATGACTTCAAAAAATTGATTTTCGCTGGATGAGGGTCCACAACCCGGTGGAAAATCCCGAATTGTCGTAACGATCCTTTGTTTGTATTTAGGGAGAATAGCGGAACCGCCCCTCTTCCAAACACTATTAACAACACTTTTTGTCCCTATCTTGCTTGCATTTAATGACAAAAGGTTATTAGTCCTAACAATATATCGAAATTTAAGACTATTGAACTTAAAGAGCGTATTTTGACTTACCTTATAATTTCGAATGATTCCTAAAAGAATCCCTATATACAAAACTTCCGATTATCAATCTCGATTGAATATCATTGAAAACAATAAGTGTGATCATAACATCCATGAAGGGTTTCTTTTACCTTGATAGATATGTTCCAACTCGAATGGTTGCACGAAGTCCTCGAAAATGTGATAATTCGACCACCACTATCTCACTATAGTCCAAAATTTAAAAGAAGAAAGATTGAGAAGATTATCTATGAAGTATGGAAGTTTCGGCTATGATAAAACAAAGGAGAGAAGAGAATGGTTGAAAAGAAAATAAATGATGAGAGAAAGAGAATCAAGATGAGAGGTTTATGATTTAATTTTCAAAGATAAAAGAAAAGCAAAGAGAAGAGTTTGGAACAATGGTGCATTCGGCAATGGGGAAGAAAGAAGAAAAGAAATGGTCTTTATGTTTTGGTATTTCGGCACAAAGGAGTAACACAAAATGATGCACTTGAGAGGTTGGCAAAATATGACCAAATGGTAAAAAGGAGAAGATAAAAAGATGAAAAACAAGGATGTTTACCCAAAGCATCAAGCACATTCGGTCAAAGAGAAAGGAAATATGAAAAGAAAAGGTGTTTTGAGAAAACAAAGAAATGACCAAAAGGAATTACCCAAAAGCTACTAACCATTCCAATCCTAATACCAAAAATTCGGCCTCCTCCCTTTTGTCCCCTAAACCGTCCAAATACATGGTCAAACTTGGCCATCTTAACTTTCCAAAACATCCTTCCTTAAGAGGTGCCTTATGTTCCTCCACCTTCCAAAAGTTTAGAAATCCTATCCCCAAAAT
Source organism: Gossypium rotundifolium (assembly GCA_025506655.1). NCBI lineage: Eukaryota > Viridiplantae > Streptophyta > Magnoliopsida > Malvales > Malvaceae > Gossypium > Gossypium rotundifolium. The sequence continues at coordinate 146,903,081 of CP106722.1, forward strand.
CAATCAAATTCAATCCCTAAATTTATGTTTGCCATAACCTTTAGCCACCTTACCATAAAAGAATTGGTCCATCTTTACCAAGAATAGAGCTTGGTCGACACTTGCTAGGAAAAAGCAAAAATAAAAGTTCACAATTATGCAAACTAGGTGATTCAAACCTCTCCCCCAAGACCATACATGTAGCGCATAACATCTTTCCCAAATAAACTCAAGTCTTCTCAAGACTATATTAAGCACATAAATTAAATTATTCACAAATTAAGCACCAAAAACATGTAACATATCGATACTCATATTTTTAGGATACTACAAGTCTACCCCCTTAAAGAAAATTTCATCCTCAAAATTTACCTGGTTAAAAGAGGTGAGGATATTGTTGCCGAATTGCGTCCTCAAGCTCCCACGTAGCTTCCTCCGCTCGTGATTTCACCAAAGAACCTTAACCAACGGTACAGTCTTCTTTCTTAGCACTTTAACATCACGATCTAAGATTTTCATTGGTTCTTCCTCGAAAGACAAGTCTGACCTCAACTCCACTTCTTCTACCGGTATTATGTGAGACGGATCCAATCTATAACGCCTCAGCATAGAAACATGAAAAACACTATGAATCTGACTCAACTCCGGAGGTAAATCAAGTTGATAGGCCACTAGTCCTACACGCTTCAGCACACGGTACGGTCTAATGAACCTAGGGCTCAACTTGCCCTTCCTTCCAAATATGAAAATCTTCTTCCAAGGTGAGACTTTCAGAAAGACCTGATCTTCCACCGCAAACTCAATATCTTTACACTTCAGATTTGCATACGACTTTTGTCTATTCGAAGCTTCCTTTAATCGCACTCGAATCACCTTTACCTTTTCTTCCGTCTCAGATATCAATTCAGGACCCAACAACTACCGTTCCCCCAATTCAGTCCAACAAGTAGGGGTACGACACCTACGACTTTATAACGCTTCATAGGGCGCCATTCGGATACTAGATTGGTAACTGTTATTATACACGAACTCTGCCAACGGTAGAAAATCCACCCAACTACCTTTGAAGTCGATCACACAACCTCGTAGCATGTCTTCCAAAATTTGAATTACTCTTTCTGACTGACCATCTGACTGAGGATGAAAAGTCGTACTGAAGTTTAACTTTGTTCCCAAAGCCTCATGTAAAGCTTTCCAAAACCGTGATGTAAACCTAGGATCCCTGTCCGATATGATAGACACTGGTACCCCATGCAACCTCACGATTTCAGATACATACAGTTTAGCCAACTTCTGTAATGAGTAATCCGTACAAACTGGAAGAAAATGAGCAGTCTTCGTTAATCGATCTACTTCCACCCAAACAAAATCTTTCTTAGTAGGTGTTAAGGGTAACCCACAAACAAAATCCATCATTATCCGCTCCCATTTTCATAGAGGAATCTTTACCGGTTGTAATAAACCCGATGGTAATTGATGCTTCGCCTTCACTTGTTGACAAGTCAAACACTTTCCCACAAAATTAGTAACCTTCCGCTTTAACCTTGGCCACCAGTACTGCTCACGGAGATCCCTATACATCTTATTTCCTCCGGGGTTCATAGCATAAGGGATACTATGCGCCTCTTGAAGAATCATTTGTCTCAAATCCGAATCTGTGGGCATACAAACTCTTCCATGAAAACACAGCACGCCATCCTTGTTCAATCCAAAGTCCCCTATTATACCACTTTCAACTTGTTGCATTAAATGACCCAACTTTTCATCTGATAACTGCTTTTTCTTGATTTGTTCCAACCAAAGAGGCTTCACCTGAAGTTTCGCTAGCAGATTGCCATCCTCATACAAACTAAGATGAGCAAACATTGCTCTTAACTCTGATACTACCTTACGACTCAACGCGTCTGCCACAACGTTAGCCTTTCCAGGATGGTACTCGATTGAGAAGTCATAATCTTTTAACAACTCTACCCATCTTCGTTGTCTCAAGTTCAACTCCTTTTGAGTAAGGACGTACTTAAGCCTCTTATGGTCCGTATAAATGATTGACTTCTCACCATAGAGATAGTGCCTCTAAATCTTTAAGGCAAACACCATCGCAGCCAACTCCAAATCATGAGTAGGATAGTTGACCTCGTGCGGCCTCAACTGTCGAGAAGCATAAGCCACCACTTTTCCACTTTGCATCAGTACACATCCTAAACTAGTTTGTGACGTATCACAGTAAACGGTAAACTCTTTTTGGCCTCAAGTTGAATCAGTACTGGTACTTCTGTTAGAATCTTCTTCAGTTTCTCGAAACTTTCTTGTTGTTTATTGGTCCACACATACGGTACTTCCTTTCGCAACAGCTTAGTTAGGGGTGTAGCAATCAACGAAAACCTTTCAACAAAGTGTCTATAATAACCAGCAAAACCCAAGAAACTATGAATCTTAGCCACTGACTTCGGCGGTTTCCAATCCAACACTGCCTCTATCTTTTGAGGATCAACTCTTATTCCTTCGGCTGACACTACATGACCCAAGAAAGTCACTTCCTTCAACCAAAATTCACACTTCTCGAATTTGGCATAAAGTTGCTTATCCCATAAAATTTGCAACACAAAGGCGCAAATGTAAGTCATGCTCATCTTCATTCCTCAAATATACCAAGATGTCATCTATGAACACCACTACGAATCGGTCTAAATAGGGTTGAAAGACTCGGTTCATCATGTCTATAAATGCAGCTGGTGTATTAGTCAAACTAAACGGCATCACCAAAAACTCATAATGTCCATAACGAGTTCGAAATGTCATCTTATGAATATCTGCCTCTTTCACCTTGAGTTGATGATAACCCGATCTCAAATCAATCCTGGAGAAAATTGAAACTCTTCTCAATTGATCAAATAGGTCGTCGATTCTCGGCAATGGATACTTATTCTTGATCGTCAACTTATTCAACTGCCTATAATCAATGTACATACGCATCGACCCATCCTTCTTCTTGACAAACAAAACCGGTGCTCCCTACGGAGACACACTTGGTCGAATAAATTCCCCATCTAGCAGCTCTTGAATTTGAGCTTTAAGCTCCACTAACTCCTTCGGTTCCATTCTATAAGGAGCAATGGACACCGGAGCCGTTCCGGGCGAAAGCTCAATGCCAAATTCTACTTCCCGATCTCGAGGTAGACCCAGAAGTTCTTCGGGAAAGACATCTGGAAATTCTTTCACCGTTCTCACACATTCCACCGATAATTCCTTGACATCCAAAGCACTAATGAAAGCTAGGAATGCTCCATACCCTTTTGCACCAACTTCTCCGCCTTCAAGGTAGATACCATATTTGTCAAAAAGTTCCTTTGCTTGCCTATCATTATTACCTCCTCATCATCCATAGTCCTTATTGACACTCGCTTTTCGGCACAATCCAATTGTGCCCTGTGCTTCACCAACTAATCCATGCCCAAAATAAGATCAAATTCACTAAAAGGCAATTCTATCAAGTCCGCTAGAAATATCTCTCTTTGAATCTCCAAGGGCACGTCTCTAAATAATTTATTCAATATTACCAACTGTCTTAAAGGACTAATTACCGTCATCTCTCTATCGATAATCTCAGATCTAATATCCAGGTTTCCAGATATGGCACTAACAACATATGAGTGGGTAGACCCGATATCAATCAAAGTAGTAACAGGTACATCAGAGATGAAGAACGTACCAGTTATCACATCAGGTGCATCGCCATCTTCACGACGCCTGATCGCATAGACCAATCCCGGCTGTCTTGCCTCCGCGTTACCTCTAAAGCCATTACCTTGACCCGATGCACCTTGACCACGTTTATTACCATTACCACTACGACCTAGTCCACGTCCTCTCGGTGGCTGCTGAGTACCCCTAGCTGGCTGAGCATTAGGGTTACGAGCTTCTTGAGTCGTATCAGTCTGTCGAGGGCAATTCTTATACTGATGATCCTTGGAACCACATTTAAAGCAGGCACCAATTTTTCTCCAACATTCTCGGGGTGTCGTCTTCCACAATCGGCACATTCTCGACTTTGATTGATAGTCACAGGTGCTCTAGCTTGAGTTGGCTCATCATTCCGTGGCCTCTTTTGAACCCTTTTAGAAGAATCGGAGTACTTAAAATCCCTCTTGCCTTTGACTTTTTCTCGATTTTGGCGTTCTGAATTCTTAGCCTTTTCGGCTATCTTGGCTTTCTCTACAAGCGAGGTAAAAGTTTGTACTTATTGTGGGGTTATCAGTACCCGCAACTCATCATTCAGCCCATCTTCAAAGCGTATACAGCGCTCATGATCAGTCGGCACTATTGTACGAGTATAACGGCTCAAGCAAAGAAATTTTGCCTCGTAAGCTGCCACCGTCTTACTTTCTTGAACGAAATTTAGGAATTCTTTCCTCCGAGCATCGACATAACTTGTCCTGACGTACTTCCCTTAGGAAGCAGCTTTAAAGAAATCCCAAGTAACTAATGCAGCCTCGATGCCTTCTCGAATAGTAAGCCACCATTGATACGCCTCGTCCCTTAGCAAGGACACCGCTCCTCTCAGCTTCTGCTCGATGGTGCACTCTAGATTATTCATAATTTGTTCTACAGCCTCAAGCTAATATTTTGCAACATTCGGAGCTACACCGGAGACACCTCTAAAAAATTCGACACCACTTGACTTGAGTCATTCTGATATTGATCCACGAACTGCTGGACCTGTTCTAGTCCCAGCAACCCTCTCTAGGACTCGTAACATTGATTGAGTCAAAGCATTGTCCTCTCTCAAATGGTCATGTGATCCAGTTTCACTCCCGGGTGACGCAGGTGCATCCATTTCTGGCATATGACCTAGTGCTTCAGATGCAGCACCTCGTCCTCTACCATGGCCACATCTACCGCATCCATGACCATATCCTCTAGTGCCCATAATGACTAATTCGATTTTATCTGATTACAAGTTTTATGAATCAGAATACTATTTCAGTGTTTATTAACGATATTTTATGAGATATAAGAGATAAAGTTGTTTTCGCAATCACATCCTATAGTTCAATCTCTACCGTTTTCAACACTTGAAACTAGAAGTTCTATAGTGTTCCTATGATCATATCACAATAATAAACATTTAATAAGCAGATACTTACTTGACTTGATGCCAGATGCTCATGGTGCCATACTAAAAGAAACATAAAGTCTAGAAATTTAAGCAATTTTTAAAACAAAAATCGTTGTTGAACCCAAACCATAGTCGAGTTTTGAAACTGGGCTCTGATACCATAAAATGTAACACCCCAAACTCGGCCCATGCATTAAGTTCAGATTTTGGCATGCCACACAAAACGAACGTGTGTTTAATCATCAACAATGTAAGATTTCAAATCTTCAAAACAATTTTAGAGAATGAGTTTATCAAAAATTGAGGTTTATTAGAAATCAATGATTTGAGTTTATCAATTATTTTTTTCAGAGTATGTAAACCCCAAACCCGATCCAAACACTACAACTAGATCTGACGTGCCATAGGAAAGAAAACGTTTTGGAAATCGATTTGTCGACTTGTTTTCAAAAGAAAACCAATGAAGATTTTAGAGAAAACGAAGTTGAATCTTGTGACATCTAAAACGCGTTAGAACTTGTTTTAGAAAAACTTAATTGCCTTATTGTTACTTCATATCTATTACTTAGTCAGTGATCACTTTAGAAAATGGGTATTTTATTAGGTTTTGAAAACAACCAATTCATAACATTTAAATATGCTTAACAAAAGTTAAAGAACCAATTAAATAAAACATCCCAAAAATAAAATTTAAGCGGCCATATTACAGTGTTGAAAACCAAAATTAAATAAAACAACCAAGTCCGAATGGAAAACTTTGTAATAAACCAAATGCTGTGCATGGCCACCTCGAGTCCACTCCGGCTCCATATCAACGATCTAAGGATTATTTGCAAAATATAATGGAAGGGGTGAGTCACCTAGACTCAGTTTGTAAGTCCCCATCCTAAACAAAAATATGCTCTTACATAGATTCAGATACAAATATGCATGGCATGCAACCCGTCAACCTAGATATCCATCCATGTCTCCCAAATCTACCCCTTGTGGTACCAAACCACTGGTGGTGCCAAACCACTAGCAACTGAAGTTACAAAAATAACATATGTGGTACCAAACCACTGGTGGTGCCAAACCACAGAGACTTAGTCACAATTTTTATAAAATGTGGGGCCAACCCACTGTGTGATACCAAATCTAAAACACCCCACACCCGGCCCACGAGCCTGAACCGGATTTGGTATGTTCCTAAAGTAAATCGGTTTCAAAAATTTTCGTTACTTAGAGAAAATTTGTAAAATTTTAGAAAACTATTATTTTGAGTTGGGCTTAGATTGGAAACCCATTTAATTAATCTTGTAAATCCAATTTAAGTAAAGTGACAAAATAATTTTAGGGTTCATTTTTAAAGAAATAAATTTTGTACTTACTTACATCCAAAATAGTTCTTAGCACAATATTTAAAAGTAAAGCAAAAATAAAGAAATCCACTTGGGCCTTATGGCCTTATTACATCAAGTAAACCCAAAAAAAAAAAAATAAAATTAAATGTACTGAAAAGAAATAAAGTCCAAATCAAATCAAATCTTCAAATGAAACATGGCCACCTCAAGGTCTACCGTCCGGTCAAATCACCGTTCATCACCGAAAATAGTTCCTAAAATAGGTGAGTCAATGCAGACTCAATGTGCACACAAGTACTAACATTCAACAAATCGGGCATACATGTTCATATCAAATTCATATTCATATTCATATAAAAATAAATGATGATGCAACCCAAACCCAAGCCTATTTGTCCATCCGCTACACACCACCGTGCACGCCGGTCCACACCGTGGGACTACTAAGTCAACCTCCATCCGCTACACACCATCGAAGGCGATCGGCTGCAATCGATGTGCTCATCGCCCATATCATTTGTGTCATTAGACACCATATTCAAGTAATGTAACGAAGTTACCAAATTGAGATAATGTAACCGGAAGTTACCATATTCAAATTTTGTGACCATAGTCACCATATTCCGTTAGTGAGACCAAGTCAACACCTTCTTCCCTTTCACATAGATCCCGAATGCCCCATAAATTATATAACATACATATTTCTCATTCATGTTCCTATTCACATGTTCATAATATATCATATTCAGTAATCCTATCGAAGTAGGAAACGTGCACGAGTACTTCTTACCACATTTGTGGTACTTAACCACATTCACATTCTTATGCATATTCATATAGTTAATAATTGCCATATAATTTATTGAAGATTAGTATGGGTACACACCGATTCGCTTATTGGATTCCTTGAGATCCCAAGAACAATCTACCGATCTAGATTTTTAACTCCTATATTCGACCAATCATTAAAGGATATTAACAAACCTATTTGGCTTAAAGAAAACCAAATCCTAGTAGGATTTGTATTACTTACCTTGTTTTCGAATTTGGATGTCTATAAATCAAGTCCCAAAATTGCTAGTATTCCTTTTCCTTGAAATCGGCTAACACTAGCCATGTAACCATGTCGATTTCGGCTTTTCAAATAATGGGAAATAATCCTAAATATCAAAAAAAAACAAGCCTTGGTCAAATATCACCTACCTTACAAATTCCAAATCGAAAAGGATTCCTTGCCTTATAAAGATGTCGACATCCTCGCATCATATGTTAAATTTAATTTAACATATAAATCATAACCTTTAATCAAATATATTAATCTTACCTTAGATCCTCGAATTTCTGAAAGATTCCTCCTTGTATTCAACTTTGTAAAAAGAACACGAGAGATCCTTATAGATTCTACCATAAAACAAAAATAGGGATTAGACCCTTCTCTTTGGCAAATAGAAAAAGAAAGAACTTGATTAATGCTTAGCCTTACCTTTAATGCTTTGATCGATTGCTTCCTTGCCTAGAGTCACAAAGTTTCGACTATGGAGTTTTAATCGGGGATCAAAGAGTGTTTTGGCTCGAAAATAGCAAAGGAGAGGAGAAAAATAGAAGAAGAAGAGATGGATTTTGCTTAAAGAAAATTTAGCGAGAGAGGGGAGAGAGCTAGGAATTTTCAAGCAACTTGGAAAAGATGAGAGAAAAGACTTTGGTTCTCCTTCTTTAGCTGAATTTGCTAGGCCAAGAGTCCTTGACTTGGCCACCACTCTCCTTAAGATAATATTATCTCCTTTATCTAAAAATAAAAGCATTTAATCCATCAATTATCTCCTCAAATAATCCAAATTTAAAATCCCTTATTTATCACTTATTAATCACATATTTATGGAATTAAAACACCTCCTTTCTAGAAGGCTTGTGCCGTCCACCCCTTAGCCTTGGAAGCAAAAATAAAACTCCCTTTTATTTGCTTCCCAAGTGACTCAAACTCAGGCCCAACACCCTGCATGTGGTGCCATTTCCATAGGCCCTAAGTGACATCTTCAGGCCACTTTTCCAAGCCTGTTTATGTGTCAAACTTTACCAACTTTTTCTTTTAAGGCCATCTTGCCCTTATTTCCTATTTTAAACTTTAAAATTTGACATTTCTGCATCATTTCTAAGTTTCCTAAAATTTTGATCGGCTCAGTAAGTTGCCATTTTTCTTACATTTTCAAGTTTCCAAAATGTTGGGTTTCCATTTTTGATCATTTCCAAAATGTTCGGGTTTCAAAATGTTCAAGTTTCCAAAATGTTCGTGTTTCCATTTTTATGCATTTCCGTGTTTCCAAAAATATCAAAAATTTATTCTTAGTGCTTAAACTTGTCATTTCATACAATTAAACTAAAATGCATAGGCCCTTTTCAGGATGTTACAGTTCTACCCCCCTTAAACAAAATTTTGTCCCCGAAATTTCCTAACTAAAATAATTGAGGGTATTACTGTCGCATGGTCTCCTCTGACTCCCACGAAGCTTCTTCCATTCCATGATTACGCAATAACACTTTGACTAGAGGTACGGACTTCCTTCGTAATACTTTCACATCACGCTCCAAGATTGAATCGGCTCTTCCTCGTAGGATAAGTCCGCCTTAGTTCCACCTCTTCAACAGTACCACATGAGATGGGTCCGATCAGAGTGACGTAGCAAGGATACATGGAATACGTTGTGCATCCGTTGCAACTCTGATGGCAACTCCAATTGGTATGCCACCGGCCCAACTCGCTTCAGTACTCGATAAGGACTTATAAACCTTGGGCTTAACTTCCCTTTTCGACCAAACCTCATTACCTTCTTCCAAGGCGAGATTTTTAGGAATACTTGATCTCCCACTTCAAACTCTATTTCCTTCCGCTAAAGGTCTGCGTACAACTTCTGCCTATCAGAGGCTTCCTTCAACCGTGCCCGAATCAACTCAACCTTTTCCTCAGTTTCTGCCACTAATTTTGGTCCCACAACTCGACGTTCTCCTAACTCAGTCCAACAAGTAGGTGTTCTACACTTCCGGCCATACAACGCTTCATATGGTGCCATCCGAATGCTAGTCTGATAGCTGTTGTTGTAGGCAAACTCAGCTAAAGGCAAGTAATCTTCCCAACTTCCTATAAAATCCATTACACAGCCTCTCAACATATCCTCCAACACTTGTATAACTCGTTCAGATTGCCCGTCGGATTGTGGATGAAACGCCATGGTGAAGTCCAACCTAGTGCCTAAGGCTTGATGAAGTGCCTTCCAAAATCGAGACATAAACCTTGGGTCTCTATAAGAGATGATCGACATTGGTACTCCATGTAACCTCACAATCTCTGCCACATATAACTTAACCAACTTTTGAAGAGAATAATCCATTCTTACTGGGATAAAGTGTGCGAACTTGGTCAAACGGTCCACTATCACCCATATCGAGTCCTTCTTAGTAGGCGTAAGGGAAGCCCACTAACGAAGTCCATGGTAATTCTTTCCCACTTCCATTGGGAACTTGATTGGTTGAAGCAATCTCGATGGGACTTGGTGTTCACCTTAACTTGTCGACACGTCAAACATTTCCCCACAAATTCGGTCACCTCTTGTTTTAGATCGGACCACCAAAATTGTTCCTTAGATCTCTATACAACTTGATGCCTCCGGATGCATAGCATAAGGGCTACCATGCGCTTCCCAAGAATCCTTTGTCTCAACTCCTTATCCTTCGGCATATGAGACCTTTCCCTTGTAGCACAATACTTCTTCATCGGTGACGTCATAGTCCCTTAATCCTCCTTCTTTGCATTTGCTCAGTAACTTAGTACTTAAGTCCTTATCACCAACTGTCCTCTTTCACCTCCTTCACCAGTGGGCTTGACTTGTAACTCCGCCAATGAGCTTTCATCATCATCTGAGACTTAAATGAGCGAACAAAGCCCTTAGATTTGACACAACCTTCCTACTGTGGCATTAGCTACCACATTCGCCTTGCGGATGATATTCTATCGAGCGATCGTAGTCCTTCAACAATTCCACCCACTTCTTTGCCTTAAGTTCAACTCCTTCGAGTCAACAAGTACTTAAGACTTTTGTGGTCTGTGTAGATAACTAACCTTTCTCCATAAAGGTAGTGCCTCCAAACCTTAAGGGCAAAAACCACTGCTGCCAGTTCCAAGTTATGAGTTGGGTATTTAACCTTATGAGGCCTTAGCTGCCGTGGACGATAAGCGACTACTTTGCCATCTTGCATTAGTACACAGCCTAACCCCATATGCGAAGCGTCACAGTACACCACAAAATCTTTTCCTGCCTCCGGCTGAATTAACACTGGAGCTTCCGTCAGCACCTTTTTAAGCTTTTCAAAGCTCTCCTACTACTTATTAGTCCATTCAAAGGGTACTTCCTTCCTTAGCAACTTTGTTAAGGGCGCGGCTATTGACGAGAATCCTTCCACAAACCTTCTGTAATAGCCTGCCAAGCCTAGGAAACTTCGAATTTTAGCCACGGACCTAGGTGGTTTCCAATCCAACACCGCTCGATCTTCCTAGAATCTACTCTTATTCTTCTGCGGATACCACATGTCCTAAGAATTCCACCTCCTTAAGCCAAAACTCACACTTGTCAATTTGGCATAAAGCTTCTTCTCCTTAACACTTCCAACACAACTCAAGATGCTCATCATGCTCCTCCTCCGACTTCAAGTACACCAAAATATCGTCGATGAACACCACGACGAACCTATCCAAGTAGGGTTGGAAAACTTGATTCATCATATCCATGAACGCGGCTGGAGCATTCGTCAACCCAAATGACATCACCATAAACTCAAAATGGCCGTATCTTATCCTAAAAGCGGTCTTATGGATATCACCTCCTTTACCTTTAGCGATGATATCTCAACCTTAAGTCGATCTTTGAAAACATCTGCGGCTCCTTCATTGATCGAACAAGTCATCGATCCTTGGCAAAGGATACTTGTTAGCTTATTCAACTGACGATAATCTATGCACATGCGCATAGTTCCGTCCTTCTTCTTCATAAATAGGATCGGTGCTCTCCACGGAGACACACTGGGTCGGATGAACCCACGATCCAATAGTTCTTGGATTTGAGCCTTGAGCTCCACTAACTCCTTTGGCACCATTTGTTATGGAGCGATTGACACAGGAGCTGTTCCGGGTAGCAAATCAATTCCAAATTCTACCTCCCTGTCTGGGGGTATTCCCGGTAATTCCTCTGAAACACATCCACGAAGTCCCTTACCGTCCTAACTCCATTAATACCTTCTTCCTTTCCACCTATCGCACTTACGAAGGCTAGGAATGCCTTGCAACCTTTCTTAACCATCTTCTCAGCCTTCAGTGCCGAAACTACGTTAGACAAGTAGTTCCTCCTTTCTCCGATCATTACTACCACTTTATCCTCCGGGGTTCTTAGTTCCATACGTTTAGCCACACAATCCAATACGGCTCGGTGTTCTACTAGCTAATCCATTCCGAGTATAAGTTCAAACTCTCCAGAAGGGTAACTCCATCAAGTCCGCCTCAAAGTTCACTCCCGAATCTCTAGGGTACATTCGAAAGATCTTGTCTACCACTACTGATTTGGCCCAATGGGCTTACTACCATCATCGCCTATCGAGAGTTCAGCGTCTAGGCCTAATGTTTCCACTACACTACATGCAACATAGGAATGGGTCGAGCCCACATCAATAAGAGCAAAATAGAGCTTGTCATGAATAAAGAACATACCGATTATAACATCTGGTGCGTCTCTATCTTCCCTTCGGTGAACCGCATAAACCAAACCCGGCTATCTTGCTTCTACATTAACATTAGTAGCACCTCGACCATGTGCTCCACCTCCGCCAAAGACCATTACCTCTGTTAGTCGAACCATGACCTGTTGAGGTCTCTCGCCGCTTCTACCAATCTGGCTAGCCCTCAGTCACTGGTCGACTCTCATCTGGTTGCTTGGGACAATCCTTAAGCATATGGTCCTTGGACCCACACTTGAAACCTCCTCCTGTCTTTCTCCAGCACTCCCCCAAGTGCCTCTTTCCATAATGCTCACAAGGGCGACATCTTGCTGACTGTACCAATTTTGTTGATTTCGTGGCCCGTCAACCCTAGGCCTCTTATGAACCCTTTAGATGGTCCAAAACCTCTCTTAGGCTTATTCTTGTCCACAGCCTGCTTGGTAGAATCTTTGATTCCCTCGGCCACTTTGGCCTTTTCCACCAAAGCCAAGAATTCTCGCTCCTGATGCGATGCTATCAATAGTCTCAGGTCGTTTCTCAGTCTGTCCTCAAAACGGACACATCGTTCATGTTCAGTCGCTACTACACCACGAGCATAACGACTCAACCTCAGAAATTCTGCCTCATATTCCGCTACGGACTTATTCCCTTGAAGTAACCCCAGAAAAGCTTTCCTTTGCTCGTCTCAGATACCGGTTCTACATATTTCTTCCGAATGCCTCCTTAACATATTCCTGTGTCGATCCTCCGCCATAGCACCATCTCGCACAGTTAACCACCACTGATACGCTTCATCGCGTAACAATGCCACCATCCCTTTCAACTTTTCCTCTGGAGTCAGATCGAGCTCATCCATGATGTGCTACGTTGCTTCCAACCAGTACTTAGCTATACTGGGTGCCACTCTAGATACTCCTCAAAACATTTCAGCTCCATTAGCTCAGAGCCGTTCAGGCACGGACTTACGATTTCTTGAATTTCCTCCCGCACCCGCCACCAATTCCAAAACTCACAAGACTGACTGCGACACAAAGATCTTCCCGTCGAGCTCGCTACTCAACATTAACAACTAGGGGTGGTAGTGGCGGTGGTATTTCATTGTCGGACCCTTGACCCGATCTAATGGGTTTCGACACAGTCATCCTTCCTCTACCTCGTCCATGACGACCACGTCCTCTAGAGCTCATTTTCTAGCGTCGAGATCTGATTAAGAATTTCTATGGATTAGTCATTGTTCCACTTATTTACCCGCGAAGGAGTTTTATGAAAAGAAATTTAAGAGTGGTTCTTTCGTATTCATACAAACACATAATCTTTTCCATTCATTCATTCATCCATCAAACAAGTATGAACTTTCGTTCATTCGGGAAACGCTAGTAGTTTTCGTTGTTGTTGTTTTCCACTACCCGGAGGTATTTTCGTAATTTTGTCCTACAGGGGCATTTTTGTAATTTTTCAGAAGAAGAACGTTCCTTGGTGTTTTTTTCAAAAAGTATTTTGAAGATTTCGAGGTCTCGGGGTAATTTGGAAAAATTTTAAAATCTAGGGGTATTTCGGTAATTTTCGACCTCAAGGGTATCTTGGTAATTTTTCACAAATCAGGGTAAATTTGTAAAAATTTATAAGTCAAGGATATTTCGAAAGTTGTAAAACTTTGAGGGTTCTTTTTTAAAATTGTTCCTTCCAAAATGGGGATGTTGTAAAAATTTTGGAAATCAGGGTCATTTTGGTAATTTTGTGAGTTAGGGGCAATTTTGTAATTTTCTAAGATCAAGGTATTTTGATATTTTACAAATTAGGGTTTTTGAATGTTTTATGACATTTTGGTAAAGCTATTGAGTAGTTGAACATTTTATAACCAGGGGCATTTTGGTAATTTTACCACTAGGGCATTTTTTTGTAATTTTCACAAATCAGAAATTTTTCAAATTTTTTTTTTGTAAAGATGGTTTCCTCAACTTCAAAGAAAGTTTTGAGAATTTTAAAACTGGGGTTTGTTGTTTTGTTCTCTTTTTTTTTTTAAACATGGCTAGTTCCCTTTCGGGTTTTAGTCATTATGTTTAGCCTATGACCGAGCCTCCTTGATCAGGGCGAACCAAAGCTACGCACCAGGCAGGATTTGAGTGGAGAGGAGGTGAGTCACGCGGACTGCTTAAGTACCAAGCTCCCACTGAAACCATTCCTAGACATGCGTCTGTGGGTTGCCACACCCACTAAGTCATCAGGTTAGGGTGAACCGAAGCTACGCACCAGGTAGGATTCCTGCGAAGAGGAGGTGAGTCACTAGGACGCTTAAATACCAAGCTCTTCCGGATCCAATCCTGACATGCGTACCATGGTTGCCACACCCTAACTTGATTGACTTAGCCATAGGTTTGTTTAGTGTATTAAGTCTTATGTATACGTGTTTGAGTAGACTAATCCTAGGGTTCAAGTTCCTATCATGCTATTCTACGCTCCATTCCTTTTCTACCCTTCTATAATTCATATAATCACACAGATAGTTAGCGGTACTTACGGTGGATTGTGGGTTTGAGACTTAGGGCCATGTCTTCATACATCCATTTGTAAAAAAAAAAATACTTTCATAAAACTCATTTGGGCTTGTTTTGAAAACGTTTTGGGCCTTAGGCCACAGCCGAGAGTTTAAAGCTGGCTCGATACAGATGAACACCCCACACCCGCCCACGAGCCCGAACCGGATCCGTATGTTCCTAAAGTAAACCGATTTTAAAATTTTCGTTCGGCTCAGAATTTGCCATTTTTCTTACATTTTCAAGTTTCCAAATGTTCGAGTTTCCTTTTTGGATCATTTCCAAAATGTTCGTGTTTCAAAATGTTCAAGTTTCCAAAATGTTCAGTTTCCATTTTATGTTTCCGTGTTTCAAAATATCAAAATTTATTCTTAGTGCTTAAACTTGTCATTTCATACAATTAAACCGAAATGCATAGGCCCTTTTCGGGATGTTACAAAATCACTAGTGACGATCTAATAGATCATACTTCCCTCCTCTCATCACCCATAACACATATTTATGTCAATGATGTCGGTATGATCATGCTTAACATACAAAATTACGCATCTGAGAATAACATGCTTTCATAGATCACAATCACCGTGAGAAATAATAACAACTTACCCGGCATCCTCACTTTTACCCACAAGGGTATTTTAGTACCATTGCCGTCATTCTGGCTTTTAACATCACACAACATTCACATAGTAAGTATAGAAAGTGTGTAAGAGTTACACACCTAGTTTTTGTACTAACGCTTTTACTGCTTCTACGCTACTATCACTCGAGACTACCACTATTGGCCTACGATCTAACTCCGATGTTGGCCCACACCCGGATGGCCAATCACGCACTCCTGACACAGATCGCTTCTTGTATTTTGGCGTTGGGTTTACAGATCCAACCCATCCTATTGCTTGAATTCTATTCGAGTCCATAATAACCCTTGGTCACTAAACCAATCAAATCGATGAGATCTAATAAATAAACATAGTGTTTAAATGAAACCTTTACCTAGCTTTCAGATCCCGAAAGTCTTTATGAAAATGTCACCACCAAACCCACCTATATTTGGCCAACACTCAAATATTAAACCGATCCCATAAACACAACCAATAGAGTACCTTAACATATTCGGCCAAAAAGGAAATAACCAAAAAGGCCATTCGGCCGAATCCTACCACTACCACCTACCTTCGGCCTCTTCACAAATCGGCACAAGAGACCTTAATGAGACAGATTCAGCTTTTAGGGGCAAAGAGTGAAATCGACAGGTCTTAGAATAAGTATTCAGATTAGAAACTTGGTAAAAATAAAAAAATCACAGAGAAACCAAAATCCCGAAACTCACCAGATTACTGAGGAGTATTCGGCTTACGGTGCACCTTCAGAATTAGAGATCTCACCTGATAGTTTAGCTATGGGAGAAAGGGATATACACAAGGAGATTTCAGCTTTTAGAGGAATTTTGAAGAGTGATATAAGGCTAGGGACTTTCGGCTAAAAGAGAGAAAAGTTTGAGAAGAGGGAAGAAAGGAATTTCGGCCAGAGAGAAAAGATGAGAAAGAAAGAAAAAAATAAAAGAAAAGATGGATACTCTGCTAATAATTTCGGCTACATGCTCCCACAAATAGAGTTGGAGTTTCAGCCAACTCTCTCCCTCCTGATAGCTCTCATCTCACCTGATAACCCAATCCCTATCTCACCTTTAGAAGAGCCCACCTTAAAACCAACTCTTTCCTTTTAATTATCAGCTTTTCTATCATCAAAATAAAAGAAATAAAACTTCCAAAATGTAGCTTAAGTGCCGTCCACCCCTTCCACCTTATGTGCCGAATTCTTGACCCACCAACCTGGGCCCAAGCAGCCACACTAGGCCCAACTCCTTCCCCCTTGTGACGCCACCTTAATGCCCACTTAAAGCACCTCCAATTTTTGGGCCACAAACCCAAACTTGCTACTAAACATAGTAATTTACATTAAATTACTACTAACAAAAATTTTAATCAATTTAACTTGATTTAAGCCCAAACACGAGGCCACTACACACCTTAAAGCCTTTAACCTACTAACTTACCCATGCAATGTACCAAATGCATGCACTCCACCAAAATCGAGGATATCATAGTTCTACCCCTTAAAATAAATTTTGGCCTCGAAATTTACGGTCAAAAGAGTTGAGGTATTGTCATGTCATAATATCTTAGGCGCCCCATGTCGCTTCCTCTGATCCATGGTTCCACCATAATACCTTCACCAAAGGAATTGATTTTCTACGTAAAACCTTAACATCTCGATCTAGGATCTGCACAGGTTCTTCCTCAAAAGACAAGTCTGGGCTTACCTCAATCTCCTCCACTGGCACAACATGCGACGGATCCGAGCGATAGCGTCTAAGCATAGAAACATGAAACACATCATGGATTTGACTCAATTCTGGTGGCAACTCGAGCTGGTAAGCCACTAGTCCTACTCGCTTCAACACCCGATAAGGCCTGATAAACCTAGGGCTCAACTTGCCTTTCCTATCGAACCTCAAAACCTTCTTCCACGGTGACACCTTCAAGAAAACCTTGTCACCTTCTGCAAACTCTATATCCTTTCATTTAAGATCGGAATAAGACTTTTGCCTGTCTGCCGCTTCTTTCAACCAAGCTCAAATCACTTTCACTTTATCTTCTGTCTCAGCAACCAACTCCGGACCCAACAATTGCCGCTCCCCCAACTTCATCCAACATGTAGGGGTACGACACTTTCGACCATATAACGCTTTGTACGATGCCATCCAAATACTTGCCTGATAACTATTATTATACGCAAATTCCGCCAACGGTAAGAATTCTTCCTAACTACCTTTGAAATCTAGGACACAACCCCTTAGTATGTCCTCCAAAACCTGATTCACCTTCTCCGATTGCCCATCTGACTGGGGATGAAATACCGTACTGAAATCCAATCCTGTGCCTAGTGCCTGGTGCAAAGCCTTCCAGAACTTTGACGTAAATCTAGGGTCTCTGTCTGAAATAATCGACACTGGTACCCTGTGCAACCTCACAATCTCCACTACATATAGTCTTGCTAACTTCTGAAGAGAATAATCCATACACACAGGTACGAAATGAGCAGACTTTGTCAGACGGTCCACAATCACCCAAATTGAATCCTTCTTGGTAGGCGCAAGGGGTAGCCCACTCACAAAATCCATTGTAATCCTTTCTCACTTCCATTGTGGAATCTTAATCGATTGCAACAGACTTGACGGCAACTGATGTTCAGCCTTGACTTGCTAACATATTAGGCACTTACCTACAAACTCCATTACCTCCAGCTTAAGGCCCGGCCACCAAAACTGCTCCCGCAAATCCCTATACATCTTACTACCTCCCGGATGCATAGCATATGGACTGCTATGTGCCTCCTGCAAAATCATCTGCCTTAACTCCACATCCTTAGGCATACACACTTTTCCCCGAAAACATAACACTCCATCGCTGCTCAGACTATACCCCTCCAATCCATCATTCTGCACTTGTAACCTTCGTGCGCTCAAACTTCATCCACCAATTGTTTCTCCTTAACCTCGTTAATCCATGTTGGCTTCACTCGCAATTTCACTAACAAGCTTCCATCATCATATAGACTAAGGTGAGCAAACATGGCTCTTAACTCTGCCACCACCTTATGACTCAAGGCATCCGCTACCACATTAGCCATTCCCGGGTGATCCTCAATCGAGTAGTCATAGTCCTTTAACAGCTCAATCCACCTTCTCTGCCTCAAATTTAACTCCTTCTACGTAAGAAGGTACTTCAAACTCTTGTGGTCCGTATACACGATAGACTTTTCTCCATACAAGTAATGTCACCAAATTTTTAGGGCAAAAACCACTGCAGCCAATTCGAGGTCATGCATCTGGTAGTTTACTTCGTGAGGTCTTAATTGCCGAGAAGCATACGCTACTACTTTCCCCTCTTGCATTAGCACACATCCCAATCCTGTATGGGACGTGTCACAATAAACTGTAAACTCCTTCCCAATTTTTGGTTGAATTAACACCGAAGCTTCCATCAAAATCCTTTTCAATTTCTCAAAACTTCCCTGTTTCTTATCCGTCCACACAAACGGAACTCCTTTCCTCAGCAACTTGGTCAATGGTGCTGCAATCAGAGAAAACCCTTCTACAAACCTTCGATAATACCCTGCTAAACCTAGAAAACTCTGAATCTCCGCCACAGACTTCGGTGTCTTCCAATCCAAAACTGCCTCAATCTTCCGAGGGTCCACTCTAATCTCCTCCGTTGACACCACATGACCCAAAAAGGTAACTTCCTTCAACCAGAACTCGCACTTACTAAACTTGGCGTATAACTGCTTCTCTCTAAGAATCTGCAACACCACTCGCAAATGCGCATCATGCTCCTCCTCCGATTTTGAGTACACTAAAATATCATCTATAAATACTACGATGAATCGATCCAAATACGGCTGGAACACCCGATTCATCATATCTATAAATGCTGCTGGTGCATTCGTCAACCCGAATGGCATTACTAGAAATTCATAGCGCCCGTATCGAGTACGAAACGCCGTCTTATGGATATCTGCCTCTTTTACCTTAAGTCTAAACCTGAGGCCACTATACACCTCAAAGCCTTTAACCTACTAACTTACCCATACAACGTACCAAATGCACAGACCCACCAAAATCAGAATATTACAGAGTAAGAACTGATTAAAAATTTAAATAGATTAGTTGAAATATTTTTGTAAATGAGTTTTCAAAGGAATTCCTACGTTTTAGTAATATTGAAGAAAAACCTATATTTTATATGAAAGTTTAAGAAAACATTTATAAAAATTAAAACAGTCAATCTAAAACATATTAAAAGCCATCCACAAAATAAAAATCCAAGAAAATAATACGGAGGCCTTATTACATCATAATTGAAATAGTACTTAAATAACTAAAGAAAATAAAAGTTTATATAAACCACCATTTATAGTATGGCCTCCACACAAAGTCATCTCCTACCAAGCCTCCCTCAATTATTAATACCTGAGAAGGGTAAGAAAAATAGAGTGAGTTACTTAGAACTCAATGTGTAACCCACTTACCGTGTTCACTGGGCCATAACCATTAAGCATTCAATTGGGCTTGAGCCCCTTTACAAACTAATATATAAATCAAATATAAAAATAATGCATGTGATAGGCAATTCCCAACCAAGCCTAATTTCCATCCGCTACACACCACCCGTACCAACCAACACACTTGTGGGGATCAAGTCAACCCACCCCGCAAACACACCAATAGTAGGCATTAAGCCAATTATAATATTTGTGGCAACAGGCCATTGTGACAGAGTCACCAAACTTGATTTTGGCAACAGGCCATTTATAATATTTGTGGTAGAACCACCGATCTAGATTTTTGGCAACAGACCATTTATAATATTTGTGGTAGAACCACCGATCTAGATTTTTGGCAACAGGCCATTCTTCTCTTCGTCAATTATCCCAACCCATGCAGTCATGTATATATATAATGCATAACAAAATATTCATAAGGTAAATTTAACAAAAATCACATATTACAATTTATCAATTTGGCCCATTAGTCAAAATAGCAATTTGGCCCATTTAACGATCTAGCAAACTTGGCCCATTTCATCTCATATCACATTTAGCTCATATATTAATATCACTTTTGGCCCATAAAGCAACATATTTCAATTTGGCCCATAAAGCAACATATTTCAATTTGGCCCATAAAGCAACATATCTCAATTTGGCCCATAAAGGGTATTTTCGTAAATCAATCCATAAGGACATTTCGTAATTCGGCCCATTTAACACATGAGGCCTTTTCACAATTTCCACACTTGGCCAATTTATCAAAATAATCACATGGCCTAAAATATCACTTTTTTTTAACAAAATAGCCCATTAAGGGAAAATTCGTAATTTTTCCACAACCTAAATTCTGGTTTCATGCATTCACACAAAAAGTATTAATATATCATATTTTCAAATTTTACCAGATTTACGATTATTATTTTAACGCTTACGGTATAGTATAACCCATGAGATAAGTGTGAAGTTACACACCTGATTACGGTGAGAACTATACTTTCCCGCTCGTCGATATCTAAACATGCATCATGATGAATTAGAACACTAATACTTAAAAACTATTCTTTAAAAAAATAAGCGTTCTAAACTTTTACCCTCGAAATTTTGAACAACTTCTATTTGTGATTTCTCCCCGATTGATGATTCGTTACCCGTTGAATAACCACGAATGAACAAAGGTTCAGGAGTACGAATGACTTCAAATAATTGATTTTCGCCGGATTAGGGTCCACAACCCGGTGGAAAATCCCGGATTACCGCAACGGTCCTTCGTTTGAATTTAGGGGGAATAGCGGAACCGCCCCTCTTCCGAACACTATTAACAACCCTTTTGTCCCTATCTTGCTTGCCTTTAATGACAAAAGGTTATTAGTCCTAACAATATATCAAAATTTAAGACTATTGATCTTAAAGTGCATATTTCAACTTACCTTATAATTTCAAATGATTCCCAAAAGAATCCCTATAAACAAAACTTCTGATTATCAATCCCGATTGAATATCATTGAAAACAATAAGGGTGATCATAACATCCATGAAGGGTTTCTTTTACCTTGATAGATATGTTCCAACTCGAATGGCTTCACGAAGTCCTCGAAAATGTGATAATTCGACCACCACTATCTCACTATAGTCCAAAATTTAAAAGAAGAAAGATTGAGAAGATTATCTATGAAGTATGGAGGTTTCAACTATGATAAAACAAAGGAGAGAACAGAATGGTTGAAAAGAAAATAAATGATGAGAGAAAGAGAATGAAGATGAAAGGTTTATGATTTAATTTTCAAAGATAAAAAAAAAGCAAAGAGAAGAGTTTGGAACAATGGTGCATTCGGCAATGGAGAAGAATGAAGAAAAGAAATGGTCTTTGTGTTTTGGTATTTCAGCACAAAGGAGTAACACAAAATGATGCACTTGAGAGGTTGGCAAAATATGACCAAATGGTAAAAAGGAGAAGACAAAAAGATGAAAAACAAGGATGTTTACCCAAAGCATCAAGCACATTCGGTCAAAGAGAAAAGAAATATGAAAAGAAAAGGTGTTTTGAGAAAACAAAGAAATGACCAAAAGGAATTACCCAAAAGCTACTAACCATACCAATCCTAACACCAAAATTCGCCTCCTCCTTTTGTCCCCTAAACCGTCCAAATACATGGTCAAACTTGGCCATCTTAACTTTCCAAAACATCCTCCCTTAAGAGGTGCCTTATGTTCCTCCACCTTCCAAAAGTTTAGAAATCCTATCCCCAAAATCAATCAAATTCAATCCCTAAATTTATGTTTGCCATAACCTTTAGGCACCTTACCATAAAAGAATTGGTCCATCTTTACCAAGAATAGAGCTTGGCCGACACTTGCTAGGAAAAAGGAAAAATAAAAGTTCACAATTATGCAAACTAGGGGATTCAAACCTCTCCCCCCAAGACCATACATGTAGCGCATAACCTCTTTCCAAATAGCTCAATTTATGCTATTTTTTTACCACTTAATTTACTTAAACTTCAAGATCACTTAATTCTTCTATAGTATGGTACTCTTTACTAAAGTTTATTCTAATTCCAAATAAACTTAAGCCTACTCAAGACTATATTAAGCACATAAATTAAATTATTCACAAATTAAGCACCAAAAACTTGTAACATATCGATACTCATATTTTTAGGATGTTACACAACTTATTAATTTCTCGTCGATTTAATCTTCGGGATCGTGAACGAGCTCTCAATATTTTTTTGTACTCACTACGGTAAAAAAAGTTTTACTTTGTTAGAAGACAAACAAATAATAATTGATGAGTATTTATCAAATTCTAGAACTTACTTCCGAAATGGTTCCATTGAATCATGATGAAAAAGAATGCATCGATGTGCTTGGACCCATAATCTATAGTCTAATTATGTAATTTCGACTTTGCTGATCGGTTCTCTAAAACTTTGAAACAAAAAAGTTTCAGCCAAATTATGATCTGTGAGCCAGCATTTCTACTTGATCTGTTCATTCTTGTTTCAACATCTTCCAAATACCTCGAACAAAAAGTCATACATTCCTCTGCCAAGTAGCCCTCGGCAATTGATCTTTTCGAATAACGCTTATTGCGGCAGTAAGACTTCAATTTGGATAGGAACCTAAACACGATATACAACATTATCAAAAGTTGCAACTAAAGGCATTGAGGTGAATGAAGGAATATTTTGCAAATAAAGTAAGACCTTTCAATAGGATACATCCATCGATAGAAAACGGTCCCCAAGAATTGCTTCACGTGGGAGATGAATTAACAAGTGCACCATAATAGTGAAGAAGGAAGGCGAGAAGATCTTCTCCAGATTGTATAAAGTCAATGCGGCTCGATCTTGTAGTCTCTCAAGTTCTTGAACATTCAAAACTTTAACACAAATGCCTTTCATTACATTTGATAGTTCAATTACACAACCGTCACCTTTTTCGACATACAACACCACATAGCAACTGGCAGTAAGTCTTGCATCAAGATGTGATAGTCATGCGATTTTAAGCCATATAGTCTTCGATCCTTAAGACTCACACATCGGGTTATATTTGATGTATACGCATCCAAGACCTTTATGTCCTTCAACACCATACAGAACACTTCTTTCTCTGTCTTCGACATTAAAAAAATAGCAGGCGACAATCGATATTTTATATTCGGAAGTGCTTGGGGATGAAGCTCATGCTGAATTCCTATGTGGACTAAATCAAGTCGACTCTGAAGATTATCTTTGATTTTCCATCGACATTCAAAATAGTCCCAATGATGTTCTCGCAGACATTTTTCTCAATGTGCATGACATTAAGATTATGGCGTAAAATCTGATGCTCCCAATAAGGCAACTCAAAAAAATACTTTTTTTTCCACAAGTCCGCCTCATTAGGATCATCCTCTTCACCGATTCATCATCAGACTCATCCCTAGATCTTTTATTTCTTTGCGGGTTTGCCTGTTGATTCATCTTCCCATAAATGAAATTCATATCTTTTAACATTAAGAATATTTCGGATCCACCGGTCTGCAAAGGAGCTTCTCTGAACTCTTCAGTACCATCAAACTGAGCACTCTGAAATCTAAATCTATGATTTTCCGGTAACCACCGACGATGCCCCATGTAAGAGAACTTCTTCCCATTATATAACCATTGCGAACATGTCCGCCAAAGACAACACGAACAAACATAACATCCCCGGTACTCCAACCGGATAAATTAGCATAAGCACGGAAGTCATTAATAGTCCACATCAAAGCCGCACGTAAATTAAAGTTCTCTTTTCTCATTACATCGTATGTCTGAACACCAGCCCATAGTTGTTTTAACTCTTCAACAAGTGGCTGCAAATAGACGTCAATATCATTCCCAGGCCCTTTCTCTCTAGGTATAATCATAGACAAGATAAAAGATGATTGTTTCATGCAAACCTATGGAGGCAAATTATAAGGAACAAGTACCACGAGGCCAAGTACTGTACGTTATGCTCATGAGTTTGTAAGGGTTAAATCCATCGGATGCTAGCCCACGCCTCACACTCCGAGGATCGCTTGCAAAGCTTGGAAATTTGGAGTCAAAAGATTTCCAAGCTAAAGAATCTGCAAGATGCCTTAACAAGTCCATCACGGTGCCACGTCATTGACTCGGTTGTCTTCGACGACATAAAAAGCCATTGAAGCCTTGGTATTAGCAGAAAATACCGCAAAATCTTAACTGGCTGCTTCTTGATTGTGTATCTTGCTCTTCCTCATTACCATCCTTTGTATTTCTATTAATCCAACGGGATTGACCGCATACATGACAGCACTATTGGTTTATCCAGTCGCCCCAATACAACATGCAGTCATTTGGGCAACTATGAATTTTGTTGTAGCCAAGGCCCAAATCCTTTATCATTTTCTTTATGTCTTTGGAAGATTGAGGATTTTCAAATGGAACATTTCTTGCGAAACTCTAACAAAGATTGTCAACGAGTTTCCGGTCCATCCTCCCAAACATTTCAAGTGAAAAAGACGAATATAGAAAGTCAGTTTGGAAAATTTTGATCCCTCATACAACTCTTCATTCATTTCACCAAGTAACATGTAGAACCTTGTCGCTTCTTCACTTGGCTGTTCATCAAGTACACTTCTTCCCTCTTCGGTGAAAGTATTTCCACAAAATTATATTCATCGGTTGCACCCAAGTCAAGTGGAAATGACCCGAAACCATCACTGCGCAAATTAAAAGCATTCCGCAACATGTCTTTCATGTTATCATCTCTAACATTATGATTGTAAGCACTATGCGGATAACCCAGATTCATCGATGAAGATGCTCCACTAGATGTACACTCTCCATGAAAAATCCATTTTTTGTACCCACGGACAAAGCCATCAACAACTAAATGTTCGTAGACAACTTCAAGATAATGCCAATTGATATTGCAACACTTCTTACACGGGCAAAGAATCATATTCTCTTGGCTTGCATTTTGAAATGAAATTGAAAAGTTTCTACTCCATTTTGATAGCCGTTGCTTACCCTTGAAAATTTCATCCAAGTCCTATCCATTTCGTAGTTGTTGAATTCTAAAGTTGACAATAAATTACATGGCTAAATTGTTAATTTATAATTTATGTAAGTAATGATATGATCATATACATAATCGGGTACTATGTAGGTTATGTAAATTATGTAAGTTATGAAGTTTGATCTTAAAATTATGTAAGTTATGAAATTTGATCTTAAAATTAAGTAAGTTATGTATTCTTTAAGATTCATCATATATGGCATTGTTACACCTAGGAGGATCCATTGTATCTAATAAATGAGATATAAAGCAACCTCGTCGGGTTTCCAAATTTATATACTTTGAATCTTTTTTTTTTTATCTATACAATGTATTATGTAAGTTAAATAATTTGATAAAAGCTATGTAGTTATGTATTATGTAAGTTAAATAATTTGATAAAAGCTATGTAAGTTATGTTATAATAACTTTTAAATTTTAAATTACATAAATTACTAAAAATATAATTTAATAAGAGATTCATGCAATGTTTTTATTGTGTTTTAAATATAAAAGTTAATTGTTAAAATATGTTATAAATTTTTATATTTTAAATTTAATTCTTATACTTTTTTTTGTTAAATTAAAGTTTATAACATATTTTAACATCTTATATGCATGGGGTTTTGAGTTTTTTCCTAAGTCCTTAAAATTAGTAATTTATTTCGTTTTGAATTACATTGGGATTTGAACTTTTTAATCTAATGGTAATGCCAATGTTTTGGTAACTTTGAAATTGATGTAGCATTTATAATTAATAACAATTTTTCCAAAAATTTTATGTATATAAATTTATTAAAAATTATGAATTTTATTTCAAGTTTAAAATAAATATGAATAAATGATTGTCTAATTATCGATCGAATATGAAAAATCAATTATTTATATTCATTGTGGATGTATTTTCTTTTAGTAAGTATATATTTCAAATTTTTTTATAAATTACTAGGTTTAATATTATTATATTAATAATTTATGTAATTTAAATAATAGAAATTTAAGTATATATTCATTGTGTTTTTAAATTACTTCTTTAAAAAAATTATTTTTATAATAAAACATATTTAAATAATGATCAATATTATTATTATCTTGATAACAAAATATTATTACCATTTTATATCATTTTATATCATCTTATATGCATGATTTTAGTCATTTTATTTTACAAATTTTAAAATTTAGGTCTCATTATTATTATTATTATTATTATTATTATTATTATTATTATTATTATTATTTGTTAAATTAAATTAACGATGGTTATAGGAATATGGCCCTCCAGATACCTGTGTCGGGCACATATATGTATCCAACACTCCTGAGCCCAAACAACATAGTATTCATCCACATATTACAGCAAGCATAGACATAAAAAGATGGTCATGGTAATGAGGAGGGTACTTACGAATTGTTCCTAAAAGTACTGAGGACTCTAATATCCTAATTTCACGGAGAGAAAAGTTGGTCCACAAATTGTCGCCACAAATAGCAATCATCGAAAGTTTAAGGAACCTCTTAATTCAATCCTAAAACAACCCAAATAAACATTGGCAAGCAATAATCCTTCATGAACTTACTGTGTAATGCAATCTTGTAAGATGACCTATGGATGAAGGTATAGCACCCTTTAGCAAATTGCTCGATAAATCCCTAAAACCAATTTTCCAACACATTAATTCCATTGCTAAGCACAATTAACATTTATGCCATGCAACTAAAGAAACAATGAGATATCCAATAATCTTACAAGATGGTGAGAAAAGTAAGGTTTCCAAAATTTGACGGTATGCCTCCTTGCAGATAATTATTTCTTAAGTAACTGTAGACAATCAATTCCAAAATGAGACAAGAACAAGACAAGTGAAACATGAACTAATGCCTAAAATGAATTTATTACGCTTACAGGGCTCTCGATTCAAGACAATTGGTAAGTTAGCCTAGATAAATATTCAAGTCGATTCAAGACTGGTCATTCTCTGATTACTACACTAAGACCCTAACCACTTTAAGAGTTCATACCATATTAATATGCTATTTCTCAGTCAATCTCAACACTAGTAAGTAGCAACACTGTATGAATACAACATCTCTTGCCTTGGGTAAAAATTATAAGAATCAAAACTGCAGAAGCACATATTTCATACTAACAAGAAACACCAAAACATTGGTCATACATATTTTAGGTGAAGAGAGGCATAGTCAGATAACAAGCTCAACTACTAGCAATTCATCAACAAGGTCTTAAGAAAGAGTGAGAAGAACTAGGATAACCCAAATTACCAACCTTCAAGAATTTTGCAAATTATGATTTTTTTTTTCTGGAAGACAAATCATGGATTTAGGACAAAACATTCGCACGCTTATGATATTTCTTTACAAAAAATAAGAGAATCTAAACCTAAAACTAAAGTCAGCAGAGATTCCAAGGAAATAAATTCTGATAGATATTACTTAACAGACTAAAACAAGGAAAACAACAGATCAATAGCAATTAATTGAAAAAATAAAACATGGCTTAAAACACGCTTTCCTCTCATTAAAATTCTTTTTTTTTCCTAAAAAACATATTTAGATATATCCTTTCATAATACAAACACATATCTGAAAAATAAGTATTAGATTTAGATTGATTAAAAATTACAGGAATCGAGAAAGAAGTAAGAATATAGAGGTTCACAAAATTTAGGAAGAAAAATTAAAGGAAAAGGAATTGTTGCCACTTCCTTAGGGTTTCTGATGAAGCAACGGTAAAGTGTAGTTAAGATAAACCAAGCAACACGGAACTTGGATCAACCAATAGCACCCAAACAAGGATATCATGGTACCTTACAAGCATCAAAACCAAACTGAAGAACCTAGCACACTCACATTTTGCTTCTTCCCTTTTTAGCAAAAGACTTGGTTCTCAAATGCAAAAAACATATATTTAAACATGATCTTTCTATGATTTTTACCTAAATCACATCTCAATTTCTCGACACAAGGGATAGGTGGTAAAGTAGTCACTGGCTACTATGCATCATTCTGTCTTTCTCCGTGAATGCAGCTATGTCTGAAATTGTGAAATTGTGATGTCTGAAAATAATAAAGACAAATATACAGAAAAGGAAAAAGAAAAACCAAAATGAGGGAAGAAAGAAAGGGGGGATTACCTGTTGGGAAAGGGGAAGATCAACACGAAAAGGAGAACTCTATTGGGAAAGGTTAAGTGAACGAAAAGGAGAAGACCTAGATGAAAAGGAAAGCAGCGGAGAAAACTTAGTGAGAAAACTAAGAAAATAAAAAACTACAGCAATTTGGACTTTTAGCGGCATTTTTTAGGCCTTTAGTGGCGTTTTTAAGCGCCACTAAAAGTCTTTGTGGCGCTTTTAGAAACGCCACAAAAAACACCGCTAAAAGAGGCGCCATAATTTAGCGGCGTTATGAGAAACAACGCGCTAAAGCATGACTTTTAGCGAAAACTAACGCCGCTAAAGCCATGACTTTTAGCGGCGGTTTTCCCACAAACGCCGCTAAAAGCATGACTTTTAGCGGCTTTTCCCACAAATGCCGCTAAAGCTAAGACTTTTATGACTTTTTTTAGAACATGGTGCATTTAGCAAAAACGCCGCTAAATATCATAAAATAAAAAAATTAAAATATTATTTTTAGTGGTGTTTTTCCTAAAAATGCCGCTAAATGTCATGAAAAATAAAAAAATTTAAATATTATACTTTTAGCGCTTTTCCTAAAAACGCCGCTAAATGTCATGAAAAATTAAAAAATTAAAATATTATAAAATGCCAAAATCTAATTTAGAAATGTATAATTTAATTTGGTTCTTTCTACGGTCCACTCAAATTGCATCAAGTTCTAATGCTACACGTTTCATATATTTCCTTGCCAATTGTATGATGAAAGCTTGATCGCAATATGCAAAAGGAAAGTAAATCTATAATTGCATTGTGTAGTAGGAAAACAATTTTACATACTACTGTTATATTCGTGGAGGTAGTTTCATCGGTACTTAATTACATATAGCAAATTATGCAACTTAGAACACAGTAGTTTCATCTAGAAAAGTATGCAGAACTGACAAGAATCTAAAATTTCTGATATGGCCCTTCTAATAATCCAAGTCTTTATCTAAGCAATAACTTGCTGAACAATTAGCATAACATAGTAGTGTTGATCAACTTACAACTACATCATCGGTTCATCATAATGGCGTGCCACTTAATGAACTATGTTCCATGTATCATACTATTTACCAAAGTGGAAGTTCCATGTATTAAAACTACCACTTCATAAAATTACCATACCAAACCAAACCTTTTAATTAATTGTTTTGGTTCATACCTTGCCAACAATCCCAGAATCTAATAACCAATTCACTGGAATCCCAAACTCCATGTATCGTGAAATAGCCATATCTCTTTATGCAAGAGAGGCATATACACTTTGTTCCACATCGAGAAACAAAAAATGAAATGGAAAATCAGAATATGGCAAGAGGAAGTGCATCTCTACCATCCTAAGATTGTTAATTAATTGAAATGCTCCGGAAGGAAAACTAGAAGAATCCTACTCATGTTTTATTACCCACAAGTTCGTAAATTAAACTAAATGAATCAAAACCGACTTACTTCTCAAGCAACTTGTACATCTTCTTTGAGCGACTTTAAATGGAAGGTTTGGATCATCAACAAAGGAAGAGACAAGCTTCTCCAACTTCATTAAGTCACGGTATTCAAAAGTCGCCTCTCTTAATGCATCGACCTTTCCTTCAGCCAATCAAAATGCTTGAGAACCGCTTGTTCATCAACCTAGATGGCGCAGAAGGATAATTCAGCAAATATAGTAGACAATAGACAGACAATTTCTAGTGAATCATTAGCAAATGAACAATGGGGTTCATATATAGTATATCTTGCCACTATGAGTTAAAGTAATGATGAAGGTTTGATTTTTTCGACACAAGTGTCCTCATCCACTTCCTTTTCCTTTATCCTATGAAACGAAAATGCATTAAAAGTAATTCAATTTTCAAGGTATATGAAAAAAATTCAATGGAGACAAATTCTAATCATAATTTATATAGAATGCCTAACCGTAGTTTGGGTGGGTTCATGATTTTCTCCATCATCTGTGATAGCAAATCAACTCTGTTAAGTGATAAGATAATGTAATACTAAAGAACAAAGTAAACCTTCTAAGTGAAGTGTAGGAAAATATAATTGAAGGATCTAAACAAATTAAGAGTAAAGACTTTCTTTCTTTTGGAGTTTCCAACCAGTTTTGACTGCATACTAAAGCCTCCATATATGCTTGCTGGTCTTGCTCTTCATAAGGTTAGGGGCAACATAATAAGCACTTCCAACAATGTCATTTAGTCTTTGATCTGTTATAACATTCATAACATCAAAAGTTAAAAAAAGAAAGCAGCATTAGCTTTGGTTTGATTCAGTCTAAAGATATATGGCCATCATATGAAGTTAGAAAAGTAAATTGATAGAAATTCAACATAAATTAGACCCATTATTGCAAAGGAAGATTCCCCTTTTCTAATCCCAATCCACTAAAACAAATACTTATATAATAATTTAGACCCAATATTGCAATAATCTCATATAATAATTTAGACCCAACAATTATTATTTAGTTATTAGCCATGGCGTAATATGTTAAATGATCTAGTAATAGAAATGAAAAGGAGAAGGAATTCAGGAGAACGGTGGAAACGCATATATATATTAATGATGATTCTAAATTATTTCCTCGCAAATAAAACATTTCATCACTTTGATTCATTAAAGTCCCGTAAGCACGTTATATAGCCTTCTACTAATCATCCAAGTTATAGAATGTATCCTTTTTTTCCCAATGTCCCGATTAAGTTCACGGTACTTCAAACAACAATACCATTACAACATGAAGCTAGAGTGACATAACTATGTCATTATTCTCGTGGACAAACATTCACTTCTAAGATCAAGGATTCAATAAGAAACAGATACAAGAATAAAAGCAGATAGCTATTAAGATGAACAAAAACAAATATGAAGATCATACCTTTAGCAAGGTATTTATCTTCTAAATCCATAATTTAAATGTAGAAACCCACGAGCTTAGCTCTTCCCATCAAAATTTAGAAGTGTTGAACTCAAGATACCATAAAATACTTATCATCAATGCTAGACTAATTCCTAGACCCTTCCACAATAATGAAACCAAATAAGAAAAAAACAAAACAAAAGCAATAATAGCTTTCATACTATTTGCATGTGGAAGAAATTTTCATTTTAATTTAAATCTTATCCTTCTTTTTCCGGTTTCAGAATGCGACCATCGTTAACCCAAAAGGAAAACAAGAATAGAAAAAGAAAATACATCATTAAATAGCAAATTGACAATTAAAAACTTCACACCAATAACAAAAATTACATTTTTTAACCATTAAAACAGCATCTATGCTAAAAAAAAAAAAAGAAAAAAGAAAACCTTTCCAGCTTTCCAGACCCAACAAAAAGATTTAAACATTTTCACCACATTTGCAAGCTCCATTCAACATAAGAAAGAAACAAAAAATATTGCTTTATATCACGCAATATTTAATAGAAAAAAAGGGAGAAAAAGTAAATAATAATAAATTCCAAGCAGAAAATGTTATTAAAAAAAAAAGACACCAATGCCTGTGAATTTGAGGATTAAGGCCAAGCTTGACGGAGACAAATAGGGGACGTAAATCCCATTCCTGACGCAAAATCGCAACCCCTTTTCGTACCAAGAAAACAAGGAACTCGAGAATCCTTGCAACATTCGAACAACGCCTCGAACCAACTGCATTTCGGTAGTCCTGGAAGACGAAATCAGGAACGAAAATCGGGCTTTTTTTCACATGCATGCTATTAATTATATTATTCATTATATTATTTTGCTTATGGGCTCAAGGCCCAAACCCCTTAAATTGAAAATCTGGCCCAGTGGACAAGTAAGTGAGTTATACACTGAGTTCTAAGTAACTCACCCCCTTAAATTTTTCCATCTCAGGTAATGGAAATTGACGTGGACTTGGGCCGGGAATGACTTCGTGGAGGCCATACTGCAAAACATGGGTTTATTAAACTCTAAACTTTTTAATAAATATTTTTCTATTTTGGGTTAATGTAATAAGGGCCTCTATAAATAATTTATGGATTTTTATGTGTGTTTGGTTTTAAACTATATTTTGGACTTTTAAATATGGGCTATGGTTATATGATGTTTTATTAAAATAAATTTGGGTTTTCAAATATATGAAATTCCTTTATAAATATTTTATTATTGTTAACTCTTAAACAAATTACCTAAGGGTTTTTGATAATACAATGTTAATAATGTTTTTTTTCAACTAAAGTTTTCTAATATTCATCAAATTAAAATACTCTTCCGATTTTTATTAAACCCGTAATTAAAAATAATATTGTAGTTTTCAACTTATTGAAGATTTTAAAATAGCTCGATTCATGTAACAAACCAAATCTAGTCTCAATGCATAGAACGGGTTTGGGGTGTTACAATTTACATTTAAACCCACTAACCTTAACTTTTAACCCATGAAACCCTAACACATCTCCCTTAAACCTTAAACCGCAAATATTTTTAACAAATATTTTTCTCTTAAATAATTTAAGCTAGAATCATAATTTTAATGTATTAAATTTAATGTTATCTCTTTTACAATTATATGAGAAATTATTTAATATATAAATTTAAAAACAATCAGTCATATATATCCAAAAAAACCTTAAAATTATTTGCGGCATTTTTTATAAAAGCGCCGCTAATGCTCAGACTTTTAGCGGCGTTTTTATAAAAGCGCCGCTAATGCTCAAACTTTTAGCTGTATTTTTATAAAAGCGCCGCTAATTCTTAGATTTTTAGCAGCGTTTTTCCAAAAGCGCCGCTAATGCCCAAACTTATAGCGGTGCTTTTGCAAAAGCACCGCTAATTCCTAGACTTTTAACGGTGTTTTTCCAAAAGCGCCGCTAATGCCCAGACTTTTAGCGGCGTTTTTCCAGAAGCGTCGCTAATGCTCAGACTTTTAGTTGCGTTTGTCCAAAAGCGCCGCAAATGCTCGCACATTTAACGATGTTTTACAAAAAAACGCCGCTACAGATACTTTTTAGCGGCGTTTTGTAAATCAACGCCGCTATTGCTCATTTTTTGGCGGCGTTTTCCCTCAAGCGCCGCTAATGTATAATATTTGCGGCGTTTTTCTTTAAAACGCCGCTAAAAGTCTGTTTTACTGTAGTGTGTGATATTTATGTTATTATTATTTTATTTAATTTGGTATTTGTATTTAATAAATGTTATATATTTTGGTATTTAAAATAATGTTATTAATTTTAATGTTTAATTCAGATTTTAAAATTGATTTGATTAAAAATAGTGGTTAATATTATTAATTTTAAATTTGTTATGATTTTTAATAGAATAAATTTAGAGTAAATTGTGAATTTATTTAATTTTACGTTTAATTTGTCAAATACAATATGATGAATGCAATTTAATTCAAGTTTTAAGGTTAATTTTATGAAATTTAATTATTAATATTATTAGCTAATTATGAATTTTATAAAATCAACTTTAAAACTTGAGTTACACACTAAAAAATTATTTCATTTTCTTTAGATATCAAAATTATAATTTCTATCAAATATAAATATTACATTTGACAAAAATATATATACGTAAATACCGCAATAAAAAAGGTGACACACTTAACTATCAAGTTAAGCATTAAGTCTATGTTAAAAATTAGTGTTACTCAATTCCATGTTATTTAGGGTGTCTTTGGGTTATGGATAAAAGTAAAAATATTTGTGAAAAGATTTCAACCTCACAAAATAATATCAAAAATCATAAACAATTTTTTATTAAAATAAAACAAAATAGTTCAAAATTAAGAAATAATATAATAAATCAAATCAAATCAAATTATTACTAAAGGATGTAAAACATTTAAAAATTTCAACTCAATCAACTCACCTCAGATGAAAAGATAAAGCCACTACCCAGCCGTATAAATCCACAGGCGGAGAAGTTTCCGTGCAGTTTCGTTTCCCTCAACAATTGTTATCGTAATCTGATTAGGTCCGCTCCTAATCAGTCCCAATACAGACAGGTAGACAACAAACCTGCGGGTTAGCCCATTTATACACGTATTTAAGATTTTACACATTATTTTATACAAAAAGGAACACACTATAATTTGCAAGATTTAATAATTAATTGTAAATTTATAAACAAATGAGCTGAAACCTGAAAGTCAAAGTATCTCAAATTCCAGGTGTCCTAAGATCTTCATATAACAGTCGTGCCACGTCATTGGTGTTAATTGTCAACAGGTGATGGGAAAGGAATGATACTGGATAAGCGAATATGCAATAACTGAAATACAAACAACATAAGAAATTTAGTGTAGTACTATCATTTTCATGTGGTCTGCAATGCGAATTCAAACACACACACACACAAAAAAAAAAAAAAAAAGAAAGAAAAATCATTATACTATACATCCAAAAGATTCCACAGCTTCAAATCAAGAACCAACGACCAAGTATCAAACCACCATCATAAAAGCAACAACATTCATCATGACCTTTCATAAATATTTTAAAAAGGATGGAGACCCTCTCCATTTGTTTTCACACCTTCAGCAACAATATATCTATGGAGAGTGAATGATATTTGAATATGATATCTAGTAAAATTAGAAGTAGAGAATATAAGAAATGCCAAAAAAAAAAAAAAGAAAAGAAAGAAGAAGAAGCAAATACGAGTTTTCTTGTTAAAGGATCAAGAAGGGTGAAAAGGGAGGGTAAAAAGCAATTTAATAAAAATTAATCAAGAAATATATTAATAATATATTTATTCTTTTTCTAAAAAAGTAATTTATGAAAATATAGATTTTATTTGATTCGCCATCAGTTCTTTTCAAACATCAGTTAGAAATTGGAACAAAAACCATAATGGATCAATACTAAAGTATTAAATTGGGATAAAAAAAGTTTTAAGTATCAAAATGAAAAAAAGCATATATACTTTTAGGGCCCAATGGTGAATTAAACCAAAGAAAAGAATCTTTTATGAAAATATTTCTCACAATAATATTGACTTTCGATTACAATTACATAATGAAGTTTTGGTGTAAAATGAGTTGGACTTATGCTTAACTTTCGCCATAATAATATTTCTAAGGCTCGTTAGAGCCTCCCAAGTGCATAGGAGCGCCTAAAATTTGCTCGAATCGCACCCAATAATTTCTAACAAACTCTTACAAGATTTTGGCGAAAAGGATGAATACATATAAATATATATCTATCACTAAATTAGATTGCACGTTTAACGTATTGAAAAGTAATATAAGGGGATGAAAGCTATAAAATCCAACGCCACATACATTAGGAAAATCAACATCAATCACAAAACTCTTCCCTACGACAGAACACGTATCCGAATCGAATACAAAAATGGATCTTTAGGGAAATAACAACAAAACCCCACCCACATACCTTCAACATAGTATAATATACCACCACTGCCCCTCTATTTCAAGTTTACCCTCAAGTTCAGGGATTGTTAGTAAAATACAATCAACAGAAAAAATCATCCCACCATTGCAAGCATAAAGGGAAGGCTCCAAACCATTACCATTCAACAATACAAGGCTCCAAACCATTACCATTCAACAATACATCTAGTTTTAGATATTATACGATAAAAAATTCGGTAATGACGACAGATTCCAAGACAATAGCAGGTTCTTGTTATGCTACATGGAACAACAGTCAACATGAGTGGAAACCATGGGAGAGAAAGCAAACTTACAAATTTTGGGTTGAAACACTCCAAACCCGGCCCAAAAAGCCTGACCGAATTTGATATGTTCCTCGAGTAAAACTTTAGCAAATTCTTGCTTTGTTTAAGAAAAACTTGATGATTTTGAATAAAACAGATTAACTTAAAGATCGGGTTGAAATCAAATTGTAAAATAAATTTGTATCTTCTTAAAACATTATTTTAAGAGAAATTAATAAGTTAAAAGAAAACCAAATTTAATGAAATATTTATTAATATTGTGGAAATATATTTTGTTTTCAAAATAGTTTAAATTATTTATCAAAAACCATTTAGTTATTTAATTAATAATTGTTCATGGCGTAATAAAAATAAATCCAAACACAAAATTAAAAATAGTTCATAGTGGCCTTATTACATAAAAATAGCAAAACCCATAATAAATTCTAACTAGTAAAAATAAGCTTAATAAGTTTAATTAGGAAAATCTCCAAAATACTTTGTTTGAGCATTGGCCACCACGTAGTCATCATTGACCCGATCCATCGCTAAGAGTCATCGAAAAATTATCCCACAAAAGGGTGAGTCATAAACTCAATGTGTAACACATACATTAAAAAGCCCATTTGATCATAGTCTTAAAGCCCATTAATAACACATATAGCCATAGGCCCATTTTTAGTCATATTTAGCCAAAAGCCCATTTTTATAGCAATTCAAATAAAATCATTTGGAAGTCACATGGATATTTATATAATGAAATGCAAACCCGCCCACCTAAATATCCATCCGCTACACACCACCGTACCAACCAATCACATCGTTGGGATAACTAAATCGACCCTCCATCCGCTACACACCATCGAAGGCGATTCTTTGCATCAACATGCACATCGCCCTTATAATTTTGTGGCATGGCCACCAGATAATTGTGACCGAAGTCACCGGATTTCAAATATGTGACCGAAGTCACCAGATTCACATATGTGACCGAAGTCACCGGATATTGTGGTAAAACCACCGGAATACTTCCCCTTTAACAATAACACCCATATGCCCATGCACATACATATTATTTAGTTTTCATGCCATTTACCCCAAAATCATAGCAAAATCATATTTATCGCACATTTAGGCATATAGCAAAATTAGCAAAATATTGGGGTTAAACATACCGAATATCGATACCACCGAATGGTACTCGCAACCATTATTACACATATTTTGATACAAATCACATTTAATATAGATCTATGAGATTTTAGTGTAATGCTACACACCTTATGACTGTGAGAACGATACCTTCCCGCTCGTCAACACCTAGTTAATTATCACACTTGATTAGTATACACTATTACTAATAAAACTATACTATTGATGAGAGATCTAAATCCTTACCCTGATTCTCGAACAACCGTTATTTGTGGTTTTTCTCCGTTAGATGGATCAAAACCCGATGACAACCCACTAACGAAAAGTGGTTCGGTTGTACGCACGACTTCAAATAAACGATCTTCGTTAGCAGAGGGTCCACAACCCGGTGGAAAATTTCAGATACCGATCTGACCCTTCGCTTGAAGTTTGAGGGTATAATGAGCCTCCTCTCTTCCAAACACTCCGCATCAGCTCTTTTCGAACCTATCTTGTTAGTCTCAAAATCACCCCTAAAATAAAGTTGATTAATAAACTATCTAAAAGAAACGATATAACCGAAAATGATAATCCTTACCTTGGATGATTTTGAAAGATCTCTCCTTAAATGTTGGTTTCAAAAAGGATCCTTAACAATCCCTTCCAAAGTTTCGGCCTAGGAGAAAAATGAGAGAATTAAGTTTCTAAATCGGCTATTCTAAAAGAAATAATGAAAACACTTAACAAAAATCCTTACTTAACCCCTTGAAGATTCGGCCTTGTCAAAGTAGAAGAAAAGAAATGATGCTTTCGGCTTGAATAAAAAAAAAGAGAAAAATATGATGTTTTTGGCTATGGTGGTTTCGAGTTTTCAACAAAAGAAAAGAAAGAAGAAGATGAAAATAGAGAATGGGAGTTTCGGCCTTAGCAAGGTAAATGACAAGAGAAATTTGAGAGAAAGGGATGATTTGATTTTTGGTAGAAAATGGTTTCGATTGAAAGTGAAGAAGGAGAAGATGATGATGATTAAAAGAAAAGAGATGAGGTAAGAGGCTTATGTGCATTCGGCCATGAGAGAAAAAGAAGACAAAATAGGTCTTTGAAACTTTTGATACTTTCGGTTACAAGGTAAAGAGAAAGATGTTATGTTTAGGAGAAAAGAAACTAGAAAGACTTCTCAAACCGAAATGGTAAATTGCAAAAGACCAAAAGAAGAGAAAAAGGCTTCTCTTTTGTGTAGATAGGCATTCCGCTATGAACAAGGTTTTGGAGAGAAAATTGGTTAAAAATTTTGGCCAACTAACACCCTAATGCCTATGCAAAAATTCGGCCAACCTTACCAACATAATCCCCTTTTTCCTCCTCAATTCTTCCCCATCAATCCCTTGATTCCCAACACAATTAAACCTTCTCCTTTTAGCCCCTAAAGCTGACTAGGTTCATGGTCAAATGACCATGAAAAAGCTTCCAAAACACCATCCTTTCTTCAAGCCTTTTGTCCCCCTATCTTACCATATCTTCATGATTCCACGCCATAACTTCTAGCTTGCCTTTTTCATATGGTCTACTAACCAAAAATAAAAAGATGACCATCCATTCTAGAATAGTCTTGGCCGACACTATAGGAAAGAAAACCAAAAAAAAAATTAAAAATTCTTCCATTTGCTAGCTAGGGGATTCGAACCTCTCTCCTCATGCATTCACTCATGCACCATTACCACCTTGCCAAATGACTTATTATGCTTGAAACCCCTTGTCAATATTTCTTAAAGCCTATCTTGCTTAGCTCCATCTTAATTATTAAAAATTTAATATTTCTCTAAGCATTCACTTACATAATGAAGTTTGAAAAACTTCCAAAACACACTCAATTATACTTAGACATGCAACAACATACAATTAAATAAAATGCATAACCCCTATTTTCAGGATGTTACAGTTCTACCCCCTTAAAATAATTTCGACCCCGAAATTACCTGGCTAGAACAAGTGAGGGTATTACTGTCGCATCGCTTCCTCCGGTTCCCACGTAGCTTCTTCTGATCTATGGTTACGCCATAATACTTTGACGAGAGGAACCGATTTTCTCCGTAAAACCTTTACATCTCGCTCCAGAATTTGAATTGGCTCCTCCTCATATGACAAATCTGGTCTTAATTTGACCTCCTCAACTGGCACTACATGAGATGGATCTGACCGGTAACGACGTAACATTGAAACATGGAACACATCGTGCATTTGCTTCAACTCCGAAGGCAAATCTAATTGATATGCTACAGGTCCGACCCGCTTCACAACCCGATAAGGTCCAATAAACCTGGGACTTAAGTTCCCTTTGTGACCAAATCTCATCACCAAGGTGAAACCTTTATAAAAACTTGATCCCCCACAGTAAACTCTATTTCTTTCCGTTTAAGATCTACGTATGACTTTTGCCTATCAGATGCTTCTTTTAACCGAGCCCGGATTACCTTAACCTTTCTTCGAATTCAGCCACTATTTTTGGACCCAAAATATGGCGTTCCCCTAGTTCTGTCCAACACGTAGGAGTGCGACACTTCCATCCATATAGTGCTTCATATGGTGCCATCCGAATACTAGCTTGGTAATTGTTTTTGTACGCAAATTCTGCTAACGGTGAGAACTCCTCCCAGCTTCCTCTGAAATCTATCACACATCCCCTTAACATATCTTCTAAGATTTGGATTACTGCTCAGATGGCCGCCGACCGTGGATGAAATGCCGATGAAGTTCAATCTGTGCCCAAAGCCCGATACAATGCTTTCCAAAATCGAGACGTAAACCTCGGTCCCTATTCAAATAATCGACACGGCACTCCATGCAATCTCACAATCTCAACCACATATAACTTCGCCAATTTCGCAAAGAGTAATCAACCCAATCGGGATAAAATGTGCGATTTCATCAATCGATCCACTATCACCCAAACGGGTCTTTCTTAGTAGGCGAAGAGGAAGCCCACTAACAAAGTCCATGGTGATTCTCTCCCACTTCCATCGGAATCTTTATCGACCGTAGTAATCCGAAGGTACTTGATGTTTAGCCTTGACTTGTCGACACGTTAAGCACTTTCCTACAAACTCCGTAACTTCCGCTTAAGACCAGGCCACCAAAACTGATCTCACAAATCTCGATATAACTTACTTCCTCCAGGATGCATAGCATATGGACTCCCATGCGACTCCTGAAGAATCTTTTTCCTCAACTCCTGATCCCTCGGCATACAGACTTTGCCTTTGAAACACAATACCCCATCATTATTAATACCAAAATCTTCTAATTCCCCACTCTACACCTGCTGTAGCTTTACACTCAGATCATCATCTACCAACTGTCTCTCTTTCACTTGTCTTAACCACGTCGGCTTTACTTGTAATTCTGCCAACAAGCTTCCGTCATCGTAAAGACTAAGATGTGCAAACATCGCCCTTAGATCTGACACCACTTTCCAACTTAGAGCGTCTGCCACCACATTCGCCTTGCCCGGGTGGTACTCAATGGAACAGTCGTAGTTTTTCAACAACTTTATCCACCTTCGCTGCCTCAAATTTAGTTTCTTCTGAGTCAGTAGATATTTTAGACTTTTGTGGTCCGTATATATCACTGACTTTTCCCCGTATAAATAATGTCTCCAAACTTTAAGAGCAAAGACCACCGCTGCCAGCTCCAAGTCATCGTCAGGTAATTGACCTCGTGTGGCCTCAATTGCCGAGACGCATACGCAACTACTTTTTCGCCTTGCATCAGAACACATCCTAATCCTATGTGAGAAGCATCACAATACACGATGAAATCCTTTCCTGCCTCAGGCTGAATCAAAACTGGAGTTTCAGTCAAAACCCTCTTGAGCTTCTCAAAGCTCTCTTACTGCTTATCAACCCACACGAAAGGTACGTCCTTTCTCAACAATTTCATTAAAGGTGCAGCTATCGATGAGAATCCTTCGACGAATCTTCTGTAGTATCCTGTTAATCCCAAGAAGCTGCGAACCTCGATTCATGGACTTAGGTGGTTTCCAATCTAGCATGACCTCAATCTTCCGAAGATCCACCTTATCCCTTCGCCGACACCACATGGCCTAAAACGTGACTTCCTTAAGCCAAAATCCACATTTTTGAATTTGGCATATAGCTTCTTCTCCCTTAAAACTGGTAACACAATCCGGAGATGCTTATCATGTTCCATTTTGGACTTAGAATGCACCAAGATGTCGTCTATGAACACCACGACGAACTAATCCAAGTAGGGTTGGAAAATTCGGTTCATCATATCAATGAACGCAGCTGAGGCGTTCGTCAATCCGAATGGCATTACCAGAAATTCATAATGCCCATATCTAGTTCGGAAAGCTATCTTATGGATATCTGCTTCTTTTACTTTAAGCTGATGATACCCCGACCTTAGATCTATCTTTGAGAATACCGCAGCTCCTTGTCGATTGAACAAGTCGTCGATCCTTGGCAAAGGATACTTGTTCTTGATGGTCAGCTTATTCAACTACCGGTAATCTATACACATCCTCATCGTTCCGTCCTTCTTCTTCACGAATAGTACCGGTGCTCCCCATGGAGACACACTAGGTCAGATAAATCCACGATCAAGCAACTCCCTGAATCGAGCCTTAAGCTCAACTAACTCCTTTGGTGCCATTCTATATGGAGCAATAGAAACTGGCACTGCTCTGTAATAAATCTATCCCAAATTCTACCTCACGATCCGGAGGCAATCTTGGAAGTTCTTCCGGAAAAACATCTACAAATTCATTCACAGTCCTGACTTCATTAACAGTTGCCTCCTTAGCCTCCAAGGCACTCACCAACATCGAAGGCTACACATCCTTTCTAACCATCTTTTCTGCCTTAAGAGCGGATACTACATTTGATAAGTAGTTCCGTCTCTCGCCCATCACTACAACTTCTTTGTCATCAATAGTTCTTAAAGACATCCGCTTAGCAGCACAATCCACATTTGCACGATACTTCACTAGCCAGTCCATGCCTAAGATCAGGTCGAATTCCCCAAATGGCAACTCCATTAAATTAGCCGGAAATTGCATCCCTTGAACTTCTAAAGGCACTTCCTTGAAAAGTTTGTCTATTACTACTGTTTGTCCTAAAGGACTAAGTACAGTCATCTTCCTAGGTACAGTCTCAAAAGTCACATGCAAAGTTCCAGATACTTCACTAGCGATATAAGAGTGAGTTGACCCTATATCTATCAAAGTAATAAAGGGCAACCCAGAAATCAGAAACGTACCCGTGATAACATCAAGTGCATCACTATCTTCTCTGCGATTTAATCGCATATACCGACACTGGCCGTCTTGCCTCGAGCTACCATCGCCTCTGCTCAGTAGTTTCGCGACCTCTACCAGAACCATTACTTCTTCCATTTGGACCACGACCCCTTATCATCGCATTGTCCACCTCTGCCAGCCTGATTAACACCCTGACCTACTGGGCGATTCTTATCTGAATTCATCGGGCAATCCTTGATCATATGATCTTTAGACCCGCACTTGAAACATCCCCGATCTTTTTCCAACATTCTCCCGGGTGCATCTTCCCACATTGAGCACAAGCACGATGTTGTCCTCCCGTAGCAGTCTGCTGACCTCGCGGCCCATCAACTCTTGGTTTCTTTTGAAAATTCCCGAATGACCCTGAAGATCCAAAGCTCCTCTTATTCTTATTCTGGCCTCTGTCCCGATTCTGTCTCTCAATCCGCTTAACTTCTTCAGCTATTCTTGCCCTTTCTACTAAGATTGCAAAATCTCTTTCCCGGTGTGGAGCAATCAACACTCGCTGTTCATTTCTCAATCCATCCTCAAATCGACACACCTCATAATCGTGAGATACTATCCTCTAGCATATCGGCTAAGTCGCAAGAACTCGCTTCATATTCACTATCGACTTATTTCCTTGCACT
This sequence comes from Gossypium rotundifolium, assembly GCA_025506655.1. Classification (NCBI taxonomy): domain Eukaryota; kingdom Viridiplantae; phylum Streptophyta; class Magnoliopsida; order Malvales; family Malvaceae; genus Gossypium; species Gossypium rotundifolium. Next base: position 146,946,382 of record CP106722.1, read on the forward strand.
AAATTCGAAATGCCTTTCTCGGGAGTCGATGTAGCTAGCTCCAACATATTTCCTTCAAATTTAACTTTGAAATACCCCAATCCACTCGATCCAAAGGGGTACTCTCCTTGATAGTGAGCCACCACTCGGCGAGCCTCATCATGTAGTAGTGAAACAAAGACCTTTCAAACTTTTCTTCAAGAATGCGCCTAAATCGTCCATGATCCTCTCGACCGCCTCTAACCAAGACTCGCTACATTGAGCTACTCCAGATACTCCCTAAAACCTCGGCTCCATTTGATCTAAGTCTCTCGACCATCGACTTTCGAGACCTATTTCAAGATTAGCTTCGCTACTCATTCCAAAACTCAAGCACGACTTGTGATGATGCGTCACCTCCTTCATTTTGTTTTTGAAATTCCACCCCAACAGTAGGTGGCGGAACTTCATTTTCGTAACCTTGACCAGATCTAATCGGTTCGACACGCCCATTCTTCCTCTACAGTGTTCACGACGACCACGCCCCTAGAACTCATGTCTACTACGCGCCTTATCTGTTTTTACAAAAAGTTTTATGCATTAGAGTCTTTTCACTTCTTATTAAAAGAAAGTTTTATGCAATGAGATATTTATACGATTGGTTTTTCCGTAGTAGTACACATACACCTAGGGTCCATGTCTCTAAGTATAGTTTCCTTAGGCTTATCATACATTCATATCACTTTATCAATAAAAGTACTTACCTGATGGATCTGGGCCGAGAACTTCGGGTGCCATGCTTCTATAAAACCATTTAACTTAAGAAAACTTCCAAAAAGTCATTTGGGCCAAATTTTGAAAACGTTGTGGGCTTCAAAACCCAAGGCCGAAAGTTTAAAAGCTGGCTCGATACAAGTTGAAACACCCCAAACCCGGCCCAAAAAGCCTGACCGGATTTGATATGTTCCTCAAGTAAAACTTTAGCAAATTCTCGCTTTGTTTAAGAAAAACTTGATGATTTTGAATAAAACAGATTAACTTAAAGATCGGGTTGAAATCAAATTGTAAAATAAATTTGTATCTTCTTAAAACATTATTTTTAAGAGAAATTAATAAGTTAAAAGAAAACCAAATTTAATGAAATATTTATTAATATTGTGGAAATATATTTTGTTTTCAAAAAGCAGTTTAAATTATTTATCAAAACCATTTAGTTATTTAATTAATAATTGTTCATGGCGTAATAAAATAAATCCAAACACAAAAATTAAAAAGCAGTTCATAGTGGCCTTATTACATAAAAATAGCAAAACCCATAATAAATTCTAAGTAGTAAAAATAAGCTTAATAAGTTTAATTAGGAAAATCTCCAAAATACTTTGTTTGAGCATTGGCCACCACGTAGTCCTTTCTGACCCGATCCATCGCGCTAAGAGTCATCTGAAAAATTATCCCACAAAAGAGGTGAGTCATAAACTCAATGTGTAACACATACATTAAAAAGCCCATTTGATCATAGCCTTAAAGCCCATTAATAACACATATAGCCATAGGCCCGTTTTTAGTCATATTTAGCCAAAAGCCCATTTTTATAGCAATTCAAATAAAATCATTTAGAAGTCACATGGATATTTATATAATGAAATGCAAACCCGGCCCACCTAAATATCCATCCGCTACACACCACCCGTACCAACCAATCACACCATGGGGATTACTAAATCGACCCTCCATCCGCTACACACCATCGAAGGCGATTGTTTGCGATCAACATGCACATCGCCTTATAATTTTTGTGGCATGGTCATCAGATAATTGTGACCAAGTCACGGATTTCAAATATGTGACCAAAGTCACCAGATTCACATATGTGACCAAGTCACCGGATTCAAAATATGTGACCGAAGTCACTGGATATTGTGGTAAAACCACCGGAATACTTCCCCTTTAACAATAACACCCATATGCCCATGCACATACATATTATTTAGTTTTCATGCCATTTACCCCAAAATCATAGCAAAAATCATATTTATCGCACATTTAGGCATATAGCAAAATTAGCAAAATATTGGGGTTAAACATACCTGAATATCGTATACCACTGAATGGTACTCGCAACCATTATTACACATATTTTGATACAAATCACATTTAATATAGATCTATGAGATTTTAGTGTAATGTTACACACCTTATGACTGTGAGAACGATACCTTCCCGCTTGTCAACACCTAGTTAATTATCACACTTGATTAGTATACACTATTACTAATAAAACTATACTATTGATGAGAGATCTAAATCCTTACCCTCGGATTCTCGAACAACCGTTATTTATGGTTTTTCTCCGTTAGATGGATCAAAACCCGATGACAACCCACTAACAAAAAGTGGTTCGATTGTACGCACGACTTCAAATAAATGATCTTCGTTAGCAGAGGGTCCACAACCCGGTGGAAAATCTTGTATACCCGATACAGCCCTTCGCTTGAAGTTTGAGGGTATAACAGAGCCTCCTCTCTTCCAAACACTCCGTACCGCTCTGTTCGAACCTATCTTGTTAGTCTCAAAATCACCCCTAAAATAAAGCTGATTAATAAACTATCTAAAAGAAACGATATAACCGAAAATGATAATCCTTACCTTGGATGATTTCGAAAGATCTCTCCTTAAATGTTGGTTTCAAAAAGGATCCTTAACAATCCCTTCCAAAGTTTCGGCCTAGGAGAAAAATGAGAGAATTAAGTTTCTAAATCGGCTATTCTAAAAGAAATAATGAAAACACTTAACAAAAAATCCTTACTTAACCCCTTGAAGATTCGACCTTGTCAAAGTAGAAGAAAAGAAATGATGCTTTCGGCTTGAATAAAAAAAAGAGAAAAATATGATGTTTTTGGCTATGGTGGTTTCGGGTTTTCAACAAAAGAAAAGAAAGAAGAAGATGAAAATAGAGAATGGGAGTTTTACCTTAGCAAGGTAAATGAGAAGAGAAATTTGAGAGAAAGGGATGATTTGATTTTGGTAGAAAATGGTTTGGTTGAAAGTGAAGAAGGAGAAGATGATGATGATTAAAAGAAAAGAGATGAGGTAAGAGGCTTATGTGCATTCGCCATGAGAGAAAAGAAGAAGAAAAATAGGTCTTTTAAACTTTTGATACTTTCGGTTACAAGGTAAAGAGAAAGATGTTATGTTTAGGAGAAAAGAAACTAGAAAGACTTCTCAAACCGAAATGGTAAATTGCAAAAGACCAAAAGAAGAGAAAAGGCTTCTCTTTTGTGTAGATAGGCATTCGCCTATGAACAAGGTTTTGAGAGAAAATTGGTTAAAATTTTGGCCAACTAACACCCTAATGCCTATGCAAAAATTCGCCAACCTTACCAACATAATCCCTTTTTCCTCCTCAATTCTTCCCCACCAATCCCTTGATTCCCAACACAATTAAACCTTCTCCCCTTAGCCCCTAAAGCTGACTAGGTTCATGGTCAAATGACCATGAAAAAGCTTCCAAAACACCATCCTTTCTTCAAGCCTTTTGTCCCCCTATCTTACCATATCTTCATGATTCCATGCCATAACTTCTAGCTTGCCTTTTTCATATGGTCTACAAACCAAAAATAAAAAGATGACCATCCATTCTAGAATAGTCTTGGCCGACACTATAGGAAAGAAAACCAAAAAAAAAAAAAAATTAAAAATTCTTCCATTTGCTAGCTAGGGGATTCGAACCTCTCTCCGTATGCATTCACTCATGCACCATTACCACCTTGCCAAATGACTTATTATGCTTAAAACCCCTTGTCAATATTTCTTAAAGCCTATCTTGCTTAGCTCCATCTTAATTATTAAAAATTTAATATTTCTCTAAGTATTCACTTACATAATGAAGTTTGAAAAACTTCCAAAACACACTCAATTATACTTAGACATGCAACAACATACAATTAAATAAAATGCATAACCCCTATTTTCAGGATGTTACATGGGTAACCCAAGTTCGTTTCACTAGCTTTCACTTAGCAAAATAAAGAATTCCTCGTCAGCAATGGCTCCCTTTTCCATAGCCCTTTCTAAAGCACTTAATCCACCCCAATCTTTAATGGTTGATCGTGCGCCTCTGCATTGTATTGCAAAATTAAAATAATTTATCCATTTGTGATGAGATTAACAAATAAAGCAATATATTAAAAGTGATACGTAGCTCATCCTTTTATCAAGAATCAGAAGAGCAGTAAATAAGGTGAATAATGCAACCTATAACCTATATAAAATAGATTTATGAAATAACTTGGTATGTGGTAAAGCATCTATCTCCAAATTTGGGGACAATATGAAATTTCATTGAAGTTAAACCAAAATTAAGCCATGAGTATTCTCACAACTCTACCACAAACGATTTTCTCGCCATGTGTATTATACGATATTATATGATAAAACGAAAAACCCCCATAAATTGAACTTATTTCAGAATGTAAAATTAGCTAAAAGGGCAAACTAACCCATAAATCCAGCTTGTTATTCTTCTTTGGTTTTGTTCAACGTAAACGCCACTAATATTTGTTTATTTGTTCATGTTAATAATTTGATAAAAAAAATCCACAATTCAATGGATCATCTTCCCTCACCTCCTTTAAACTGCTAAAGATATCACATCTACCATTTCGTGAATGATGGCATAGTAGAAGCTTTTGTGAAGCAGAAGGTGGTGTGACCACATTACAATAACTTAGTCATATAGGCTTAGATATAGAGCATGAAATTTGTTTGGGTTTAGATTATCCTGTTCAACCACATTACCTTATTTCTTCCTTTACATATAATGTATTTAATTGAGTTAAATGACAGCCCTAGAAAACCCTAGAAACGCATAAAGCTAATAAGGGGATAAAGAAGGGGGAAACTTACGATCTCTGCCACCACGAACGCCGCCTCTACCACCACGAATGCCGCTTCTGTTTTTCCTTTTTTCTTCTGTGTTTCAACAAGTTTCAAATCGGTGGGGGAAACTGACTGTAAGTTTGGGAAACTGATTGGGAAACGATAGGGGAAATTTGGGATTAAGGAATTTTGAGTTTGGGGAGGGAAACTGATTGGAAAACGATAGGGGAATTTGGGGAGGGAAACTGATTGGGAAACTATAGGGGAAATTTGGGATTAAGGAATTTTGAGTTTGGGGAAAAAAATCGAGGTTATAGGGATAGTGGATTTAGTTTTTTAGCAGGGAAAAAACGGCACTGTTTTATGTATGAAATTTTGCGGCGTTTTTAATAAAACGCCACTATAGCTCCGTTATTTGTGGTGTTTTTACAAAAACGCCACTATTATGCAATTTTAATTTTTTTCCTATTTTAACCTTTATTTTTATTTTTTCATAATTTTATGTTGAGATTACCATTTTTTGAATTTTTATTTTATTATATTTTGAGTATTGAACTTTTTAACAAAATATTAAATATTAAAATTTTAAGTTTTTAAGATTTTAATTTTTTAATTTTATTATTAAATTTTAAAATTTAATTACCATTACCATTACCAACTCTTTTACTTAATTTATTTTTTCTTTCTTTTTACATCAACATTATTTTTGAAGTATAGTCTGCATTAGTTGTTTAGATTTTTATATAAATGGCATTTAATTATATGTATACACCTACATCTCGTAATTATATATGAATTTTGGTTTAATGTGTAATTCTAGATGTGAAATTCTAATTGTGGTTTAAATGTATAGTTGAAACTTTAATTTTGATTTAATGTAACATCCTAAATTTTTGGGCCTATGCGTTTAATGGGTGAATATATGGAATGAGTTAATTTAAGTGTTAGGGGCCCAAATTTTAAGTTTTAAGGAGCCCAAATCTTCTAATTTAAGTTAGTTAAATTTGGCATTAGGGATTAGGGAAGTGGACTGACACAAGGCTATTTTTTTTGGGGAATTTTATTATATTTATTCTATGTGGATAATAAGCGATAAAGACTATTATTTAGGATTTAGTCTTTAAGGATAATAAGCAGATAAAGACTATTTTTGAGGAGATAATAGATTAAGATAAGGGAAAAGGGATAGGAGCTATCATGTGTGGCAGTGTTGGCTGAAAATCAATCTCTGCTAAAGGGAGGAATTAGTTTTCTATATAAAAAGGGGGTGTGCTGAAATTTTGGAAGCCTTTCTTTTATTTTCTTTTCTCATCTTCTTCCTCTCAAAAGCCGAAAACCACCATTTTCTTCACCCTTTCTTCCTCTCTAAAATTTCCTGGTTGGCCGAATCTTTTAACCTCTATTGTTATTTTTCTTCTAATCCCTAAAAGCTGAAATCACATCTCTATTATTCTATTCTTCTCCTTAATATTCATTGGCCAAATCTCTCTTAGCCATCTCTTCAATTCTTAAATCTTCTAAAAATCGAAATTATTAGATCTCAACTCTTGAAGTTGCTGAATTTTTTTCAGTAAAGTCTGCTTGTGCCGAATCTGAAGAAAACAATAGAGGAGTCCAACACTTAGATCTCTAAGTCAAAGATCAGTAACACTCAATTCGTATTCTTTTTGGGATTTCAAGGAGAGGCCCTATTTTTACATCTTTCCGGCTTTTTGAGCAAAGTTGTAGATCGGGATAACAAGGATATCGACTAAGAATATTGGATTTCGCGATATCGTGTGTAACACTTTCCCACCATCTAGATCTGTTTGATTAATATATGATTATAAGTCTTATATGTTTTGATAAATGCCAAATCCGCATAATAGAGAAACCCAAAGAGGGTAAAACAAATCATCGTGTTAGTGAATGTTCGATTAAACGATATAAGTATATTGATTTTATGTGATTGCATGGGTTGGGTTTGATGAAAGGAGAAAGGTATATGTTGTAGCAGTTTTCACCGTGATTTGTTGTAGCTGTTTTTACCGTGATCTGTTGTAGCGATTTTTACCGTGATCTGTTGTAGCGGTTTTTACCGTGATCTGTTGTAGCAACTTTTGCCGTGATCTGTTGTAGTGGCTACGGCCATGATCTGATGAAGAGCAGCACGACTGCCATCAAGGCGTGTAGCGATGTGGGTTGATTGTAGAAATCCCCAATGGTGTGAATGGCTGGTACGAGGGCGTATAGCGGATGGAAACCTAGGATTTGGGTTGGGCTTGCATATTATTTTATTATGTATATTAATTTGATTATTTTAGTTTTATGGGGCTAAGGCCCAAATTTAATGGTGCATGAGGGTTGTAACACCGAGTCTCACGACTCAACCAATTAATTAACATTTCAGTAGCATTTAGTGCATCGGACCGAAATGGAGAGGAGCGCAAGGTGGCCATGCAAAAGAACATCTGGATTCAGAAAAGGACTCTAGTTTATTATATATATACATATATATATTTAATGGGTTTTAAATCTGTTGTAATAAGGCCATGGGCCACTAGTTTATATTTTATTTTATTATGGGCTTTTAGTATCTTTAGTTATTTAAATTTTATTTTAATTGAACTAAGGCATGTATTTAAATTTGGGTTTTAATTCATAAAGGCATATTTTATTTAAACTATTAACTATTAATTTTTCCTAATAAAGGGTTAAACATAAGAAAATATTTTCCGAAAATAATACATGTTTTACAAAATTTTCTTAGCGACATACCAAACCCGATGGTAGCGTTTGGGCCGGGTTTGGGGTGTTACAAATTGGTATCAGAGTCCGGTTCAAAACTCGGCTTTGGGGATTTTTGGGCTCAAAACGTTTTCTAAAGGTGGGCTTTTGAAACTTGCATGTTGTTTTTTTTTGAAATGATAACAGTTTGTTAGCTCTAAGATGGCACCTGCCTCCTACCAAGTCTCGCTGTGTAAGTATTCTAAACCCACTTTGTGATATATATGCATGTGGGCTTGATGGGCTTTAACGGACATAGATTAATCAGATTAGAACTTGATGGACTCTAGGCCTAGCTTAAAACACTTCTTAAATTTCATAAGACTTAATTCCACTAAACAAACCCGTGAATGAGCCGCAAGACTAGGGTGTGGTAATAGGCATACGATGTTCAGGATTGGATCAGGAAGAGCTCGGTATTTAAGCGGTCTAGTGACTCACCTCCTCTTCTCGAAATCCTACCAGTGCGTAGTGTTTGTTCACTCTAACCGAGAGGACTTGTTGACGGGCCAAAATTTATAATTAAAACTCGAAGGGACCAAACAATTGCTTTTCTCACAAAATTGCTAAAATATCCTTATTTTGAAAAAAAATACCCATGATTTGCAATTATACCCGATTTACAAAGTCAATAATTTTTCCAGAAAACAAAAACAACAACAACAACAACAACATCAAAATATCCCCGATTTGCAAAATTACCAAATTACCTTGATTTGTAAATGACCAAAATTCCCTTGATTGGCAAAATTATCGAAATATCCCTGATTTCAAAATTACTGAAATACCCCCAGATTTTAAAATTACCGAAATACTCTCAAATTTTAAAATTATCGAACTACCCCCGAATTTCAAAATTACCGAAATACCCTAGATTTATAAATTATCAAAATACCCCCAGATTTGCAAAATTATTGAAATACCCCCCGATTTCAAAATTACCGAAATACCCTCGAGTTGAAAAATTACCAAAATACCCTTATTTTGCCAAATCACCTGGGACCCTATTTTGAATAAAATTACGAAAATACCCTCAGAGGATAAAATTACGAAAATACCTTCGGTAGTGAAACGACGAAAATACCCACAGGTGGTGAATGTAAGTTTATCAGTCATTTTTATGATTGATGTGTCTTTGAATGTTAATCAAGGTGAACTCTAGGACTAGGAAGTATCGACTTGAGAACTAAACCCGTAGATAGAATTCAATTCAAAGAACTACTATCGAAATGATTTTACATAAGATTGTTCGCGGTTAATAAGTGGGAAGAATTAATTATTCATAAAATTCTTAATCGATAAACGTCGATCGAAAGAATGAGTACAAGGGACGAAGACGCTTCAGATGCGAATAATGGTGCGTACCCTACCAGTAGTATACTAAGTGTTTATTTTGGCTTTAGAATTAGAGCGCAATAAAGCATAGTGGTGAGACTTAGGTAGTATGATTTCTAGTTAGTTGGAAATTTCGAGGACAAAATTTCTTTAAGGAGGGTAGAACCTGTAACATCCTAAATTTTTGGGCCTATCGCTTAATGGGTGAATATGTGGAATGAGTTATTTTAAGTGTTAGGGCCCCAAATTTTAAGTTTTAAGGAGCCCAAATCTTCTAATTTAAGTTAGTTAAATTTGGCATTAAGGATTAGGGAAGTGGACGGCACAAGGCTATTTTTTTGGGGGAATTTTATTATATTTATTCTATATGGATAATAAGCAGATAAAGGCTATTATTTAGGGATTTAGTCTTTAAGGATAATAAGCAGATAAAGACTATTTTTGAGGAGATAATAGATTAAAATAAGGAAAAGGGATAGAGCTATCATGTGTGGCGTTGTTGGTGAAAATCAATCTCGCTAAAGGGAGGAATCGGTTTTCTATATAAAGAGGGGTGTGCCAAATTTTGGAAGCCTTTCTTTTATTTTCTTTTCTCATCTTCTTCCTCTCAAAAGAAAACCACCATTTTCTTTACCCTTTCTTCCTCTCTAAAATTTCCTGGTTGGCCGAATCTTTTAACCTATATTGTTATTTTTCTTCTAATCCTTAAAATCCGAAATCACATCTCTATTATTCTATTCTTCTCCTTAATATTCATTGGCCAAATCTCTCTTAGCCATCTCTTCAATTCTTAAATCTTCTAAAAACTGAAATTATTAGATCTCATCTGCTGAAGTTGCTGAATTTTTTTTAGTAAAGTCTGCTTGTGCTGAATCTGAAGAAAACAATAGAGGAGTCCAACACTTAAATCTCTAAGTCAAAGATCAGTAACACTCAAGTCGTGTTATTTTTGGGATTTCAAGGAGAGGCCCTATTTTCACATCTTTCCGGCTTTTTGAGCAAAGTTGTAGATCAGGATAACAAGGATATCAACTAAGAATATTGGATTTCGCGATATCAGGTGTGTAACACTTTCCCACCATCTAGATCTGTTTGATTAATATATGATTATAAGTCTTATATGTTTTGATAAATGCCAAAATCCGGGCATAATAGAGGAAACCCAAAGAGGGTAAAAACAAATCATCAGGTTAGTGAGTGTTCTGATTAAACGATATAAGTATATTGATTTAATGTGATTGCATGGGTTGGGTTTGATGAAAGGAGGAAGTTATATGTTGTAGCGGTTTTCTGTTGTAGCGGTTTTTACCGTGATCTATTGTAGCAGTTTTTACCATGATCTGTTGTAGCGATTTTTACCGTGATCTGTTGTAGTGGCTTTTGCCGTGATCTGTTGTAGTGGCTACGGCCATGATCTGATGATGAGCAGCACGATTGCCATCAAGGCATGTAGCGGTGTGGGTTGATTGTAGAAATCCCCAATGGTGTGAATGGCTGGTACGGGGGCGTGTAGCGGATGGAAACCTAGGATTTGGGTTGGGCTTGCATATTATTTTTATTATGTATATTAATTCTGATTATTTTAGTTTTATGGGGCTAAGGCCCAAATCTAATGGTGCGTAAAGGTTGCACACTGAGTCTCGCGACTCAGCCAATTAATTAACATTTCTGTAGCATTTAGTGCATCGGACCGGCCTGGAGAGGAGCGCAAGGTGGCCATGCAAAAGAACATTTGGATTCAGCAAAAAGGCTCTAGTTTATTATTATCTATATATATTTTTATTGGGTTTTAAATCTCGTTGTAATAAGGCCATGGGCCACTAGTTTATATTTTGTTTTATTATGGGCTTTTAGTATCTTTAGTTATTTAAATTTTTATTTTAATTGAACTAAGGCATGTATTTAAATTTGAGTTTTTAATTCATAAAGGCATATTTTATTTAAACTATTAACTATTAATTTTTCCCGAATAAAGGGTTAAACATAAGAAAAATATTTTCTGAAAATACGACATGTTTTACAAAATTTTCTTAGTGACATACCAAATCCGGTGGTAGCGTTTGGGCCGGGTTTGGGGTGTTACATTTAATCATACACATTATTTTAAAATATAAATACATCAATAGATTTTTATATTGAGTAATTATAAATTTTTATGTATTCTATATATAAATAAAAAATGATGTTAATATATCAATAATTGTGTTAATATTTTACAAGATCTAGATCAAATTAAAGTTTATGTATACAATTGCACACTAAATCATTGTTCATGTATGCTTTTGGGAGTTAACCCATTTTGATATATATTTTTAAAATAATAATTTACATTTATCTTATTTTGATTTATATTCTAAAAAATTCAAGATTAATCCCTAAATCATAAACCCTAGACCCTAAATATTATACCCTAAACCACAAACACCAAAACCTAAACCTCAAACTCAAAACCCCAAACCATAAATCTTAGACTATAAAACTCAAACCCTAAACTCTAAACTGCAAACCTTAAACCATAATTCGAGATCAACTTTTTGGGAATTCATGTGGCCAATGTTAGTGTATTACAAAACATATATTTTAATAGCTAACACATTAACCATAAATCCCTCATGAGGGATTTCAGTTTTGGGATTTTGGGTCATATAGCTAACACCCTAAACCTTAAACCCTAAAATCCTAAACTTAAACTATAAACCCTAAACTCAAAAACCTAACACATTAACCATTTCCCTAAACCCTAACCCTAAAACCATAAACCATAAATCCTAAACTCAAAACCCTAACCCATTAACTATTTTCCCCAAACCCCTAACCCTAAACTTTAACCCCTGACCACTAACACTTAAACTTAATACCGGTAAACACTAAGATATTAAACAATATACAATAAATCCAAACAACAAACTTTAAAACACTAAACCCATACACCAAAATAACAAACCCTAAACCATGAAATTAACATACTAAACATTAAACCCTAAATCAATTTTAATATCTTAATTTGTAACTTAAATGAAAACTTCTAAATTGTTTAGTTAGCAATTTGTAACTTTTCATAATTAATTAACTAAATGAAACTTTCTCACCGCTTATAAGTGAATTTATCAAAATATAATATAATTCAAAGCAAGAAAACGAAAAAAATATGAAAAAGTTTTAGCGTTTTTTTTTAAAAGTGGCGCTAAAGGTATTGTAACACCCCAAACCCGACCCAAATACTACAACCGGATCTGGTATGTCACTAAGGAAAATTTTGTCAAACATGTCGTATTTAAAAAAAAAAACCCAAATATATTTTATATAGAACGTGCCTTTGTAAAATAAAACCCAAACTTAATTACATGCCTTAATTTAATTAAAGTAAAAATTTAAATAACTAAAAGTAATAAAAGCCCATAACAAAATGAATATAAACCAAGGGCCCATGGCCTTATTACATTGAAGTTTAAAATCCATTAATCAAAATACAATATAAAACAATTAACTTGAGTCTTTTGCCAAATCCACATATTCTTCTCGCATGGCCACCTTATGCTCCTCTCGGCCGGTCCCGAGCACTAGGTATCACCAAATGTTAATTAAAAGAGTGAGTCGCGAGACTCAGTGCAACCCTCATGCACCACTAGATTTTTGGGCCTTAGGCCCGTTAGACAAAATAAACAGTTTAATACTCATAATAAAATTAACAACAAATAATATGCAAGGCCCAATCTGCTTGCCTAGGTTTCCATCACTACACGCCTGCATCAACCGCTCACACCATTGGGGATTTCTACAATCGACCCACACCGCTACACACCAAGATGGCGGTCATGTCGCTTCATCCACATATGATGGCCAAGCCCTTATAACATATAATGGCCAAGTTCAGATAACGATTCACGGCAAGATTAGCCGCTACATCGATCACGGTAGAAAATCGCTACACATATAACGATAACTTCCTCCTTTCATCAACCCAACCCATGCAATCACATACAAGCATTTTACTTATAACATTTAAATGATTATTTACTAACCCGGTGATCCGCTTACCCTCCTTGGGCTTTCATCAATAAACCGAGATGTTGGCAATTATCAAAACATATAAATCTTATGATCATGCATTTTATGATTAGATCTAGATGGTGGGAAGTATTACACACCTGTTATCACAAAAATATATTATCCTTAATGTAGAGCCTTATTTGTCGAATCCCAAAATTCCCTAAGAAACGTCACCTCCCTACCTATATTCAGCCACCACCAAAACAAATATCAAACCAACCGATACACACAACCATCCTAACCCAAATAATATTCGACCAAAGCAAAAAGAATCATGGAAGGCCATTCGGCCAAACCTACCACCACCTACCTTTGACTTTTCCACCAAATTGGCTTTAATGGAACAGATTTGGCTTCGAGGAGTAAAGAGTATAATCGACGGGGCCTTGGAAACAATGATTTAGATTAGGAGTTGATCAAAAAAAAGGAATCACAGAAAAAGAAAAATCCCGAAACTCACCGGATTAAAGAGGAGTATACGGCTTACGGTGCACCTTCGGGAAAACAGAGATCTCACTTGTAGATTTGGCTATTGTAACACCCCAAACAAGGTCTATGCGTCAAGACGAGATTTGGTTTGTCACACAGATCAAACATTCTTTATTTCTATCTAATGATTTAGGTGAAACGGTATTTCAAAACCCTTTTTAAAAAAATAGAGTTTAATAAAAACCAAGAGAAATAATTTAAGTTCGATGAATTTGAGAAACATTAGTTGAAAAATCTTATCATTTGACATTTAATTAACAAAACCATAAAGTAATTTTATAAGAGTTCAAATGATTCAAAATAAGAATAGTTAAAGAATCTCGATGTTTGAAAACCCAAAGTATTTTAAGAAAACATTATAAGATAAACATAAATCCATATTAAATTATCCAAAACATTATTTAAATCCATCCACGATAAAATCCATAAAATATTAATAGAGGCCTTATTATATCATACCCAAATTAGCAATTTAAAGAAAGTACTTATTAAAAGTTCAAAGTTTATAAACCCATATTTGCAGATGGCCTCCACGAAGTCATCCTCGCCCAAGTCCACGTCAATTTCCATTACCCGAGATGAAAATTTAAGGAGTGAGTTACTCGTAACTCAAGTATAACTCACTTACTTTATCCATGGGCCGATCATCAAGTCATAATTTTGGGCTTGATCCCATAAAAAAGTTTAACAATATAAATAATGAGATGCATGCAAAATGAAATTTCCCACCCAAACCTAATTTCCATCCGCTACACACCACCCGCATTCAACCATCACACCTGTGGGGATCAAGTCACCCACCCCGCCAACACACCAATCGTAGGCATAAAGCCATTTTTATATTTGTGGCAGAGCCATCGAACTAGATTGTGACAAAGTCACGTAACTAGAGGCATTGAGCCATTAAAATATTTGTGGCGAGCCACCAACTAGAGGCAATGAGCCATTTATTTATTTTGTGGCAAGGCCACCGAACTAGAGGCAATCAGCCATTTAATTATTTTGTGGCAAAGCCACCGAACTAGATTTTGGCAATAGGCCTTTCTTCTCTTCATCATTAATCCCATCCCATGCAACATGTATGCAAAATAATCTATATACATATGATGATTTTAGCAAAAAGGCCCAATTTACATATGAGTCAATATTTCAGGTTTTTATTAAGGCCCATAATACAAAATATCATTTAGCCCATTTAACAATCTATCAACTTTGGCCCATTTAACGATCTAGCATAGATTTCGGCCCATTTAACAATCTAGCATAGATTTCGGCCCATTTAACGATCTATCAGGGATTTCGGCCCATTTAACGATCTAACAGAGATTTTGGCCCATTTAACGATCTATCAGGGATTTTGGCCCATTTAACAATCTAGTATAGATTTCGACCCATTTTACGATCTAACAGGGTTTTTGGCCCATTTAACGATCTATCAGGGATTTTGGCCCATTTAACGATCAAGTATAGATTTCGGCCCATTTTACAATCTAACAGGGTTTTCGGCCCATTTAACGATCTATCAGGGATTTCGGCCCATTTACACATGAGACATAAAATTTACATTTTACCAACTAACTCATCGAGGGCGTTTTCGAAATTTTCACAACTTTAACTGTTTTCATGTAATTTCACCAAAAATACCAATTATTACGTATTGTACTGATTTTGTCGTCTTTACGATTTTGCTCAATACTACGGTATGACATCTAACCCGAGATAAGTGTAAAGTTACACACCTTGTTATCGTGAGTACTAAACCTTCCCGATCGTCAACACCTAAACGTAATACCTAACCATTAGAACACTTTCATTTATTAAAATACACTATTAGTAAATGATCTAAATCTTTATCCTTTTGATTTTGAACCACTTCTATTTTTGGTTTCTCCTCGATTGTTGATTCGCTGTCTCGATGAGAATCCATGAACGAACAAAGGCTCGGAGTACGGATAACCTCAAACAATTGATTCTCCTCGGATGAAGGTCCACAACCCGATGGAAAATCCTTGATTCCCAAATTGCCCTTCATTTATACTTAGGGATTTATGAATCGCCTCTTCAAGACTATGGATCGCCTTTTCTACCCTATCTTGAATGTCTCTAAAGACATAAGATCATTAGTCCGACTAAATATTATCGAAATATGGCTAATGATTTATAAGATTTGAGATTGGCTTACCACAATTATCTTCGTTCCTCGAAGAAATGATCGAGCGATTATGACCCTATAACGAAATCGATTAAATAACTAACTAATCCAATACAATGAATAAAGTGAAAATCCTTGAATAATCTCCTTACCTTACTCTTAAGATTGATTCCAACGATCCACAATACTCAAGCACACGATAAACTTCTGTCTTCCAAAACTCTCACTAGTGCCCACGATTGAAAAGAAAATTGAGTGAAAAGAAATCGGTTATGACCAATCAAAGAAATGAAAAAGATTTTGGCACAAAAGTATACTAACATTCGGCCATGGGTGAAGGTATTGGAGAGATTTTAATGAAGAAGAAAATAAAAGAATGGAAAAATGGAAAAGATATGATTTGGTTCAAGAGAGAAAGAGAGAAAGAAAAGAGAAGAAAAGAGAACTTAGTTTAGAAGAAAGGTGCATTCGGTATTGGAGAGGAAAATGAGAAAAAAAAGAAAAGAAGAAAATGTTTGTTTGCTTATGTGTTTTGGTCACTATGAGAAAAGGATTTGGGAGGGAAAAGAGCTTCTAAACCAAAATTGTCAAAAGAAAATGACACAAAAATGAGTTGCTTACTCAAGGATGTTGGCAAATTTCGACTAGAGAGAAATGAATGGAGAGGAAATATGTTTTGCTAAAAAAAAATGACCAAAGTGAAAGTGTTTCACCAACACTAATGCCTACCAAAATAATCAACCAAAACCGCCATCCCCTAGCCTCTATGTCAGTCAAATACAAGGTCAAAAGGCCATTAGGAAGTTTCAAAACATTTCCTAATCTTAAGCCATATCCTCTTTTTCCTTAAGTTGGAGAGACAAAATCCCCCAATTCAAGCCCTTATCTTTAGCTTTCCAAATCCTTAGTCTTCTTACCAAAATAAAAACAATCCAACTCATCCTAACCTTATCCCTAGCCGACACATGCTATGTTAAAGCAAAAAATAAAATTCCCTAATTGCATGCTAGGTGATTCGAACTCCTTCCCTCATGTCCAACTTATGGCGCCATCACCACTTTGCCACTAGCTCATCTTATGCCATCTTTTAACACTTAATTAACTTAAGTTTCATGGTCACCTAATTTCTTTACACTTAAGTACACTTTACTAATATTTATTTTAACTCCAAGTAAACCCAAGCTAACACTTAGCAACATAATGATACTCGAATATTTAGGATGTTACAATTCTACCCCTCTTAAAGAAAATTTCATCCTCGAAATTTAACTGATTAAAGGAGGTGAGGATATTGTTGCCGAATTGCATCCTCAAGCTCCCACGTAGCTTCCTCCGCTCCGTGATTACGCCATAAAACTTTGACCAATGGCACAGTCTTCTTTCTTAGCACTTTCACATCCCGGTCTAAAATTTCCACTGGTTCTTCCTCAAAAGATAAGTCTGATTTCAATTCCACTACCTCTACCGGTACTATGTGAGATGGATCCGATCTATAGCGTCTTAGCATAGAAACATGGAAAACGTTATGAATTTGACTCAAGTCCGGAGGTAATTCAATCTGATAAGCCACTGGACCAACACGCTTCATCACACGATATGGCCCGATGAACATAGGGCTCAACTTTCCTTCTTTCCAAATCTAAAATTTTCTTCCAAGGTGAGACCTTCGGAAAGACCGCTTCCCACAAACAAACTCGATATCCTTGCGCTTCAGTCCGTGATATGACTTCGCTCATCCAAGCTTTCTTTAATCGTGCTCTCAATAACTTTTACCTTTTCCTCTATTTCAGATATCATCTCAAGACCCAACATCTGCCGTTCGCCCAATTCAGTCCAACAAGTAGGAGTACGGCACTTACGACTATACAATGCCTCATAGGGTGCCATCTGAATGCTAGACTGATAGCTATTGTTATACGTGAATTCTGCCAATGGTAGAAAATCCTCCCAACTACCTCTGAAATCGATCACACATCCCCTTAACATGTCTTCCAATATCTGAATTACTCTTTCTGACTGACCATCAGACTGAGGATGAAAAGCCATACTGAAGTTTAACTTTGTTCCCAAAGCTTCATGCAGAGCTTTCCAAAATCGTGATGTAAATCTAGGATCCCTGTCTGATATAATAGACACTGGTGCCCCATGCAACCTCACGATTTCAGATACATACAGCTTTGCCAATTTCTGTAATGAATAATCCATACGAACTGGAAGAAATATGCCATCATCGTCAATCGGTCAACTACTACCCAAATAGAATTTTTCTTAGTAGGTGTTAAAGGTAACCCACTAACAAAATCCATTGTTATTCGCTCCCATTTCCAAAGAGGAATCTTTACTGGTTGTAACAAACCTGACGATAATTGATGCTCCGCCTTCACTTGTTGACAATTCAAACATTTTCCTACAAACTCTGAAATCTCACGCTTCAACCCTGGCCACCAATACTGTTCACAGAGATCTCGATACATCTTATTTCCTCCGAGGTGCATAGCATAAGGGTTACTATGCGCCTCCCGTAGAATCATTTGCCTCAATTCTGAGTCTTTAGGCATACAAACCCTTCCACGAAAACACAGCACTCTATTCGTGTTTATACCAAAATCCTCTATTTCACCTCTTTCAACTTGCTGAAATAAGGGTCCCAACTTTTTATCTGATATCTGCTTTTCTTGGATTTGTTCTAACCACAAAGGCTTCACCTGAAGTTCTGCTAACAGACTACCATCCTCATATAAACTCAAATGAGCAAACATTACACTCAATTCAGATACCGCCTTACGACTTAACGCGTCACCTACCACGTTAGCCTTTTCAGATGATACTCGATTGAGAAATCATAATCCTTTAATAATTCCACCCATCTTCTTTGTCTCAAATTCAACTCCTTTTGGGTAAGGAGGTACTTAAGACTCTTGTGATCCGTGTAGATGATAGATTTCTCACCGTAGAGATAGTGCCTCCAAATCTTTAAAGCAAATACCACTGCAGCTAACTCCAAATCATGAGTAGGGTAATTTACTTCGTGTGGTCTCAATTGTCGAGAAGCATAAGCCACCACCTTTCCATTTTGCATCAAGACACAACCCAAGCCGTGTGGGACGATCACAATAAACAGTAAATTTTTTTCAGCCTCAGTCAATCAAACCGGTGCCGCCGTAATCTTCTTTAATTTCTCAAACTCTCTTGTTGCTTTTCACCAAACATACGGCACTTCTTCCGCAATAGTTTAGTTAGGGGTGCAAAGAATCAACGAAAATCCTCAACGAAGCGCCTATAATAACCAACCAAACCTAAGAAACTCAATTTTAGCTACCAATTTTGGTGGTTTCCAATCCAAGATCTGACTTCAATCTTCCGAGGATCCACCTTTATTCCCTCATCTGATACCACATGACCCAAGAATGTCACTTCCTTTAGTAAAAATTCACATTTACTGAATTTGGCATAAAGTTGCTTATCACGAAGTAGCTGCAATACTATACGTAAATGCGTGTCATGCTCCTCTTCATTTCTTGAATAAACCAAAATGTCATCTATGAACACTACCACAAACTGGTCTAAATTTGGTTGAAAGACTCGATTCATCATGTCCATAAATGCGGCTGGTGCATTGGTTAACCCAAACAGCATCACCAAAAACTCATAATGTCCATAACGAGTTCAGAATGCCGTCTTATAAATATCTACTTCTTTCACCTTAAGTTGGTGATAACCCGATCTCAAATCAATTTTGGAGAAAATTGAAGCTCCTTTCAATTGATCAAATAGGTCATCAATTCTCGATAAAGGATACCTATTCTTGATCGTCAATTTATTCAGTTGCCGATAATCAATGCACATACGAATCGATCCATCCTTCTTCTTAACGAACAAAACTGGTGCTCCCCACGAAGATACACTAGGTCAAATAAATCCCCGATCCAACAATTCTTAAATTTGAGCTTTAAGCTCGCCAACTCCTTCTTGCCATTCTATAAGGAGCAATGGACACCGGAGCCATTCCGCAAAAGCTCAATGCCAAATTCTACTTCCCGATCCGAGGTATACCAGAAGTTCATCGGAAATACATCCGAAAATTCCTTCACCGTTCTCACATCATCCACAGATAACTCTTTGGCATCCAAAGCACAAATAAAGCTAGAATGCTCCATATCCTTTCCGCACCAACTTTTTGCCTTCAACGCAGATACCACATTTGCCAAGTAATTCCTTCGCTCACCTATCATTATTACTTCCTTATCATCCAAGTTCTTATTGACATCCGCTTTCAAAGACAATCCAAATGCGCCCGATGCATAACCAACCAATCCATGCCCAGAATGAGATCGAACTCGCAGAAAGGCAATTCCATCAAATTTGCTAGAAATACTTCTTCTTGAATTTCTAAGGGCACATCTCTAAACAGTTTATTTACAATTACCGACTGTCCTAAAAGACTAATTATTGTCATCTCGCTAGCGGTAATTTTAGATCCTAGATTCAAGTTTCCAGATATGGCGCTAGCAACATACGAATGGGTAGAACCAATATCTATTAAAGCATTAACAGGTACATCGAAGATGAAGAACGTACCAGTTATTACATCAGGTGCATTGCCATCCTCACGGTGTCTAACTACATAGACCAATCCTGGCTGTCTTGCATCTGTGTTACCTCTAGGACCATTACCTCGACCCGGTGCACCTTGACCACGTCCAGCCCCATTACCACCACGACCTGGTCCACGACCTCTCGGTGGTCGCCGAGTACCTCCGGGTGGTTGTGCATCAAGATACGAACTTTCCGAGTCGATCCATACGCCGAGGGCAATTTCTATATTGGTGATCCATTGAACCACATTTGTAACAAGCGTCTGCTTTCCTCCAAAGACTTCCAAAATGTCTTTTTCCACATTCAAAGACAATCTCGACTTTGATTATTAGCTACTGTGTGCTCTACCTTGAGTGGTTCATCATTCCGAGGCCTCTTTAGAAACCTTTTGAAGAACCCGATCGCTTTATATCTCTCTTGCTTCTAAATCTTTCCGATTCTAACGTTTCGAGTTCTTAGCCTCTTCGCTATCTTGGCTTTCCACAAGCGTGGCAAAGTTCTAACTTGTTGTGGGCAATCGAACCCGCAACTCATCGCTCACCCATCCTCAAATCGCACATAACGCTCATGATCCGCTGACACTATTGTCCGAGCATAGCGACTCAAGCGTAAAACTCACCTCATACGCCGCCACTATCTTATTCCCTATATTAGATTCAGAATTCCTTCCTTCGGGCATCCACATAACTTGTTCCTACTACTTCCCTTGGAAGGCAGCTTTGAAGAATTCCCAAGTAATCAATGTAGCCTCAATGCCCTCTCGAACAAGAAACCACTATTGATATGCCTCGCCTCTTAGTAAAGACACCTCCTTTCGTTTCGCTTTCGACGAAGGCATTCCATATCATCCATAATCCGCTCCACGCCTTCGAGCCAATATTCTGCCACATTCAGAGCTACATCGAAAACTCCTCCAAAACTTCTGCATTATTAGACTTGAGTCATTCCGATATCAACCCACGAGTTGTTGGCCCAACTTTAGTTCCAGCGACCCTTTCTAGGACTCGCAGCATTGCTCGTGTCAAAGCATTATCTTCTTCCATATGATCATGTGATCCCGTCTCACTCTCAAATGACGCAGGTGCATCCATTTCTGGCATATGATTTGGTGCTTTAGTTACGCCTCTAACACCTCGTCCTCTACCACGGCCACATCTACCGCGTCCACGACCACGTCCTCTAGTGCTCATAATGTCTAACTCGATTTAATCTAATTACAAGTTTTATGAATCAGAAAATTGTTTCAGTGTTTATTAACGATGTTTTATGAGATTTGAGAGATAAAGTTGTTTTTCGCAACACATCCTATAGTCTCAATCTCTACGATTTTCAACATCTAAAACTAGAAGTTCTAGAGTGTTCCTATGATCATATCATTATCATAATAATTATTCAGAATCTAATACTTACTTGACTTGGCCTTGGATGCTTGTGGTGCTATACTAATCTTTAAAACATAATTGAAATAATTTTAGAAGTTATTTGTTGAACCCAACCACAGCCGAGTTTTGAAACTGGCTCTGATACCATTAAATGTAACACCCCAAACCCGTTCTATGCGTCAAGACGAGATTTGGTTTGTCACACAAATCGAACATTCTTTATTTCTATCTAATGATTTAGGTGAAACGGTATTTCAAAACCCTTTTTAAAAAAATAGAGTTTAATAAAAACCAAGAGAAATAATTTAAGTTCGATGAATTTGAGAAACATTAGTTGAAAAATCTTATCATTTGACATTTAATTAACAAAACTTTAAAGTAATTTTATAAGAGTTCAAAGGATTCAAAAATAAGAATAGTTAAAGAATCTCGTATGTTTGAAAACCCAAAGTATTTTAAGAAAACATTATATGATAAACATAAATCCATATTAAATTATCCAAAACATTATTTAAATCCATCCACGCATAAAATCCATAAAATATTAATAGAGGCCTTATTACATCATACCCAAAATAGCAATTTAAAGAAAGTACTTATAAAAGTTCAAAGTTTGTAAACCCATATTTGCATTATGGCCTCCATGAAGTCATCCTCAGCCCAAGTCCACGTCAATTTCCATTACCTGAGATGAAAAATTTAAGGAGTGAGTTACTCGTAACTCAAAGTATAACTCACTTACTTTATCCATCGGGCCGATCATCAAGTCATAATTTTGGGCTTGAGCCCATAAACAAAGTTTAACAATATAAATAATGAGATGCATGCAAAATGAAATTTCCCACCCAAACCTAATTTCCATCCGCTACACACCACCCGCATTCAACCATCACACCTGGGGATCAAGTCAACCCACCCCGCCAACACACCAATCATAGGCATAAAGCCATTTTTATATTTGTGGCAGAGCCACCGAACTAGATTGTGACAAAGTCACAGAACTAGAGGCATTGAGCCATTAAAATATTTGTGGCAGAGCCACCGAACTAGAGGCAATGAGCCATTTATTTATTTTGTGGCAAGGCCACCAACTAGAGGCAATTAGCCATTTAATTATTTTGTGGCAAAGCCACCGAACTAGATTTTGGCAATGTGCCTTTCTTCTCTTCATCATTAATCCCATCCCATGCAACATGTATGTAAAATAATCTATATACATATGATGATTTTAGCAAAAGGCCCAATTTACATATGAGTCAATATTTCAGATTTTTATTAAGGCCCATAATACAAAATATCATTTAGCCCATTTAACAATCTAGCAACTTTGGCCCATTTAACGATCTAGCATAGATTTTGGCCCATTTAACGATCTAGCAGAGATTTCGGCCCATTTAACGATCTATCAGGGATTTCGGCCCATTTAACGATCTAACAGAAATTTCGGCCCATTTAACGATCTATCAGGGATTTTGGCCCATTTAACGATCTAGTATAGATTTCGGCCCATTTTACGATCTAATAGGGTTTTCGGCCCATTTAAAGATCTGTCAGGGATTTTGGCCCATTTAACGATCTAGTATAGATTTCAGCCCATTTTACGATCTAACAGGGTTTTCGGCCCATTTAACGATCTATCAGGGATTTCGGCCCATTTACACATGAGACATAAAATTTACATTTTACCAACTAACTCATCGAGGGCGTTTTCAAAATTTTCACAACTTTAACCGTTTTCATGTAATTTCACCAAAAATACCAATTATTACGTATTGTATCGATTTTGTCGTCTTTACGATTTTGCTCAATACTACGGTATGACATCTAACCCGAGATAAGTTTGAAGTTACACACCTTGTTATCGTGAGTACTAAACCTTCCCGCGTCAACACCTAAACGTAATACTAACCATTAGAACACTTTCATTTATTAAAATACACTATTAGTAAACGATCTAAATCTTTATCCTTTTGATTTTGAACCACTTCTATTTTTGGTTTCTCCTCGATTGTTGATTCGCTGTTCGATGAGAATCCACGAACGAACAAAGGCTCTGGAGTACTAATAACCTCAAACAATTGATTCTCCTGATGAAGGTCCAGAACCCGATGGAAAATCCTGATTCGAAATTGCCCTTCATTTATACTTAGAGGATTAGCGAATCGCCTCTTCAAGACTATGGATCGCCTTTTCTACCCTATCTTGAATGTCTCTAAAGACATAAGATCATTAGTCCGACTAAATATTATCGAAATATGGCTAACGATTTATAAGATTTGAGATTGGCTTACCACAATTATCTTCGTTCCTCGAAGAAATGATCGAGCGATTATGACCCTATAACGAAATCAATTAAATAACTAACTAATCCAATACAATGAATAAAGTGAAAATCCTTGAATAATCTCCTTACCTTACTCTTAAGATTGATTCCAACGATCCACAATACTCAAGCACACGATAAACTTCTGTCTTCCAAAACTCTCACTAGTGCCCACGATTGAAAAGAAAATTGAGTGAAAAGAAATCGGTTATGACCAATCAAAGAAATGAAAAAGATTTTGGCACAAAAGTATACTAACATTCGGCCATGGGTGAAGGTATTGGAGAGATTTTAATGAAGAAGAAAATAAAAGAATGGAAAAATGGAAAAGATATGATTTGGTTCAAGATAGAAAGAGAGAAAGAAAAGAGAAGAAAAGAGAACTTAGTTTAGAAGAAAGGTGCATTCGGCATTGGAGAGGAAAAATGAGAAAAAAAAAAGAAAAGAAGAAAATGTTTGTTTGCTTATGTGTTTTCGGTCACTATGAGAAAAGGATTTGGGAGGGAAAAAGAGCTTCTAAACCGAAATTGTCAAAAGAAAATGACACAAAAATGAGTTGCTTACTCAAGGATGTTGGCAATTTTCGGCTAGAGAGAAATGAATGGAGAGGAAATATGTTTTGCTAAAAAAAATGACCAATGTGAAAGTGTTTCACCAACACTAAAGCCTACCAAAATAATCAACCAAAACCGGCCATCCCCCCTAGCCTCTATGCCGTCCAAATACAAGGTCAAAAGGCCATTAGGAAGTTTCCAAAACATTTCCCTAATCTTAAGCCATATCCTTCTCTTTTTTCCTTAAGTTGGAGAGACAAAATCCCCCAATTCAAGCCCTTATCTTTAGCTTTCCAAATCCTTAGTCTTCTTACCAAAATAAAAACAATCCAACTCATCCTAACCTTATCCCTAGCCGACACATGCTATGCTAAAGCAAAAAATAAAATTTCCTAATTGCATGCTAGGTGATTCAAACTCCTTCCCTCATGTCCAACTTATGGCGCCATCACCACTTTGTCACTAGCTCATCTTATGCCATCTTTTAGCACTTAATTAACTTAAGTTTCATGGTCACCTAATTTCTTTACACTTAAGTACACTTTACTAATATTTATTTTAACTCCAAGTAAACCCGAGCTAACACTTAGCAACATAATGATACTCGAATATTTAGGATGTTACAGCTATGGGAGATGAGGGTATGAACAAAGGAATTCAGCTCTTAGAAAAAGAAAAAGAGAAACTGTAGAGAAGGCTTCGAAATTTTGGCAGAGAATGAGAGAATAATAGGGTTTCAAAATACCAAAATTGAAGAATACTACTCCCTATTTATGGAGAAATTTCGGCATACCCACACACAGAGTTTGAATTTCGGCCAACTCTCCCCTCCTAGAGTTGGATTTCAGCCAACTCTACTGTCATCTGATAGCTTTTATCTTCCTTGTTATCTTAATCCCTTATCTCCCTGAAAATAGCCCTCATCTTTCTCTTCATTATCTTCATATTTATCAAGAAAATAAAAGAATTAAAATCCCTATTTTGTAGCTAGTGTGCCGTCCACTCCTAAGGCTCCTAAGTGCCGAATTTGACCCATTTCCTAAGGCCCAATCACCACTCAGGCCCAAATTCCTCCTCCCTTAAGGTGCCACCTTATGCCCACTTAATGCATTTTAATCCTTTGGGCCACAAGCCCAAATTTTGTCACTTAATTAACCATCTTCTTAAATTATAAGCTAACACCATTTATTAGCCACCTAACCTGATTTTTAAAGCCC
The DNA here is from genome assembly GCA_025506655.1 of Gossypium rotundifolium. Taxonomy (NCBI): domain Eukaryota; kingdom Viridiplantae; phylum Streptophyta; class Magnoliopsida; order Malvales; family Malvaceae; genus Gossypium; species Gossypium rotundifolium. The sequence continues at coordinate 146,972,082 of CP106722.1, forward strand.
AATATTTCACTTTAAATTATCCAGAGCACTAACTTTAATCCTAATCCAAATATTTAATTAAAAAGTCAGCCCAACCTTTACAATCCCAACTTAACATATTAGACTATCATATAAATGAGTAGGCCCACTTTGAGGATGTTACAGTTCTACCCCCTTAAAGAAATTTTGTCCTCGAAATTTCCAACTAACTAGTAATCATACTACCTAAGTCTCACCACTATGCTTTCGATGTGCACTCAAATTCTAAAGCCAAAATAACCACTTAGTATACTATGGTAGGGTACGCACCATTATTTGCATCTGGAGCATCTCCGTCCCCTTGGCGTTGCACTACATAGACCAAAGCTGGCTGCCTTGCCTCAGCATAACCTGCACCTTGGCCTAGTGCTCCATGGCCCTGACTGGAACCGTTACCACCTCTAGCTACCCCACAACCCCTTGGTCCAAACTGATCACCTCTCCTAGTCTGATCAGAACCTCGGCCCGCTGGCTGCTCCCGATCCATCCGAGGACAATCCTTGATCAGATGTTCTGTGGATCCACACTTAAAACAACCACCAGTTCTGACTTTACACTCCCCCAGATGGGTTCTCCCACATGTAGAACATGCTTGATTCTGGCCCGCTGGAGCATGAGTTGGCCCATCAGTCCTAGGCCTCTTCTGAAAATTCCCAGTTGGTCCTGACGGCTCAAAACTTCTCTTATCCCGATCCCTATCCCTATCCTGTCTCTCAGCCCGTTTCACTTCCTCAGCTATTTTAACTTTATCCACTAATACCGCAAAAACTCTCTCCTCTCTGTGGTGCAATCAGAATCCTTAACTCATTCTGCAGCCCATCCTTCATACTCTGTTGCTACTATTCCTCGAGCGTAGCGGCTCAAGCGCAGAAACTCAGCCTCATACTCAGCCACGACTTACTCCCTCGCACCAAATTCAGAATGCTTTCCTTTGAGCATCCATATAACTAGCCCCAACGTACTTACCTCGAATGACTCCTTAAAGAAATCCCACCAATCAGTGTCGCAGAAGACCTTCTTTCACCGTGAGCCACCTTTGGTAAGCCTCATCTCAAGAAGAGACATGACCCTTTCAACTTCTCCTCCACCGGAAAATCTAAGTCATCCATTATACACTCACCGCTTCCATCCAATACTCTACTGTGTTATGGGCTACACCGTAAACTCCCTAAACACTTCGCCCATTGGCCTTAAGCCGCTCGCACGATTTTTGAGCTCCGTGCCTCGCTTACTCCAAAGAACCTCTCTAAAACCCTCAACATCGCCTGAGATACAGCATCATCTTCAGGCGCCTCATCCCAAAATTCTCTTTCTACAGTCGGTAGTTTCGGCATCTCGTTTCCCAACCCATGGCCAGACCCTACTGGCTCTGATGCGGTCATTCTACCCCTACCGCGTCCACGCGGCGGACGTCTTCGACCCCTTGAACTCATTCTTCTGAGTTGCGTTTATCTGATTAAGAATTTTATGAATCATTATTTCTTTCCACTGATTTATCACGAATATCTTATGATTAATAGTTCTAAAAAGTAGTTCTTTCAATTCATACACACTACAGCCTCAAGTTCATTCATTCAATCATCAACATTCATAAACTCGCTCATTACGTAAAAGTGTTGTGGTTGTCATTGTTGTTGTTTTCCACTACCTGTGGGTATTTCGTAATTTTATCCTCTGTGGGTATTTTCGTAATTTTTCAAAATAGGGTCCTTGGTGATTTCGTGAAATAGGGGTGTTCTGGTAATTTTGTAATCCCGGGGGTACTTTTGTAATTTTAGAAATTTGGGGGTATTTCGGTAATTTTAGAAATCTAGGGGTATTTTGGTAATTTTGAAAATCTGAGGGTATTTCGATAATTTTGAAAATCTAGGGGTATTTCGATAATTTTGAAAATCTAGGGGTATTTCGATAATTTTGAAAATCTAGGGGTATTTTGGTAATTTTAAAATCTGGGGGTATTTCGGTCATTTTTGCCAAGGGTAGTTTGGTAAAAATTTTTTTTCAAAATAGGGTGGTTGGTCCCTTTCGGGTTTTAATTATAAGGTTTAGCCCATTAATAAATCCTCAGACTAGGGTGAATAGTCACTACGCACTGTAGGATTCTAGCGAAGAGGAGGTGAGTCGCTAGGACCGCTTAAATACCAAGCTCTCCCCGAATCCACTCCTAAACATGCGTATGCCCATTGCCACACCCTAACTTGACTAAGGTGAACAATACTACGCACTGTAGGATTCCAAATAAGAGGAGGTGAGTCACTAGGATCGCTTAAATACTGTGCTCTTCCGAATCCTTCTTAGACATGTGTATGATTACATTACACCTCAGCCTTCATGCTTGTTAATGTGTTTGTTGGTGAAATTAAGTTTTATGAATTTTAAGAAGTAGTTTGTACTAAGCCTAAAGTCCATCAAGTTCTAATTCTAACTTAGTCTACGCCCCATAAAGCCCATGAAGCCCACATAAATATACCACACAATGGTTCGTAGTACTTACAGCGGACTTGGGCCGAGACGCAGTGTCATGCCTAGCTAAAACCTATTATTATTTAAAACATGTATATTTCAAAAGCCCATCTTTAGAAAATGTTTTGAGCCCAAAAACCCTAGAGCCGAAGTTTTGAACTGGCTCGATACTAATTTGTAACACCCCAAACCCGCCCAAACATTACAATCGGATCGGTATGTCACAGGAAAATTTTGGAAAACATGTCGATTTTCAAAAAAACCCAAATATATTTTATATAAAACGTGCCTTTGTAAAATAAAACCCAAACTTAATTACATGCCTTAATTTAATTAAAGTATTAAATAACTAAAAGTAATAAAAGCCCATAACAAAACAGAATATAAACCAATGGCCCATGGCCTTATTACATTGAAGTTTAAAATCCATTAATCAAAATACGATATAAAACAATTAACTTGAGTCTTTTTGCCAAATCCACATATTCTTCTACATGGCCACCTTATGCGTTCCTCTCCATTGATTTGGAGCACTAGGTATCACCAAATGTTAATTAAAAGGGTGAGTCATGAGACTCGCAGCAACCCTCATGCACCACTAGATTTTTGGGCCTTAGGCAGTTAGACAAAATAAAGCAGCTTTAATACTCATAATAAAATTAACAACAAATAATATGCAAGGCCCAACCCGCTTGCCTAGGTTTCCATCCGCTACATGCCCCGCACTAACCGCTCACATCATTGGGGATTTCTACAATCGACCCACACCGCTACATGCCAAGATGGCAGTCATGCTGCTCATCCACATATGATGGCCGAAGCCCTTATAACATATAATGGCCGAAGCCCATATAACAGTTCACGGCATTAGCCGCTACATCAGATCACGATAAAAATCGCTACACATATAATGTATAACTTCCTCCTTTCATCAACCCAACCCATGCAATCACATACAAGTATTTTACTTATAACATTTAAACAGATTATTTACTAACCTGGTGATTTGCTTTTACCCTCATTGGGCTTTCATCAATAAACCGAGATGTTGGCAATCATCAAAACATATAAATCTTATCATCATGCATTTTATGATTAGATCTAGATGGTGGGGAAGTATTACACACCTGTTATCGCAAAAATCTATTATCCTTAACGTAGAGCCTTATTTGTCGAATCCTGAAATTCCCTAAGAAACGTCACCTCCCTACCTATATTCAGCCACCACCAAAACAAATATCAAACCAACCGATACATACAACCATCCTAACCCAAATAATATTCAGCCAAAGCAAAAAGAATCATGGAAGGCCATTCAGCCAAACCTACCACCACCTACCTTCGGCTTTTCCACCAAATCAGCTTTAATGGAACAGATTCGGCTTTGAGGAGTAAAGATTATAATCGACGGGGCCTTGGAAACAATGATTTAGATTAGAGTTGATCAAAACAAAAGAATCACGTAAAAGGAAAAATCTCAAACTCACCGGATTAAAGAGGAGTATACGACTTACTTGCACCTTCGGAAAATAGAGATCTCACTTGTAGATTCGGCTATGGGAGATGAGGGTATGAACAAAGGAATTGACTCTTAGAAAAAGAAAAAGAGAAGCGTAGAGAAGGCTTAGAAATTTTCAAGAGAATAGAGAAGAATAGGGTTTCAAAATACCAAAATTGAAGAATACTACTCCCTATTTATAGTGAAATTTCGGCATACCCACACACAGAGAGTTGGAATTTCGGCCAACTCTCCCCTCCCAGAGTTGGATTTTTAGCCAACTCTGCTGTCATCTAATAGCTTTTATCTTCCTTGTTATCTTAATCCCTTATCTCCCTGAAAATAGCCTTCATCTTTCTCTTCATTATCTTCATATTTATCAAGAAAATAAAAGAATTAAAATCCCTATTTTGTAGCTAGTGTGCCGTCCACTCCTAAGGCTCCTAAGTGCCGAATTTGACCCATTTCCTAAGGCCCAATTGATCACTCAGGGCCCAAATTCCTTTTCCCTTAAGGCGCCACCTTATGCCCACTTAATGCACTTTAATCCTTTGGGCCACAAGCCTAGCTTGTCACGTAATTAACCATCTTCTTAAATTATAATCTAACACCATTTATTAGCCACCTAACCCAGATTTTTAAAGCCCGATATTTCACTTTAAATTATCCAGAGCACTAACTTTAATCCTAATCCAACTATTTAATCAAAAAGTCAGTCCAACCTTTACAATCCCAACTTAACATATTAGACTATCATATAAATGAGTAGGTCCACTTTGAGGATGTTACAGGTATAGCAGCGTTTTTCTAAAAGCACCGCTAATGATCAAACCTTTAGCGTGCTTTTAGAAAAATGCCGCTAATGCTCAGACCTTTAGCGGCATTTTTAAAAAATAGCCGTTAATGCTCAGACCTTTAGCGGTGTTTTTCTAAAAACACCGTTAATGATTAGACCTTTAGCGGCATTTTTCTAAAAGCGCAGCTAATGCTCAGACATTTAGCAGCGTTTTTCTAAAAGCACCGTTAATGCTCAGACCGACCTCTGGCGGCGTTTTTTCTAAAAATGCCGCTAATGCTCAGACCTTTAGCTGCGTTATTTAAAAGCGCCGCTAATGCTCAAACTTTTAGCGGCATTTTTTCAAAAGCGCCGCTAATGCTCCTGTCTTTAGTAGTGTTATTTCAAAAGCGCCGCTAATGCTCAGACTTTTAGCGGCATTTTTTTAAAAGAGCCGCTAATGCTCAGACCTTTAGTAGCATTTTTCCAAAAGCGTCGCTAATGCTCAGAACTTTAGCAGCGTTTTCTTTGAAAACGTCGGTATTTATCCTTTTTGGTGGCATTTTGGAAATAAACGACACTATTGCTCATTTTTTTGCGGCATTTGAAGGTGTAATATTTGCAGCATTTTTCTTTAAAACGCCACTAAAAACGCCGCTAAAAAGTTTATTTTGGTGTAGTGAATGTACCATTTCTGACTTAGGTACAAATTATGTGTTTTTCTATCTCTAAGAATCTCTATCTCAAGTATCTTCTTTGTTGCACCCGAATCTTTCATCTCAAATTCTTTACTAAGTTGAGCTTTGACCTTTCTTATCTCTCTTTTATCTTTGGCTGCTATCAACATGTCATCAACATAGAGGAGTAGATACACAAAAGAACCATCACTATTTTTCTTAAAATAAGCACAACTGTCAAAGCTGCTTCGTTTGAAATCATGAGTAGTCATCAAAGAATCAAACTTCTTGTACAACTGCCTTAGTGACTTTTCAAACCATAAAGGGACTTTTTCAGCAAGTAAACATAGTCCTCCTTTTCTAAGACTATTAAACCCTCTAGTTGTTGCATGTAAATATCTTCCTCAAGTTCTCCATGCAAGAATGCTATTTTTACATCTAACTGATCAAGCTTCAAGTCATACATGGCCACAATACTAAGCAAGGTTTGAATCGAACTATGCTTCACAACTGGAGAAAACACATCTGTAAAGTCTACACCTGAAATCTGATTGTAACATTTTCAACTAGCCTTGGTTTATATCTGAGTTCTTCAACTCCTAGAGTTCCTTTTTTTCTTTTAGAACACCCATTTACAATAAACAACATTTTTACCTTTAGGAAGCTTAACTAGATCATGTGTTCTATTCTTATGGAGTGGTTCGATCTCTTCTTACATGGTAATCATCTACCTTCCTAAATATTCACAGCTAACTGCCTTAGAATAAGTAGATGGCTATTGATTTGCATCTATATGTTTAGCCACATTTAAAGTATAAACAACTAGATCAACCTCAGCGTACCTTTTGGAGGTTTAATTTCTCTTCTAGGTCTATTTTTTGGTAATAGAATATTGTGGTGCTGACTGTGGTGAAGAAGCAGCTCTACTCTAAGTTTATATTTTAACATGAGAAGTAGACTTTGTTGTATATCCTGGATCAATCTGAATCTCCACCTGCTTTTGTTGGTCTTTATTGGAAGAGTCTTTAAGAAATAAGTTAGGTAGCATAGTAGTTTCATAAATAAAAAAAATCTCTGCTAATCACGACTTTTGTTTTTTAGGACACCATAACTTATACCCTTTAACATCAACTTTATAACAAATAAAAACACATTTAATGGATCTAGGTTCCAATTTCCCATTGTTAATATGAACATACTCAAGACACCAAAAAATATTCAAATTAGAATAATCAGCAGGATTACCAGACCATACCTCTTGTGGAGTCTTTTTCTCAATGGAAATGGACAGAGATCGGTTAATAAAAAATAAAGTAGAGGTCGCTTAAGCCCAAAATGACTTCGGTAAACAAGCGTTCGACAACATACATTGAACCTTTTTCATGATTATTCTATTCATCAGTTTTGCAAGATCGTTTTGCTTTGGAATATGATGAACTGCCAAGTGTCTCACAATTCCTTCTGATTTGCACAATTTATTAGACTCATCAGAAAAGAATTCCAAGTCATTATATATGTGGAGGTGTTTTATCTATTTTTCTGTCTACTTCTCTATCATATTTTTCCAAGTCTTAAACGCAAAAAAACACCTCTTTTCTACTTCAAGAAGAATGCCCAAACTTTTCTGGAAAAATCATCAATGATCGTCAGCATATAATTAGCGCCACCCCTCGAAGGCACTATAGATGGTCCCCAAAAATTAGAATGAATATAATCCAGGGTTCCCTTCGTGTTATGGATTCCTCTAGAATCAAATTAATTCCCAAAAATGCAGTGCTCATAGAACTTCAGTTTGCTAATACCTTGTCTATCAAAAAGTCCTCTTTTCTTAATTCTATCGTGTCATTCTCACTCATATGCCCTAGATGCATATGCCGAAGTCTAGTAACATCATCATTTGGCAAGGAAGAGGAAGCAACGACTACATCTCCAGTAATAGTAGAACCTTGCAAAATATGTAACTTGATAATCTTTCTCTACCCTTTCATCACAATGAGAGAACCCTTGCTAATATTCAGAATCCCACTTTCAGCTATGTACTTGTGCCATTTTGAATCAAGAATACTCAATGAAATCAAATTTGTCATCAATTCTAGTACATGTCGTATGCCATTAAATGTTCTGACAACTCAATCGAACATATTAATTTTGATCGTGCCAATGCTTGTGATTTTACATGAAGCATTATTTCCCATAAAAAACATCTTTAGATATTGTTTCATATGTTGTAAACCAATCCCAATTGGGGCTCATATAGAAGGGCAACCAGAATCAATGATCCACTCCTCGTTCACTTTAGAGTGGTCAGTAGAAGCAACTAGGATTTCATCATCGCTGTAGTCTTCTACAACATCAGCTTCACTAGATTGTTCTGGTTATTTTCCCTTTTGATTCGCAACCTCCTTTTTATCTTGTTCTACAACTTATAGCTTTCAGATTTAATGTGTCCTTTCTTCTTGCAGAAGTTATAGATTTTATCTCTGTTTGAAGATCTCGATTTACCTTTAGATTTACTACGAGGATTTCATTCATGTGTCCTCTCATGATTATCATTAGTATTTTGTTCTTGTCTCCCACGAACAATGAGACCCTATCCCTAAGAGTCAGATCCAACCACAAGATGTTTCATCTTTTCATAAGAGATTATGGAAGCAAAGAATTCATCAACTGTGAGAGATTCACGGCTATACAAAATCATATATCTAAAGGTTGAATAAGACGGGGACAATGAAAAAAAGTAGAATTAAACGTAAATCTTTTTTATCATACTGAACCTCCATGACCTTTAGGTTTGAAGGAATTTCTTTAAAAGTGTTTGTGCACAGATGCACCTTCCTCCAAACAATGAGCATAAAAATGATGTTTAATATGCAACTTGCTAGTTAGAGTTTTCGACATGCATAGCTACTGCAGCTTTGCCTATAATGCAGCGATGGTCTTCTCCTTCATCATGCCTTGTAGAATTTCATTTGACAAATTTAGATGTAATTGTGTTAAAGCCTTTCAATTTTATGTTTTTTCTCTTCCTCCATCAATGTCGAAGGCATGTTATCTATCCCTAGCAGGGCATCCTCTAAATCCATTTGTGCAAGAACTACCTGCATCTTTATCTGCCACAATGCGAATCTAGTGTTGCGATCCAACAGCGGAATATCATACTTCAATGTCGCCATTACCGTGATCGAGACAAGCAACTCGAAAAGCTCTTGATACCAGTTTGTAAAACTAATGTCGATAATAGCAATATAAAACAATCACAAAGCAATAAGAAAAAGAAAAAGAAAACACATAGATTTGAAGTGGAAAACCCTTTCGAGAAAAACCACAGGTAGAGGAGAAGAAAATCCACTAATGTCAAATTCGAATGATACAAGAGTAGTTTAGACTATATCTATTTATAGGTTAAAAAAAATTGATTCTAATTAATGTCAAATAGATGAAGTCTAGTAAGATTGAAAAACCTTATTCTAATCAATGTAAAACAAAATAGGTATAATTCTATATAAATTTTACTTTTATTTTATTTTACTACGATTTTATTTTAACAAAAATTCGAGTCACTCAACTCTAACATAATGAAATTAAACTTATTAACAAACACAGAGCAACTGGCTTGTACACTAATGTAATAACAGGAGAGTTAATAAACTAATTAGCACATTTCTCAACTAGGCACATTAGTAAATCGAGAAACATGAGCTAATATTCTTCAAAAGCCTAACACTCAACAATTTTAACAACTATATATATATATATATATATATATATGTTACGACTCCCCACAAGCAAACTAACTTGTACACTAATGCAATTATGAGTGTTAACAGAACTAGCAAGCACATTTTAAAACCAAAAGTTTTCCTTTAAGCATCACAATTTTTAGAAGACAAAAATTACTAGCCATAACAATGATCTTAATCTTATTCACCGCAAGCTTAATAGCAAAATTTACCTCTAGGAATTAGTGAGTCACTAGAATTAGTTAGTTAAGAAAATAAATGTTGGGTGACTAACCGGACTTACTTATTGGGCTTTATAATAAGTATTTTAGAAGTTAAAAGATGAGTACTTGAGCTTTAATTGTTAGTACAAATAATTTATATATAAATATTATTTTAAAAATAAATTATAATAATTGTCAGACCCAATTTTCGCCCGGCCCATTTTATAACCATTAACCAAACAAAAAAAACCAAAAAATAATAATAATAAACAGTCTTTTAAATGTCCATTTACAAAACAATTATAGTTTTTTTTTACAAACCCATAAACTCGAGCTCAAATGTTATAACAAAAATAGCCCAACAGTCCAAATTACAACCCAGCATGATAACAGGCCAGTTATTAAAACCTAATCTGCATGGCTCGATGATTAGAACAGCCCAAATGGCCCGAGTTGAATGATCCCGTAAACCCTAGAGGTTTTCTCGGTAGCATAAGCCTAAGGTGCGCCGCAATGCACCTTTTGAAGCTTCATGCGCGCAACCCTGGCGACGATTGGGCTACCACATCCTCGTGACGTGCCTTGCGTCGTTTCAAAGACCACGCCCCCACACGCAACCTCCAGATCGCCTCCAACACAAGAATAGCTCCGCATCGCCATGCGCCTTCGTGCAATTGTTGTACCTACAAAAGAGGCCAAATGACAGCAACAATATAGCACAACAAAAGAGAAATATGAAGGAATATTTTTATTTTTAATTTTGACCTTTAATTTTTCTTTTCGGTTATATATAAAACCGAAGAAAAATCTGTAAGGGGGAGAGGTTTTTTTTATACACGGAATATAGAGAATACAGAGAAAACTAAAGACAAATTTTTAAGGTGATTTCAAATATTTGATACGCTTTTTCTTTCTTTCTTTAAATATTTGTTTGGATCGTTCGTGTGAAAAAGAAAAAAAGAAGAGGAGCGTTTACCTTATGATGATTCGGTCCTTGTCTTCTCTGTCACAATTAGAGTTTAGATAAAGATCTGGATTGGGATCGGATCTTCGTCTTCTCCGTCACAATCGGGGCTAGACTAAAATCTTGATCGAAAAATGGGGCAAGGCTATGCATAGGATTCTGGTGTATCACTTTTCGCCAAGTAAAATGGCGTTTCAGTGACAAAATTGAAAGGTTTCCCTAGATGCGACTGAGAACAAAAGCTTTGAAGTTTAGGGTTTTGTTTAGAAAAAGGATTTGGGGCTGATAATCCTGGTCTCTGTTGGTTTTATTTAGGGTTATGTTTTATTGACAAAACGTTACCGTTTAGACTCAGTCCTATAGTCTTAAAATGGCATCGTGTAAGTTACCCGACCTGATCCGATTCAAAATTGTAAGATCCACGTGTTATTTGTGACAATGGGATATTTATGCATTTAGTCCTCTTCCTTGGCGCTGTTGCTTTGATTTGATCCTCTGTACATTTTCTTTGCTCTTTTAAATTGACCTCTGTAGTTCATACATTGTTTCAAATTGGTCCAATTTATACGCTGTGTTTCGGCTGTTGGCATATTTGTTATTTTGGTCCTTGACTATTTATGTGAATTTTAATTTGATTCCGAATTGCGTTAAATAAATTTTTTTATTTATTGCAATGATTTTTAAAATGTTATTATTTTCAATTGAATTTTAATTTATAATTGTCATAATTCCTTTATAGAATTAAATTCGCTTAAACCATTGTTTCTAAATCGGTTTTACATTTGTTTTAATATATATTTATATATTTATTATAGAAATATTTAATTCTAAATCATATTAAGCATTGCTTTAATAGGTTCATAATAATTAATTTTAAATTATACACTATTATACATACATATATAGCATTTTAATGTACATTTTAATTGGTTTCATATATTTTATATATCTTATTACTTATGTTCGCTTGCATGTATATATACTTAAATATGTAAATTCTTTCAAAATATATATAATAATTTTTTTTCCATAAACTATTTTATTTTAAATAATCCCGTAAAGTATTAACTTCAAAATCAACTTATTTTAATTACCTTAAGTATATTTTTTACCATCTTAAGTCGTTTTTAAAATCACTTATTTAAAAGTCTTAAAAACAAGGCAATATTTGTGCGTTTAGAAGTACGAAAAATTACGTCCTAACGTGCTGGGTGTTGATTTTTCATTCAACTAAATAACCAAATACCCTTTTCATATGTTTTGAAGATCAAAGATGATCTCGATGTCAAATTATAAAGGTGTTATATCCTAACGTGCTGGGTATGGTACTTTTATTCCTTTGAAACGAGTTGATCTTGAGGTTCAATTCAGATTTAATAAATTTTTAAATTATTTACTCTAGATATTTTCAAGTTTTCAACATTAGGACAACATTAATCAATTTGGTACCAACTTTGGGCGTTGCAAGGGTGCTAACCCTTCCTTGCACGTAATCGACTCCCGAACCCGTTTTCTCAAATTTCGCAGACCAAAGCATTTTTATAGGTGACCTGATCACACCTAAACAAAAAGGGATCAGTGGCGACTCCATACTTTTTAAAGTCGATCCCGTTTTTCCAAACACGATAAAAAATGGTTTCGACAGCTTGGCGACTCCATTGGGGACTGGTTGAGAGTCAAGCCATAAATTGATTAATTTTTGTCCTTTTGATTGAAATTTGGAAATTTGTTTTGAAGAATCATGTTTCTTTTGATTCATTTTGTTTGTGCTATAATTACAATAATGTTGAGTCTCATAATACTTGCATTTGCATTACATGACCGTTGTGGTCACACCTTTAAGTGGGAGTGAGAAACTAAGCTTTCGTGAGGTTTTCACCTCCGCATGGGCTACTGGACCGCTTCCGGGATACATCTGTACCTATGTGTTCGTGATATTTTCATCTCCGCATGGCCATAGGGTATTCCCATGAACCGAACTCGATCCATTTGAGCCTATAATGGGTGAGGATTGAAGAATCTGCTGGTTCAGGTTCCTCCTATTTAGAACCAAATCACATATAGAGAGACCTAGGAGCCCACCTTAAGTAAAGCCGCGCCAAGCCCTAATGGTCACTCATTTAGGTAACCTATTTTGGTTGTTTATTTTTCTTGTGCTACCGTGTTTTGTGTTTATGTTTGCATTACATTGCACTACATTACATCATTATAGAAAGGAGATGTTGATTAGTAATTCGATTACTAAATAGAGGAGTTTGTCATAAGGAATGAATTTCGATAAAGTGGATTATAATACGGTTGTCCGGACATGGTCTGAGTAAACACGATAGAAGAAAGTTGATAGTCCATAGAGGAATACAAAACCTTGCCCGCAAGATTTAAATTGACAAGAATTGTGCAAGAGTCATCATGCCTCAATTTTCTTAAAGAAGCTAATCAATATCGCAAGGGATAAGTGAGCAGTGAACCACGATCCGAATCAAGACAAGTGGAAATAAAAGAGATATCTTTTGGGAGGACTTGAAGGATTCGATTGTATCGTCCGGATATGAGGGAGAAGATCGATGTTTTCACCTGGACTATGAGGACAAAGCCGCATACGTAATCCATTTTATGTAAAGAAATATATTTTCTAGAGAAGTTCTTCTAATGGAATTGAATTCGGAATCAACGTCTTTCTTTCTATTTGCATTCATACCATGCATTTGCATTGACATAACATTACATCATATACATTAGATTTCATGAGATGACCCTGATTAGGTGGAATTATTTTAGTTAACCCGAAAAATATGGAACAAAGGTTGAGAGATTAGAGCAAAGGCAAATACAAATGCAGGAGCGATTGGTTGAAATCTAGTAGGATATGCAAAATTAAATGAATATGATGCGCCAGTTAACTCAATTACTAATCGGAGGGCTTGAAAAAAGGAGTGGCCCAGTGGTCGACAGTGTGGATGATGATGAGGACATTGTTTATTCTCCAACGAGTGTCTCAACCCGACCAGACATGCCCCCGCAAGGGGAACCGATCATTATCAAACCCTAATGCCAAACTGATGCTTCGGCCCTATTCAACTTCCCGATAGGTTCAAGTTTTAACTCGGAGGATGATCGAGCCAAACCGATTATACTGACAGAAACAAAGGAAAGGGGTGAGTGGACTTCAAAGATCCCGAAGAGGAAGGACAAGGATGTGAATAATACGAGTGGGTATAACAAGGGCCATTCGAAGTCATTTATAGTAAACCATCCAAGGAGGGCAGTTACCAGTTATCTAGTCTCCCCAAGAGAAGAGCTCAATTCAAGACCGAACTCAAAGAAACCTCATTTCACACCTATTCCAATGACGTACAAGGAGTTATATCAAACCCTATTCGACGCAAATAAGGTGGCTCATCATTATCCGAAACCGATGCAACCCCCATATCCAAAATGGTATGAACCAAATGCCCAGTGTGAGTACCACGCAGGGGTCACAGGGCATTCGATATAAAATTATGTTGCTTTCAAAAAATTGGTGGAAAAATTCATCGGCATAGGTATTGTGAAATTAGATGACACGCCAAAATATAAACCTGGGAGTGTTTCGAGCAATAGGACTGTGGAAGGGACATGTATTTTTAAGGCTAACTAGAGTAATATTCGAAACACACTTATTGCTTTCAGCTTAGAGGCAATAAGAGTCCTCTTGTGAAATAGGCTTGTGTCCAAAATTTTATTTCAATAAAATGCATCATTTTGAGCAAATATTTTTTCCATTCTTTCTATTTATAGATTCTTTTGTACTTTGGATTACTATTCAAATATTCTTTCATTCTTTATTTATGATCATACCATACCAATAATCGTTCTTAGAATCATTTTCTGGAATTTACTTTTGTACCCACAATGGGTCCCCAGATATCAATGACATGAGCGACGTTGTTATTGACTCCTTTTGAATGAAATATAGGTCTAAGGGATCTCAAGACTTTGAAGATGATAGAAATTGTAACATATCTTCTGATTTGTTAATACTGGATGAAAAATAGATCCTACGTCACGAGCCAAGTAAGGAGATGAAGACCAAAGCTTAGCTCAATGCAGAAATAAGATTTCCTCTATGTAGGGCAGGGATGTTACCAAGCCAGTCTCATCAAAAGTTTTTAGCCAACATTGATTCATTTTAGTAGACGTAGATTTCTTCACTAAGAGGGTGAGCGTCGCTTCATATACCAATATTACAAAGTTGATAGTCATTAGACAAAAAAAAATTAAAGAAGGAATATTGACACAAAAAAATGTCAAAAAGATCACATTTAACTGTACAATGTCAAAAGTCTGTGGTCTGTTCAAAGATCAGGTGCCACATATCAGTGCATAAAAAAAAATCATAAAAAGACCGAGACTTGTAACGATTGGTATACGGAAGTTACTAATTACCCTCTATGCTCATCACACATTGGCCTGGAATGTCACCAGATCAACACATTTCTCATTGGTTTCGCCTATTGAAGTCGAAATTTCTTTTTCCAAGTTTTATCAAAACTGAAGTTGGATGAGGCAAAATGGATCCAATCCGATCTAATCAATCAAATTTATGAGGAAAAGTTAATAGCTATTCATTACAATCAGATGATGCGGGTTTGCGATAAAGAAGTTCATCTTAGGAAATTCCCAAAAGGGGACCTGACATTGAAGAAGATCCTTCATATGCAAAAGGATTTCAAAAAAAATGGAGGCCAAACTGGAAAAGACTTTATGTAGTAGAAAAAGTATGTATTGGAAGCATTAACCAAAATGGATGACAAGGACCTACCTAATCCGGAGAATTTAGATTCAAAAAAGGAAAATAGAAATTTTCAGCAAAAAAGAAGAAAAAGGAGAGGCCAAGGTGAAAACCCGCAAAGGGCACTTTGAGACCAAAGGGGATTTGAGTTGAAAACCCGAAAAGTGCGGCTCAAATTTTGATCAAGGAGGGCATACAGCAGCCTTGCTATGCTTGAATTAACAATGAAGAAGTATGCAACGTCTTGGGGCATCGACAAAGTACTCCGGATCCCCTAAACACATTTGAGCTTAAAATGGTCCTCAAGAAGTTTGAACAGAGAAGCTCAGGCTGCGATATCTGGGGCACCTAGTCTCCATTTTACTCATTTTAAATTTGTTATTTGTGATTATATTATTCTTTTCAAAATATGTTCACAAATAAATTTCCTTCTTAATTGCGATTGCTACCTTTGCTTAGATTATTTGTTTCGAGTTATGCTCTTAATCATTTTTCTTCTTGTCCATGGTTATGATCTTTTTCAGGCATTTTGCATTGAAATAACGATTAGTGGACTAATAATATTTTCATAAAATGAGTTTCACATATTACTCTGGAACCTTCTAAATGATACAAGAACCTAAAATAGGACTATTGTTTAAAACTCACCAAGTTTAAGGAAGAGTCTAAATTTAGGCTATCTCTTTGGATTTTCTGTTAAAAATAGCTGGTGATACAATCTCGACGAAAGTGGGCAATGTTAACCCAGGTGTAAAAGGGGAAACATTCGTAAGAAAAATGATATCTTGCACCCA
Source organism: Gossypium rotundifolium (assembly GCA_025506655.1). Lineage (NCBI taxonomy): Eukaryota > Viridiplantae > Streptophyta > Magnoliopsida > Malvales > Malvaceae > Gossypium > Gossypium rotundifolium. Next base: position 146,987,985 of record CP106722.1, read on the forward strand.
TACAAGTATCATGCATACACATTTGGCTAGGTCACTTGGAGAGCGATCAGTTGATTGAACAAGTTACCATCCTATACCTTTGAGTTGCAGTAGTATGGATGAAAAATGATACAAATCTTGTACTTTTGAATAGCAATGGGAGGGATTAAGGAAGAAACAAATAGTCATAATGGGATAGATGGGAAAAGATTCAAATCTTATACCCCTAGGTCACAATGAGATGAACCCTGAAGTTACAGTTGAGCAAGATATTTATTTTCTTGGGTTTTCTGTCAAAAATATCAGCCGAACAAGAGGGCAGCATATTACCCTGATAAACAATGAACGATGACACCTAAAGTAGGGATCATTCTCATAAAATTCTGCATTCATGCAAAACACATTTAATTAGGGGCATTTGATTCATTCTGATCATCATATCCTAATCACTGTAAGAAATCATTCTCATGACATTCTACATTCATACAAATGTCATCCATAAGACACATCTATTTAGGGGCATTTAATTCATTTCGGTCATTGCATCCTAATTTTGTAAATAGACCATTCTCATGACATTCTGCATCCATGCAAATGGCGTCCATAATACATTTAGTTAGGAGCATTAGATGCATTCTGATCACTGCATCCTAACCATTTTGCACAAGCATAAACACAAAACTGATTTTACAAGATAGGCCCCCTAGAGGACATTGTCATAATATCGGTGAATTAGAAGATCTTGCCTTCCTAAGCGAAGCAGATCGAAGATAGCAAATCTAGCAATCCTGAGTTTGCAGGAGTAGATTGAAGACAATCAATCTGGCAATCCTGAGTTTGTAGGAGCAGATTGAAGATAGCCAATCTTGCAATCCTGAGTTTGTAGGAGCAAATTGAAGACAGCAAATCTGGCAATCCTGAGTTTGTAGGAACATATTGAATACAGCAAATCTAGCAATCTTGAGTTTGGAGGAGCAAGTTAAAGATAGAAAATCTAGCAATCTTGAGTTTGCAGGAGCAGATTGAAGATAGCAAATCTTGTAATCTTGAGTTTGCAGGAGCAGATTGAAGATAGCAAATCTAGCAATCCTGAGTTTGCAGGAGCAAATTGAAGATAGCAAATCTGGCAATCCTAAGTTTGCAGGAACATATTAAAGACAGCAAATCTGGAAATCCTGAGTTTGCAGGAGCAGATTGAAGATAGCAACCGCAATCCCGAGTTTGCGTGAACAAAGTTGAAGACAACCGTCTGCAATCCCGAGTTTGCAGAGCGAGTTGAAGATAGTAAACTGCAATCTTGAGTTTGCAGGAGCAGATTGAAGATAGCAAATTTGGCAATCCTAAGTTTGCAGGAACATATTGAAGACAGCAAATCTGGCAATCCTACAAACATCCTGAGTTTGCAGGAGCAGATTCCTCGGCAATCCGCAAACATCCCGAGTTTGCGAGGAGCAGATTGAAGACAACAAACGGCAATCCACGAGTTTGCGGGAGCGATTGAAGACAAGAACTGCAATCCCGAGTTTGTAGGAGCAGGTTGAAGATAGCAACGGCAATCCCGAGATTGCGGAGCAGATTAAAGATAGCGATCCGCAATCTCGAAGTTGCGTAAGCAGATCAAAAACATTAGATCCTGTCTCCCTGAGTTTGCAGTGGAGTAGATCAAAGATAACAAATTTGGCATTCTTGAAGTTGTAGGAAGCAGATTGAAGACATTAGATCTTGTCCCCCTGAGTTTGCAGTGGAGCAGATTGAAGATAGCAAATCTTGCAATCCTGAAGTTGTAGAAGCAGATTACAAGTCTAATTTCCTTGAGTGGATCAAAGCGTTAGGCCCTTGAAGATGCAGCGAGATGGAACGAAGCTACTCGAAGAAGAAAAGCACTGAATGAGGCATGACCGGACAAAATTGGCTCTTTTTGAAGTCTTTGCTCTATTCTCGTTACACGAAAATGAGCAAAGAAAGGCAGCTCTAAGACCCAATTTTTGCCCGGCCCATTTTATAACCATTAACAAAACAAAAAAAAAAACCAAATAATAATAATAAACAGTCTCTTAAATGTCCATTTACAAAATAATTACAGTATTTTTTTACAAACCCATAAACCCGAGCCCAAATGTTATAACAAAAATAGCCCAACAGTCCAAATTACAACCCAGCTTGATAACAGGCCAAATACTAAAACCTAATCTGCATGGCCCAATGATTAGAACGGCCCAAATGGCAATGATCCCCAGAAACCCTAGAGGTTTTCTCCAGTGCCACAAGCCTAAGGTGCGCATAGCGCAGACCTTCCGAAGCTTCATGCGCCATGACCTGGCGACGGTTGGGCTACAAGGCCCTCCTGACGCCGCTTTGCATCGCTTTTAGCACCACGCTGCGCCCACACGCACCTCAGACTACCTCCAACACCGCAATGACTCCGTCAGACACCACGTCTGCTGCCGTGCGATCGTTGTACCTACAAAAGAGGCCAAATGATAGCAATAATATAGCACAAAGCAAAAGAGAAATACGAAGGAATATTTGTATTTTTATTTTTGACCTTTAATTTTTCTTTTCGGTTATATATAAAACCAAAGCAAAATCTATAAGAGGGAGAGGTTTTTTTTATACACGGAATATAGAGAATACAGAGAAAACAAAAGACAAATTTTTAAGGTGATTTCCAGTATTTGATACGCTTTTTCTTTCTTTCTTTAAATCTTTGTTTGGATCGTTCGTGTGAAAACAAAAAAAGAAGAGGAGCTTTTACCTTATGATGATTCGGTCCTTGTCTTCTCCGTCACAATCAGAGTTTAGATAAAGATCTGGATCGGGACCGGATCTTCGTCTTCCCGTCGCGATCGGGGCTAGACTAAAATCTTGATCGAAAAACGGGGCAAGGCTACGCATAGGATTCTGGTGTATCACTTTTCGCCAAGTAAAATGGTGTTTCAGTGACAAAATCGAGAGGTTTCCCTAGATGCGGCTGAGAACGAAAGCTTTGAAGTTTGGGGTTTTGTTTAGAAAAAGGATTTGGGGCTGATAATCCTGGTCTCTGTTGGTTTTAGTTAAGGTTATGTTTTATTAACAAAACGTTACCGTTTAGACTCAGTCCTATAATCTTAAAACGGCATCGTATAAATTACCCCGACCTGATTCGATTCAAAATTGTAGGATCCGTGTGTTATTTGTGACAATGGGATATTTATGCATTTAGTCCTCTTCCTTGGCGTTGTTGCTTTGATTTGATCCTCTGTACATTTTCTTTGCTCTTTTAAATTGACCTCTGTGGTTCATACATTGTTTCAAATTGGTCCAATTTATACGCTGTGTTTCGACTGTTGGCATATTTGTTATTTTGGTCCCTGACTATTTATGTGAATTTTAATCTGATTCCGAATTGCGTTAAATAATTTTGTTTATTTATTGCAATGATTTTTAAAATGTTATTATTTTCAATTGAATTTTAATTTATAATTGTCATAATTCCTTTATAGAATTAAATTCGTTTAAACCATTGTTTCTAAATCGGTTTTACATTTGTTTTAATAAATATTTATATATATATATATATATTTAATTTATAATTGTCATAATTCCTTTATAGAATTAAATTCGTTTAAACCATTGTTTCTAAATCGGTTTTACATTTGTTTTAATATATATTTATATATATATATATATATATATATATATATATATTATAGAAATATTTAATTCTAAATCATATTAAGCATTGCTTTAATAACTTCATAATAATTAATTTTAAATTATACACTATTATACATACATGTATAGCATTTTAATGTACATTTTAATTGGTTTCATATATTTTATATATCTTATTACTTATGTTGGTTTGCATGTATATATACTTAAATATGTAAATTCTTTCAAAATATATATAATAATTTTTTTCATCAACTATTTTATTTTAAATAATCCCGTAAGGTATTAACTTCAAAATTAACTTATTTTAATTACCTTAAGTATATTTGTTAGCATCTTAAGTCATTTTTAAAATCACTTATTTAAAAGTCTTAAAAACAAAGGCAATATTTGTGCGTTTAGAAGTACGAAAAATTACATCCTAACGTGTTGGGTGTTGATTTTTCATTCAACTAAATAACCAAATACACTTTTCATATATTTTGAAGATCAAAGATGATCTCGATGTCAAATTATAAAGGTGTTATATCCTAACGTACTGGGTATGGTACTTTTATTCCTTTGAAACGAGTTGATCTTGAGGTTCAATTTAGATTTAATAAATTTTTAAATTATTTACTCTAGATATTTTCAAGTTTTCGACATTAGGATAATATTAATCAATTTGGTACCAACTTTGGGCGTTGCAAGGGTGCTAACCCTTTCTTGCACGTAATCGATTCTCGAACCCGTTTTCTCAAATTTCGCAAACCAAAACATTTTTATAGGTGACCTGATCACACCTAAACAAAAAGGGATCAGTGGCGACTACATATTTTTTAAAGTCGATCCCGTTTTTCCAAACACGATAAAAAAATAGTTTTGACAATAATTATCACTTTTTATTTTCATCTGAACAGCAATATTCGAATAGACATTACTTTCGGAAAATACTCTTAATGAAAAGCATGGTTTTTCCGAAAAGTTATAATGTTGTAGAAAAAAACACAACTTGTGCCATAAGTGCTTATGTACTAAGCGTCTATATATAAAACTTAATAATGTCCTTTTCAGTATTATGTTTTTATTGTTTTAAAATTTGTTGTATCTTAAAGGTAAAATTAAAGTTTTAAGGATAATGAATCACGCCTCAAGTCTATTTTTTTTCTAATTTTCTTTTCTTGCATCATAAATTTATTTCTTATACTACAATTTTTCTAATAGTTATATGTTGAGTTGAAGGATGGTGAGCAAGAGTACAACGTAGCTAATCTTCCAAGTTCATCGATTTCTAATGTTCATATTTCCCAATTAGCCTATCAACAATATCAAGTTTAAGACTCGTACGTGGAGATATCTTTAGTGCTTGTGGGTAAATGATCTTCCATATGTTGATTGAATTTCGATTTAAATGTAGGCTCGGTTAATCCTTCTGAGTATGGCACAATATCGACATCTTATGACAAGTTGTATAGTGCACTTAATTCATGTTTGAATGATGAGATACAACTGTTATTGGGTTTGAACCCAGATTAAATTTTTAAGAGAGTTGTATTAGGTTTGAACTCAGATTAAGTTTTTAAGTGAGGAATATATAAGATTTAGTGTGAAACATTTTGTGTATAAAAAATACGAATTTTATGGAACTGAAACAGTTAACATACAATGCTGCATATGATAATACAATTTCAAGGAATTAATGATGACGTTAATGACCAAAAAGGGTACGATGATTTTGATGAAGGCATCCCAACCAATACTACTACAAGCTTGCCTCAGTCTGGTGGTCCTACTCACATTCTGCTACCGCTTAAACTTTCATCTCATATGAATAGCATCGACATAGATGCAATGGATGCATTAAAATTTTCAAAATATCTTAATATATTACCGAGCCATATCATGGGTTGAGCTTTAAATTCCGAAGTATGATGTGATTGAAAATTTTAAAAAGAGAGAGAGAGAGAGAGAGAAGTTGAAATCACTTTTAATGGTGGCAGCTTTGCGTCAAATTCAAAGATCAATATTCCTTTCATTAATATTCGGTAAATAATTGAGAAAGCATACTATTTTGGTATGTTATTGGTGTTGTATTATTTATAAAAAATGTTTAAATATTAAGTATGTATTTAATAAATAATTAAAATTTTCGTTTATTGATTTTTTTATAGGTGTTTAATAATTGTTTTAATTTTTATTTAATATAAATTTTCAATAAAAATTGTTAAATAAAATAAGTAGATAGATAATTATTTATTATGAATTGTTAAAGTTTATTTAGATTATTATATTTAAAATTTATTTTTAAAAATATTTGAGTGAAATTATGTATTTTAAAATATTTATTTAGATTATTATATTTTAAAATTTATTTAAATAACATAAAATATTATATCTTTATAAGATTAGAATTAGGAAAAAATAAATGTTGAAATCTATGATGTATTTTATCAAATAATATAATAATGTTATGATTATTATATTATTTACTTAATTTTTGTTAATATATTAAATAATTTTATAATATAAATTTAATACTTATAAAATTATTTTTATTTTTAAATTATTAAACAATACATAAATATTATTTAGGAATAAATTTCAAAGCTATGTATAAACTTTGGTCCAATGTACAATTTGATATGAACTTTGATTTGATGTAATCATACACATGAAACTTTGATTGTGATTCAAATGTATATATGAAACTTTGATTTTGATTTTAGTTCAACCATACACATTTCAAGAAATAAATAAATCAATGTTAGGGATCGATCTGTATAAACAATGAATAAGTAAAATAATGAAGAAATTGAAAAGATCAAATACACAAATTTTAGGTGAAAAAACCCGTTCGATGAGGATAAAAAACCACAGGGAAATGTAATTTCATTAAATCGACAAAAACGAAGAGTACAAATATGGAGATAAAAACTAAACCCCAAAACTCAAAAATAAGAACCCAAAAAATATAAACACAAAATTTTTTGAAAGCTTGTAAAAGCTAATACTTAAATGTGTTATGGGTTAATCTTTCTAAGGTAGAAAGGAGTTTATTTATGGGTTAAATTTGTAAGTAAAATAATCTTAAAATAATCTACACTAATCACAGTTCGACTAGGACAAATAATCAGAATTTGAGTGGAAGAAGAAAACCGAGAAAATTGCATGACACATCGCCATGTCATGACGTCCCCTATCGTGTCGTCACGACACTGTTTCTTCTTTCCCCTGTCTCGCCATCATGTCATTGTGACGTTGCATGGCTCCTTGTCGTGATGCTACTCACTGTTTATGTCTTAATTTGTCTGAAATGCAATGCATACTCAACAATTCTCCACCTTGACTCATATTTCCATAATGCCTTCTTTGTCGAGCCCGCCACGGGCCTATCTTAAAATTTATAAGATATTAACTAAGTCCAAGCGATGCTTGAACTTTGAAATCGAAAGCCTTCTAGTCTTCAACTTGTGCGTTGTCAAATTAGAACTGACTCAGGCCTGCTTTCCACGAACGTAGTGCTCTGTCTTTTCAAATCCTGCACCCAAAAGCAAACTTATTCAAAATAGTCATACCTTTTTCCCTCCTATGACCAAATTGCCTCTGCTTCAAACCCGTCGACTCCGACTCCTTAACAGATAAGGGACTTGTTGTTTAACTAGTCACCGTTAACCATTGCAAAACATAAAGATTGTATGTCTTTCAACCTTTCATCAGAATGAGAGCCCCATGAGAAACTTTAATGCCGTTTGACTTGATGTTAATTCTACAACCCTTAAAGTCTAGCATACTCAAGGAGATGAGATTCTTCCGTAAATCAGGTACATGCTTGACATCTAATAGTGTCCTGTTTGTCTTGTCATGCATCCTGATCTGAATGGTACCTACACCGATTGTCTTACTAGATGACCCGTTCCTCATACGCACAATTCCACATTCAACAGAATTGTATATGTGGAGAACTAATTCCTATTGGGACACAAGTGGAAGAACACCCCGAATCTAGGATCCATTTAGACGTAAACATAGACTTTTTGATCGTAGACACCAATAACCAATAATCACCTTTGTCGTCGGCCAAATTAGCATCAGCTAATTATTTCTTGTTTCTCTCACCAACCCTCTTATTTCTTATTTTGTAACAATCTTACTTAATGTGACCTAAATTCTTGTAGTTGCGACATCTATTATCCTGATTCCTTGATGCTACCAAAATCGAGACTTGCCTATCTAAACCAAACTCATTGTCGAGTTTGTCTTTGCTTAACAAGTGACCCTTCACATCTTCGAACGAGAGTTTATCTCTGCCATAAGTCAAGGTCTCATCGAAAGACTTATATGAAGGGGGTAAAGAGCACAATAATAGCTGTAACACCCAAAATTCTTATTTCTACTTTTGTGAAAATGTGACACAAATGTGTATCTACTTCAATGGTTAAGTGTTCTGAGTGTGTTAGAGAGGTCCCAAGTTCAAGCCTTGTATTTGGTAAATTTTTTGTAATTTTTCTAACTTAAATCTTTTACTTGCTCTGTGGGCTTATATTGATTTATTGTAAAACCATAGCAGAATGAGCCTACTGGTTCAAGTGGTAAGGGAGTCAAAGTGTTGAAGGTCTTGTATTCGAATCCCTGCATTACAAAGGGTGTTATATTTTTACTCTGTTATCTGATAGAGTTTCAGTTGGGTTAAAATTCTGTGGAAGTTATCAGTAGTGGGGTAGTGGAGTGAATTAGGGGATTTTGGGAATATCTTATTAGTTTTACGTTTCTTTCTGTTTCCCTCTGCCGAATTTTTCTGTGCAAGCTTACATTTTTCCCAACTTTCTTCTTTGATCTTTCACTTTTCATCGTAGTTCTTTCGGTTTTTGCTCGTTATTCTGTATTGTGAATCGTCGCGGTTGGACTCTATAGGTGTCGATCGAGGGGCTAGAGGGTGCTGATTGGTATTCTTATTGAACATAAGCTCCACTCCTCGTTTGAAGGCTTTTGGAGGCTCAAGATCGTGTTTACATCGAATCGATACCAGGTGTGTACCTGAAATGTAGAAAAATGAGATTTAACAAAAGTCAAAAAACCTCTCTGTCGACGCTACACGGCCGTGTGGTAGGCCGTGTGTGATGACACGACCGTGTGATCAACGAAAGTCTGGCCGTGTGATGGCCAGGGTGTGGCATTATGGGCCACACGGGCTACGTCAAATTGGGCGTGGGCGTGTGTTATTTAGGCTAGGCCATGTGATCCACTCGGGCAAGCCCAATCTAGATATGTGGGTTACACGAACATGTGGGCCCACACGGGCAGACACGGGCATATGGGCCCATTATACTAAAATATTTCGTAGGGTCGCATAGGTCATCCTAATCGACTGTGGACCTATTGTAGGGTCGGTAAAGGCTTACTAACCCTAAAACTATGTGTTTTGCTAGACTAATGTACTGTTTTGAGTATGTCTGTGCCATGAATATCTGCTATCTATTTTTATAAGCATGTCAAGCATGTATTATCTGTAATTCTGTATGCATGTTCTGTTTTGTTACTGTTATTCGGGAGGGATTGTTATAATGGAGGAAGTGTTCTGAAAGGTAGTTTTGCCTATTATCTGGCAGCATGGCTAAGTATATCTGCTATGTGTCGCATCAGTACAATATATTGTGTAGGGCTGGGTAGGTGTTTTAAACCCCACATGGTGTGTTTGGATGGTCAGAGATACTGTGTAGAGTAGGGGTGAGCGATCGATCGAATCGAATCGAATCGAATGGAAAAATTTCGAGTTAATCGAGTTGACGAATCATATTTTATCATCCTAATTTGATTTGAAATTTTCTCGAATCGAGTCGAGTGAGATGGAATTCGAATCGAATCGAATCGAATATATTTGTTCGAGTTAAATTTTAAAAAATAATTTTGGGTCCTTGTAACCACTATCACCCATCGTAATAAAATTTGTCCACCTTAATCAAATTTTTATTAACTTTCATCACCTCATAATTTATTTATTAATATTTTATATGCGGGTTAGCTTCTTGGCTTGCTTAGTTATTTCAATTATCTTGATTCTTGTCACTATGTATTTTGAAATTAAAATATATATTAAATGTAAAAATGTGATTTTTAATAAAAGTTATTTTAAAGATAAAATATGAAATTGATACCAATATAAAATTTTAATACGAATATTTTATGGCATAATTAATAATTCAATTTTAATATAAATATTCAATATGACTAAACAATTCAATAATATAAATAATATAAAATGTGAAATTTAATTTAATAATATAAATAGTAGATATAAATAAAATTATTGCTATTTATGTTTAGTGATTTTTTGGATAATTTTGATCTTTAATTTGAGGGTAAAAGGTGAGAAGTAAAAGTTTAGGGGAAAATAAAAGTTTTGAGGAATAAAAGTTTGAGGGAAAGTAAATAGGAGAGTAAAATTTTGGAAGGAAAATATAAAAAAAAAATTGGGGGATGGGTTTGGGGTAGATGGGGAGTGGGATGGGAAGGGAGTAAAAGTTTTAGAGTAAAAGTGGGAGGGAGTAAAAATTTGGAGGGGGGGAAATAAAAAGTTTTGAGGGTTTTTGGAGTAAAATTTTGAGAAAAGTAAATGGGAGAGTGAAGTTTTGGTGGGAAATGGATTTTGGGTAGATTGGAGGTTGGGATGGAAGGGAATAAAAGTTTCAGGGGAAAAGTGGGAAGGAGTAAAAATTTTGAGGGAAAAGTAAAAAGGTTTGGGAGTTTGGGGTAAAAATATAAAATATTATATTTTAATATTCGAATTATTCAAATTATTCGAGTTATTCAAATTCGAAAACTTAACTCGATTCGAACTCGAAATTCGAAAAAAAATTCGAGTTGACTCGAATAACTCGATTAACTCGAATAATTCGATTCGTTTAACTCGAAATTTGAATTTTTTTTCGATTTTTTCGAGTCGAATCGAGTTTTGCTCACCCCTAGTGTAGAGGATGAGGGTAGGATATCTGATTTCTGATGATGACTGTATTTCTGTATCTATATCTGAGATGGGCTTAGGCCCGAACATGCATCTGTGACTGTAATGGGTTTAGGCTCGAATCTGTATCTATCTGATTCTAAGTTTTTGGTTGTGTGCTTGCTTGGATCTGTTGGGTTACACACTGAGTTTATGTAAACTCACCATTTTCTGTTTAATCAATATAGGTAATCCACAGAGTTAGGCGGATCGGTGCTGTAGAGGACTCAACGGTGACCATTCGCCAAAACTGTTTTATTTGTTTTAGTTTTTATTGAAGTTTTGCCTTACGATTTGAGAGTTTGTATTTTCTAGGACTCTCTAGACTGTTTTAAACTGTTTAGCTTTGGTTTTGGGTTTTTGGATTTAACTTACTTTTCACTATGACGATTTTTATCTAAAAACATGATTTCTAAAAATATCGAACGACTTTTCCTAAACTTAACGATTTTATAAGCTTCTGCTAAAAATATGTTTAATCTCCAAATGGCCAAATGAAAGAGATCTTTGAAACTAATAAGAGTGATAAAGACTAATGAATCGGAAAGATATGAACTTAACGACAACAGTTTTCCAACCCATTTCATGTGACTCTTCCAGATTCGTCCATAATGTCTAGGCCGAGTTTGGGGTGTTACAATAGCATAGCCTAATCTTCATCACCAATCTAAACCTCAGTGTTCTTTAAATCATTCAAAAAAGTAATAAGTTGACTAATGTGACATCTAATGTGCTCACCTTCGTTCATACGAAACGGTTATAGTCATTGTTTCAACACCAAACGGTTAGATAGAGACTTTGTCGCGTAAAGGGCTTCTAACCTTTTTCACAAGGCGGATGTCATTTTCTCCATTAATAGCTTCTACAATACACTATTTGTGAGGCACCACTGTATTGCAGACAAGGCATTCTCATCAAGCTCTTCCCATTCTGACTGATTTAGATTATCGGGCTTTTCCCGGCAACGACTTTTTCGTACCGTTCTAAACTAGAATTGTCGACATCCGAACTTGTCACATATTGAAATTTATGATGTCATCGAACTTTTTAATGTCGAACCTTGTTGTTGCCATCGCTGAATGGGTTGAATGCGAAAATCGAACCAAGCTCTAATACCAATTTGTTGAGGATTGACATGTATTAACAACGAACAAGTAAAATAACAAAGAAATTCAAAAGATTGAACACACAAATTTTATGTGAGAAAACCCCGAAAAGGATAAAAACCACGGGCAATTTCACTAAATCGGCAAAAACGAAGAGTATAAAGATAGAGATAAAAACCAAATCTAGAAACCGAAAATAAGAACCCTCAAAACTTAAACAAAAATTCCTTGAAAGCTAGTAAAAATTATACTTAAATGTATTATGGGTTAATCTTTCTAGGGTAGAAAATGGCCTATTTATAGGCTAAATTCGTAGGTTACATCATCTTAAAATAATCTACATTAATTAGAGTTCGATTGAGACAAATAATCGAAATTTGAGTGGAAGAAGAAAATCGAGAAAATTGCATGACAAGTTGCGACGTCGCAACGTCCCCTATTGTGTCATCGTGACATCATTTCTACTTCTCTTTATTTCGTCATCGCGTTGTCGTGACATCGCATGGCTCCTCATCACAATGTCGCTCTCTATTTGTATCTTAATTTGACCAAAATGCGAGACATACTCCACAATCAATTTATTTATATATTAGATAAAAATAATTATTCATTTATGTAGTATGTAAATGTAAAATAGTTTTATATTGATAATTATGTTTGTACTGTAAAATATGAATAAAAATTTTATTATAAAATTAGATAAAATCAAAATTTATATATAGCATTATGGATTTGATAAAATTAATGAAAAATTTTGAGATTTTTTTTCTATTTATATATTTTTTTGATAAAATTTATAACGCTTTTTTAAAGAATTTATAGTCTCGGTTGAATGTAGCGTGGGGCTTGCGTGATTTAGTGGGTATACAAAGGTACACTGTCACGTTCTTAATGTAGCCTTGACCTTAATGTGATTGCCCCTTAATGAAGAAATGTATAGGTACACTATCCAAATTGGTAAATAAACCCCATCAAAATGTGTAGACCCAATGATAGATTAGTTTTCGCTTTAATTGAAAGCCTTGTAGCCCAATTAAATGTACCAGTTTGACTGACCCCACTTACCGTACAGAACAAAAGGGCCCAATCTCATCTTTCTTCTCTTAGGTTTCCTCACTTTTTTTCTTTCCTTTTTTTCAATCGCTTAGGTTTCATGTTTATAGTAAATGAATAAGAAATATTGGCAGTGGTTGAACATGCGAGCAATTAAAAAAACTTAATTACTTCTAACTTTGAATTTTTAATTATAAAAAATTTAGGGTCTATTTGTTTATATGTAAAAGTTTTATGGAAAATATTTTCTATATTTTCTTATGTTTATTTCACAAAAAATAATTTGATCAACAAAAACGATTTATGGTCGATATAAAATAAGTTATTTTTCCTGTAAAATGACTTACCATTTTAAAAAGCGTAAGTTATTTTTAAGAAAAGAACTCATCTATAGATAATTTTATTTTTATATAAAATTAACTTAAATAAAGCTTAATATTATTATATTGTTAATAATTTTATTTTATTTTTAAAATATTTAGATTATTATATTTTGCAATATTATAAAACATACATATTTAATTATTTATATTTATTCATATAAATAAATTATTAATATAATAAATATAATTTATTATTTTAATAAATTATTTAATATTTTAATTTTATTTTAATAATAAATTTTAAAATAATAAATTTAAATAATATTATTCACATATTATTGAAAATATTCAATATTAATATTTTAATAATAAATATTTATTACAATTATAAATATATTAATAATAAATGTTTTATAGTATAAAGGTTAAAATATGTCATAAGTCCATGTACACTTCACATATTTGTAATGTAGTATTTGTACTTTTATTTTCAAGAATTTAGTCCTTTTACTTTTCAAATTTGAAAATCAAGTCCAATTGTTGACATCGTTAATTTTTTTGTCAATTTTGTTGATGTCACATTTTTAAATAAAAATACTCACTTAGTAGTCATGTAATTAAAAATGACGTTGTAATGAATCTTAATTTAACATAATATTTTTAATATATGCAAAAACAATGTTAAATATAAATTTATAGATTAAAAATAAATTCAATTAAACAATGAAAAATAAGAAAATCTCAAATGTATGTTTGTTTAATTGAAAATAACTTTTATGAAATATTTTTAAGAAATCTACTAAACAACAGAAAATATTTTACATAGATTCCTCCAAGCACCAGAAAATATTAGCTTTTCTAGAAAAGTAAATCATTTTCCAAAATCATTTTCCGGAAGTCATTTTCAATGAAACAAACGGAGCCTTAAATGTAGTAATTTTTAACTATATATTTGGATAAATTATACTATCTCTAAATTTTGGTTTAAGATTACATTTTGATATTTAAACTCTTAACAGTTCTGTATTAATCACTAACGTTATCAAATTGTTACATTTATATCATTCGACTATTAACTTCCATTAAAAAGTGAAATTACACCTTAATTCAAAGGATTAATAGCTAATTTAACCCCTGAGCTATCGTTAAAAAATCATTTTGATATTTAAAATTTTCTTAATGACATATTTGGAAAAAATGATTTGGGTCAAAAAAATTAGATTTGGATTTGAAAAACCAACGTCTTTATTTGGAAAATAAATAAAAAGTTGGATTTGAAATTGGGCAAATTTGGAGTCCAATTTCATAAGACTTAAATTTTGGATTCCAAAATTCATTTTAAAATTTAAAATTTTCAAAATTCAAGATTGATTAAAAAACATGAGAACTTTTTTTTGTTCTCTCTTCTTTCACACTTTTTTCAAAACCCAAACAATAAATAATTAATTTTACTTATAATATATTATCAAAAAAGCTTAAGGTTTTTAGAATTGGACTGATAAGCAAACTGATTAGACAACCGGTTCTAAGTTCGATTGATCCAATCAGTTTGATTGAATAAATTATTCAAAATAAAAAAATATTTGAAAATAGATAAAATCGATTCTACCAGTTCGACCGTCGATTCAACAGACTTGACCGGTTGAACTGTTTAACAAGTCAACCAATTCGACCCTTTATTCCGGACTAGTACCCTGGTCGATTCACGATCCAATCGGTTTGAAAACAATGACAAAGCTTTATGCATTTAATATAATGCAATATAAATATTCAAAAATTTCATTTATATCATAATTTTCCATAATTTTAATTTTAAACCCTTGGCTTTTAATTTATACCTAAGTAAGTCTGCTTATGACCAGTGCAATTGGTTTAACTAACTGGTCCGATCTGGGTTTCAGAACTGAACTGCTGGCCGACTGATTAGGCCATTGGTTGGTTGGTCCAATCAATTCGAACAGCCTGATTGGTACGATCGATTCGATCGTTCTGTCCGGATCTATTAAATAAATTATTAAAAATCATAAAAAAATGGTTCAACCACCCAACTAACCGGTCACGTCAACTGGTCTAATGCCTTTTTCTAGATAAGTTCTCTGTACAACTGATCGGTCTAGTCTGATTCAAACAACAATGTTCAAAATTCTCCTAAATAATTAAATTAAAAATATTATTTTTAAGACTTAGAATTAGTTGAATTTCAAATCTAAATTTTAATTATATAGACAATAAATTTGAATTAATTCAAAATCTTAAATTTCAAATATTAATTCCCAAACAAAAGATTTGGAAATAATGAAATCATAAATAATAAATTTCAAAACTAAAATTTTGAAATCCAAATTCCAATTCTCAAATGCTACCTAACAATAATTATAAAGAAAAATAATCATAGACTAAAATTATTAGAAAATTTATAAAATAATTTTAAAAATATATAAATATGTATAAATTTAAATAATTCTTAAAATTAAAACTAATTTTTTAAACTATCATACTTAATATATCATCATTCCTTTTCACTATTTGGTGCTTTTAGATATTACTAGACAATATATTATTATATTCTTTCTCATAGAACAACAAAGATACTTCTTAAAAGAATATTTCAATCGAGCCTTCTTCATATGGATTTACTCTTCATATAGACATTTTCCAGAATGGATGTTCACAAAAACTACTCACTGGCGAATACTTACTATTTGAACTCACAATTTCATGAATATAAACTTCAGCAAACTTTTGGAGTGACCAATCAATCCTGATCGCAATAAAATGAGCCGATTTTGAAAGTTGATCAACAATCACCTGCCTAGAATTTTTTTTACTTGACGATAAAGGTAACCTCGTTACAAAATCCATCGTGATACAGTCCCATTTCCACTCAAGAATAGAAATAGGTTGAAGTAATCTTGTGGGAACCTAATGCTCCGCCTTAACTCGCTGAAAAGTTAAGCATTTAGCTACATACTCGACCACGCTTCTTTTCATTCCTGGCCACCAATAGGATTCTTGCAGATCGCGATACATTTCCGTTCCTCTAGGATGCAAAGCAAAAGGACTATCATGAGCTTCGTGAAGTATTAACTCTTTTAATTCTGAAACATTCAGAACACAGATTCGGTTATGAAATCTCAAGCAATCACAATCATCAATGCTGAAAATTTCTAATATGCCATTTTAAACCATTTCTCTTTTCTTCGCCAACTTGATATCATCTAACTGTGCTGCCCTGATTCGATCAAACATCACCGGTTTGATCTTTAATTTAGCCAACAAGCTTCCATCATCATCGATACTGAGTTGAGAAAACACTGCTTGCAATTCAACCATTGTTTTTCTACTCAACGCATCAACTACAACGTTAGCTTTACCATGATGGTAATCAATAACGCAATCGAAATCTTTTAGAAGCTCGACCCAACAACTTTGCCTCAAATTCAACTCCTTTTGAGATATGAGGTATTTGAGACTCTTATGATCAATATAGATGTGACACTTTTCATCGTACAAGCAGTGTCTCTAGATCTTTAAAGCAAAAACCACAGCCACTTTTAGCTGACGAGATGCATAAGCAATCATTTTCCCATCTTGCATTAAAACACAACTAAGACCGTTCAAAGAAGCATCACTAAAGACCACAAAATCGTTTCCTGACTCTGGTAAAGTCAAAACTAGCGCTTCAGTTAACATTTTGTTTCAATTTCTCAAAACTTTCTTGACATTAATCGTCCCAAACGAATTGAACATTTTTATGCAACATCTTCGTCATCGACAAAGCTATCTTCTAAAATCCATTTGCAAATCTTTGGTCATAACCAGCTAGCCCAAGAAAACTGCGAACCTCTGACACATTTCTCGGTGCTTTCCATTGAACAATGGCCTCAATCTTTTTTGGATCAACTCTAATCCCTTCTATTGAGATAACATGCCCCAAAAACACAACCAATTATAACTAGAATTCACACTTACTAAGCTTTCCATATAATCATTTCTCTCGTAACACTTGCAAAATAATTTTGAGGTGTTGCTCTTGCTCGAATTCAGATTTTGAATAGATCAAGATGTCAACAATAAAATCTACCACAAATTGATCCAAATACGGTTGGAAAATATGGTTCATGGGATCCATGAATGTCGTCGAAGCATTCGTCAGCCCAAAAGGCATTACTAAGAATTCATAATGGCAATAACGTGTATGAAATGCTGTCTTTGGTACGTCACTATCTTTCACTTTCAACTGATAGTAACCCAATCTCAAATCGATCTTTGAAAAGACAGAAGCTCGTTTTAGTTGATCGAATGAGTTATCAATACAAGGTATAAATGAGTTATCAATACAAGGTATAGGGTATCGATTCCTAATCATCAATTTATTCAATTGCCGATAGCCAATACAAAGTCGCATCGAGCCATCTTTCTTTTTGACGAAAAACACTAGAGCTCTCCAAGGCGATATACTAGGGCGTATAAAGCTGCGATCCAGTAAATCTTACAATTGCACCTTCAATTCTTTTAATTCTGTGGGTGCCATACGATAAGGTGACATTGACACCGGAGCCGTACTAGGAAATACTTCAATTGCGAACTCAAACCCCTGATCAGGTGGTAGTCCTGGTAATTCTTTGGGAAATACATCAAGGAATTCGTAAACAGTTTGGATTTTACTGCTCTGACAATCACTAGAACTCGAATTGATAACATAGGCTAGAAAAGCTTCACAGCCTTGATTGAGAAGTTTATCAGCTTGAATTACTAAAATGATATGAGTTGAACCACTAGTTCGAACACCATTCACCTCAATCATACCACAGTCTTTACTCTGAACTACAAACTTCTTTTTACGGCAATCCAAAATCACCTCGTGTTCTGTAAGCTAATCCATACCCAAAATCAAATTAAATTCATCGAACGACATTATCAACAAATTAATAGGAAAATGTAACTCTTTAATCAAAGCTCGACGAATAGTAGGTACAGATGTCGTAGCAAAAGTAGTTCCCGCAACACGCTGAAGAGCATCAATGATAGCTCGAAGTAACTGTAAGTCACCTTCCCCTAAGCATTACATTGCTCAACGTTAGGTTGTTGAGAACTAACTGGATTAACACTCGGTGTTACTGATTCGGTTCCATCTCACTTATTAGAGACATCATTTCCGGTATACATCTCTTGATCAACATCATTATTATAGTCATCGGACATTTTCAACTATAAAACAAAAACAAATATAATCAGCATCCAAATTCTGACTCAATTCGAATAAACTATGGTATGTACCTCTTGACTCAATTCTAAGCTCGATTTAGCCCGAGAATAGGCTAAACTTGCAAGCTCTAATACCATTAAACGTAACACCCTAACCCGTATCTGTTGCCGAAATAAGGTTTCAGAGAATTACTAAATAAACGTAACCTAAATCATTCATTTCTAAACATTTCAATAAAAATAACATAATCTATTATCATACATGTATATCATCCCTTACTCGAGCCCTCGAGACCTTAGAATCATTTAAAAAATGATTCGGGACTAAATCGGGAACATTTGAAACATTAAGGAAAAAATAAGAAAATTCAAATTGCAGGGGTCAGACGACCATGTGACTTACACGACTAAGACACACGCCCATGTCTCAGGCTGTGTAACATTCAAAATAAGAACAGACGGTTGTGTCCCAACCTATGTCCATACACGTGAAACTCTCTGACTTGGGTCACACGGCTAAGCCACATGCCCGTGTGCTAGGCCGTGTGCTTATTGACTTGTTCCCTAAGCACTCAACAGACAACACACGGCTGTGTCGCCCAGCTGTGTGTCTCACACGGCCAAGTTACACGTTTGTGTGTCTGGCCGTGTAGACCTAAAATGTACCTTAAACAATAAGTTTACCAATTCCCACTTACTTGGGCATTAAGCAACTCAAAAGCCAATCATTTAACCGATTCAAAATACAATCAAATATACTCAAAACATGCCAAAACAAACACCTTAGGTGCCTAAAATGTACCCTCATTGGTACCACAATTTATATCATCAAAAAACATTTCATCAATGCATCATTCAAATCAAGATTTTAAGCATACCAATTCATTCAAATTAACCTAACTTATAACTACCTAAACATCAAGCTTAAGTTCACATACACCTAACAAACATTGGTTCTAAAATAACATGCCAAATTATGGCTTCAAACACAAACAGATATTTATATACTAAAACCAACATTATACTTATAACTCAATTTACAATCTAATCACAAAATAACTATCAACTAAGACATCCTAGGTACATGTCATCACAAAATGTAAATATCACCACATTTGACGTCGGGATCGTTGTTGGATACTAAGTCGATGATCAAAAGAGAAGTATTTAACCTGCACACGAAAAACAAAATCGTACGCTAAGTAAAACTTAGTGATATTTCTATAATCCAAACATTAAAAACATAATGATACTGTAACACCCCTTACCCGTATTCAATGCCGGAATAGGGTACGAGGCATTACCGAATATAAACACAAGTAAACATATAAAATTGAGATATAAATTTCCATCCAAGTTTAAAACCTTTCACATACATTCATATTGTCCCTATCACGAGCCTACGAGGCTCAAAACATGCATCGAAAGTGGTTTGAGACTAAACCGAGAACTTTGGAAACTTTTAGGAAACTTAGAAATTTTTTCATGTAAAAGAGGTCACATGCCCATGTGAATTTGGGACACGCCCGTGTGACCTTAAGACACGCCCTTGCTTCAGGTGGTATGATCGATTAAATTTTCATAATTTTTCATAAAATAGGTGCAAACTTCACACGGCCAAGGCACACGCCCGTGTTCGAGGTTTGTTGTCCACACTACCGAGACACACCCGTGTCTCTGCTGCGTGTGCTCACATCGAGCATTCTATTTTGCAACAATTAAGGTGCAAGGGACACACGACCAGAACCCACGCCCATGGGGCAAGCCGTGTGTCACACACGGACTAGACACATGCCCATGTGTCTACCCGTGTGGATAAAAAAAAGGGTATTTACTAAGCCATTTTGTCACCCTTCCATGCACATACCTACACAACAACACATAACACCAATCCAAGTATATACATTCAACCAAATCAGCCACAACCAAGGCAGCAACACTCATTCATATACTACCATCTATCACATACAACCATAATATCTTTATCAACTCAAGCATGCAAATTTCCACATCCATGATAAGCATCATCATATTTATATATACTTAAACAATATTAGCCAATTTCAATGGCCATTTACAAAATGAATTATCAACCATCATAAGCCAACACATTTGGCCAAATCAATTATGACACATAACAAAATGACCAAGTCCTTATACATGCCATAACTCAAAATGTTAAATTCATCGGTACCTAAAATGATATGTTGGTAGTGTGAGTGAATCTCTGACAGTCTCCGATCCCCAACCTAGCTTGGTAGCACTATAAGACAAGAGAAAAGAAAGGGGAGTAAGCTTTAAATCTTAGTAAGTTCCTATGCAAATAATAGGCATTATAACACACATTTAACACATAATTAACATGATGTAAATTAACATTAATGTCATTATAAATCTCATAGTCAAACTTACTCAATCACAAACTTATAGAGGATTCATCACATATCGAGCTCATTAAGCATGAGTCTTATGTACATACCTGTACCCAAGTGCAACATACCAAAGTCTTTCACAACTTTAACATTTCTTTCGAACTACCTATTGAACCACTTGGAATACTAAAGGATACTCGGGACACCTTGCATTCACAGTACCATATCAATGCCATATCTCAGATATGGTCTTACATAAGATCTCATATTGATGCCAAGAGCCCAACTATGGTCTTACATGAAGTATCATATCGATGCCATATCCTAGATATGGTCTTACACGAAGTCTCATATTGATGCCAGATATGGTCTTACACGAAATCTCAATAACCCTAATGTCATGACATTTGTTTCCTAACTATTCCTAAGGTTCAACGGTGATTTTCTCGCTTGTCGAACTTTTTCGATTACATTCAAGGAGTCGATCATAATTCATACAATATTAAAAAATTTAGAACATAAATAAAATAATGCATTATTTACATACGAACTTTCCTCGGTGCAAAAATAGTAGGAACGTGACCTAATCGTCAAATACTTTGTTTTCCCCCCGATCTAGGTCTAAACCTTGTTTTCCTTTATCCATAATAGCAAATTTAACTCATTTATTATTCACATTATTCAATTTAGTCTAAAAATCACATTATGGAAAAATTACATTTTCCCCTAAACTTAAACATATTTACATTTTTCCCCTAAGCTCGAAAAATGAAATCTATTGAACTTTTTCAATTCCCATGCCTAGCCGGTCCTCTTTTATACTTATAGCAGTCCATATTTTTCATTTAATCACACTTTTACACATATTTTATAATTTTTTTACAAATAGGTCCTTTTGACATTTTCATCAAAAACCACCTAGCAAAAGTTGTTTATCACACATCAAACATGCATATTCCACCATTAGACATCAAAATACACAAATATCCAACATGGTCAAACCCTAGACTGTAACAGCCTGATTTTGGGGCTACTCAAAATTGGTGGTTTTGAAACCACTAATTTGAGGTCGAATAAATTAGTTTTAATATTATTTTATATGTTATGGCATAATTATATGAGCGTATAGAAATTTTGGTGCATTAATTTTGGTGATTGCATGCTTAATTGTGAAAAAGGACTAAATTGCATAAAGTGCAAAAGTTCTATTTTACAAGCTATAGGTGTCTAATAACTATATAATATTAAATTGGTGGTCCTTAATGTGCAATTAGGCCATTGGGAAAGTGATGGCCGGCCATAGGGACAAGGAAATTAAATGGGTCAATAGTTAGGTGAGTTGGTCACTTAATTGAATAAAATAAGATAAAATAAAGAGTTATCATCTTTTCCTATTCCCATTTCTTCTTCCACCAAAAATTCAAGCAATAATAGGGGTTTTTGAAGCTCAAACTTTCAGCCAAGCTATCCTCTTGCAAGTAAGTAATTTTAGTGGTCTTTCTTGATAATATTTGTACTTTTGGAACCCCTAAAGCTTAAGCTAGCTAAAGAGGGACTATTTTGAAAAATGATTGAAAGTTCAGGGATTTTTCATGAGAGTAACTATGTTGTTTGCTGAGGTTTTAGGGGAGAAAGTGAAACTTGGTTGTTAAATAAACAACTTTTGTGAAAGGTGTTTCCATGAAAACACCTAACACCTAAAAGGACATATTTGTAAATGTTGTAAATTGAGTAGTAAATGCATGAAATGATTGGTATTGTGAGTTGTTATAAAAGTAATAAATGTTCAGCTAGGCTTGTTAAATGAGAAACTTTGATGAAAAATGATTTACGAGCCTAGGGGTAAAATTGTAATTTTGCCAAAGTATAAGGGCAAAACGGTAATTTTTGCCAAAGTAGACATGTTCAAGTGTTTTGATTTATGTAGTGATTAAATGAGTAAATTTTTTTTTATTATAGATCAAGAAGAACACGGAATCAACATTGACCGAGGAAAAGGCAAGGTTTCGGACTAAACCTTAAATTAACATATGTTGCATCGAGGTAAGTTTATGTGTAAACGATACATCCTTATTACGTATGTTTTACCTATTAATGCATTGTGTGGATGTAAATGCTTATTGGTGAGATTTATTGAAAATGGTAGAAAATGGGTAATCCTCGAATGAACCTTCGGAATAGAAATATGGGTATGGATAAATATCTGTAAATATGAAATTGTTGGTGGGTTGTGTGCGATACCACCTTATTATTTATTAACGATGGCATATGTGCGATACCATTGTATATAGTGTCAATTTGGTGGGCTGTGTGCGATACCACCGTAATTATTATTGTTGGTAGGTTGTGTGCGATATCACCCTATTATTGATTAATGGTGGGCTATGTGCGAAACCACCGGGTATCTTGTATCATTTCGAAGGGTTCATCGAGAAACTTAACTAAGTGAAATTTCATGTGGCCTTGTGGTGATAAGTGCAGGGTATATGTGCAGGGTATATGTGAGCAATTTTTATGATATGTGGTTGGGATGTGGTAAGGGTTGAAATGAGTAAGCATGATAATGAGGATACGAATTGTTTTTACATAGTATGTAATGTTTTTGATTGATTAACATGTGATATGATGCTTATTGTTTACATATAGACTTACTAAGCTTAAAGCTTACTCCTTTCTCTTTTCCCTTGTTTTATAGTGTCGAAGAGCCAGCTCGGGATACGAAGATAATCAGAAGATCACCCACACTATCAGCACATCTTGGTATAGTTAGATTTAGCATTTTGAGTGTAACACCCCTTACCGTAATCCATGCCGGAATCGGGCCCAAGGCATTATCGGATTAAAACCATATGATCACCACTTAGGCTTATCGATTACACTCTTAAGCCCCCTCTACAAATTCAATCCCGACTTATGAAGCCTCACTCATACATGCAAGACTCTCGAGACCCTATCAAAAACTTCTACGAATTTAAAAATTTTCCACCTACACAGGGACTATACGCCCGTGTAAGGTGAGACACGCCCGTATAAGGTCACAGACGCCCATACCCTCAACCCATGCATGAAAACCCAAGCATTCTACCAATGCCCCACGGCTACGGCACACGCCCGTGCTCACCAACCATGGTGAACACTGACTACACCACATGGCCTTAAGTCTAGACACACGCCCGTGTGGCTAGCCCGTGGCCTATACTACTCGAATCTGCCAAAGAGACACGACCAAGGCACACGCTCGTGCATTGGCCATGTGCCACACATGACCTACACACATGCCCGTATGTCTAACCACATGGACAAGAACAAAGCTAATTGCCAAGTTCTTTTCACTCCTCAAGTTCTTACAACATATACTCAAACAACACATCCATAATCAACTCAAATTCAAACACAATCTTACATGGATAACTACATTTTTTTTCATATAATAAAGCAACCAACAACTATGGCATTATACAAAATAGATTATCCATCTACAGGCTAACACATCTTATCCATTTACAACAAAATTCACTAACTTGTCTAGCCCCTATACATGCCATATACAAAACATTTAGTCTAGTGTACCGGAGTGAGCTGATAGTGTGGGCGATCTTACGATTAATCCACGTATCTCGATTCAACCCTCTTTCTCTATAAGACAAGGGGAAGAAAAGGAAAAATCCCTGAACTTAGTAAGTTTACACATAAACAATTTAAGCATTCTAGTATAAACTAAACAACAATTAGCATTATACCACCAAATAAATTCACATCCACAACTATGCTTACTCTTTCTATACCTTACCACATTTCCAAAACATTATGAGTCACATATTCGTAATCATTGACATGCACCCCTGCACTCAATGCCACATTTACTCGAAAATACAACACATCATTTATCACACTAATACATCCACACAGCTAAATTACTCGATGGTTTCGCACTCAGCCCACCACAATCAGGTAATAAGGTAGTATCGCACATAGCCTACCAAGAAGTACTCATAGTGGTTTCGCACATAGCCCACTAATAATATACTTAACTATGGTATTGCACACAGCCCATAGTTGTTAAGTATTAAGGTGGTATCACACTTAGCCCACCATCAAATATTATCACTACTCATCCATATATCTACTTGCTCATTCATTCATGATATCTACCATATTCATTCCATTTGAACCACATAGGTTCTCAATCATTCTCATTCATTTTCGTTCATGCTACACACTAGCTAGCATTAAGAATGTATAAGTAGAACGCATTGAGTCAAAAAGTATAAAGATGTGCAATTTAGTCCACCACTTTGCTCTTGCCTCGGTTTTGATTTAGGCTTTGTCTTTCTTGATCTATAATGATAAATCAACTCATTCAACATACACATTGACTAAATTGACCATTATCTCATACTTGAAAAAATTTCATTTTGAAACTAAACTTTCTTATATTTACACATTTGGCCCAAGGCTCGTAAAGCGATTTTCATTCAACTTTCTAGCCTTTCATGCATAGCCGAATCAATTACTCAACTAAAGCAATCATTAATTCTTACTAAATCCCACATATATGATCAATCTCAAAACTTTCACAAACTAGTCCCTACATGCATTTTTCATGGAATTCTCTTAGCAAAAGATTTTTCTACTTCATCAAGCTTTCATATTCTTCCATAAAACATCAAAATACATGCATGTCATACATGAGTATATTTTTTTAACATCCATGTTAGCTCAATGTTGAGCTAAAAATAGCTTACTCATGCTACTAGGACTTCAAAAATATGAAGAATATCAAAAAACGGAGCTAGAATACACTTACTAGCTAGCTTGAAAAGTTGAAGAGCCCTAACAATGGCTTCTCTCAAATTTTGACATCATTGGGGAAGAAGATGAATGAAAATTCTATCATCTTTTCCCATTTTAATCATTTAATTGACAAATGACTAAAATGCCATTTTGTCCAACTTTCAAATTTTAACCCATTCATGCCCAATTTTGTCCAAAAATTAGAATTTGGGAAAATTACTATTTAAGGACCTCTAATTGATATTCTAAAGCTATTTCATACAAATAACTTCTAGAATACCACATTTTACAACTTTTTCAATTTAGTCCTTTTGGACAATTCAATCACAATTTGACAAAATTACTTCATGAAACTTTCACACTAACATGCAAACATGGCATACACCTCAAAAAACCATATATATACCTCAGATTTGTGGTCACGCACCACTATTCTGACTAGGCCCTAAATCGAGATGTTACAACTCTCTCCCTTTAGAGATTTTGGTCCCCGAAAATCTTACCAGTAAAGAGGTTTAGATGTTGCTCTCTCATAGCTTCTTCCATTTCCTACGTAGCCTCTTCTACACCGTGTTTTTGCCACAACACTTTCACAAGGGCTATGTTCTTATTCCTTAACTTTTTCACTTCTTGAGCCATAATCTTAATCAGCTCCTCTTCATAAGACATATCCGATCTTATCTTAATTTTCGTTGAAAGAATCACATGCAAAGGATCGAAGTGATATCGTCGGAACATCGATACATAGAACACATTATGAATCTTTTCTAATTCTACCGGCAAGGCCAAACGGTAAGCTACTGGTCCAATTCTGTTGGTAATTTCCTACGGCCCTATGAATCTTGGACTCAATTTCCCTTTTCGTCTAAATCTCATGATCTTCTTCCATGGAGATACTTTCAAAAACACTTTGTCACCCACATTAAACTCAATTTCTTTTCTTTTCAAATCTGTATACCACTTCTGTCGGTCCGAAGTAGCTTTCAGACCATCACGGATCACTTTCACCTTCTCTTCAATTTCTTTCACTAGGTCGACCCCAAGGATTCGCTTCTCACTAAGCTCGATCCAATACAAAGGAGTCCAACACTTACGACCATACAAGGCCTTATATGGAGCCATCCGTATACTCGAGGAATAACTGTTGTTGTAAGCAAATTCGACCAAAGGTAGATATTTCTCCCAACTACCTTCGAATTCTAACACACAGCATCGAAGCATATCTTCAAGAACTTGAATCACTCTTTCTAAATGACCATCAATTTTCAGATGGAATGTAGTGCTGAAATTTAACCTCATACGCATGGCTTCTTACAACTTCTTCCAAAACCTCGAAGTAAACCTCGGATCTCTATTCGATATTATAGACATAGGCACACCATGCAATCTCACTATCTCTGCAACATACAATTCAGTAACTTATCCAGTGAATAATCAACACATACTGGAATAAAGTGAGCTGACTTTGTCAACCTATCCACAACAACCCACACAACATCTTTCTTTTTTGAGTCATCGGCAACCCCGTCACAAAATTCATGGTAACCCAATCCCATTTCCATTCGAGAACCATCACTGGCTGAAGCAATCCCGAAGGCACTTGATGCTCAGCTTTCACTTGTTGACAAATCAGACATTTTGCCACAAACTTTGAAATGTCTCTTTTCATACCCGGTCACCAATAAAACTTTCTCAAATTGTTGTACATCTTTGTACTGCCCGGATGTACTAAAAATAACCACTCTGTGCCTCATGCAAAACTTTTTGGGTTAATTCTTTATCTCTTGGTACACAAATTCTATCATGGTACATCAAACAATCATCCGGACCCACTCGAAAATCAGAATCACTTTTCGATCCACACTTAGCTCTCTTAGCTTGCATCTCACTGTCATTTATTTGAGCCTTACTTATCTGTTGAATAAATAGTGGCTTAGCTCTCAACTTTGCTAAAGTAGCACCATCATCAGACAATGCTAAGCTCGTGTTCATAACTCTTAGAGCACACAAGGATTTCCTACTCAGGGCATCCGCAACCACATTAGCTTTTCCTAGATGATAATCAATGACTAACTCATAGTCTTTCACCAATCCAAGCCACTGCCTCTGTCGCAAATTCAGATCCTTCTGATCCATCAAATACTTCAAACTCTTGTGATCCGTAAAGATTCGACACTTTTCTCCATACAAGTAATGTCGCCAAATCTTTAACGCGAAAACAATCGCAGCCAACTCCAAATCGTGAGTCGGATAATTCTTCTCGTGTTGTTTTAACTATCTAGAGGCGTAAACGACTACCTTACCCTTTCGCATCAACACGCATCCTAGACCATTAAACGATGTATCACTATAAACCACGAACTCCTTTCCCGACTCTGGTTGAACCAAAACTCTTGCCTCAGTCAACAATGTTTTCAACCTCTTGAAACTTTGTTGACAAATCTCAGACCAATCAAACTATACATCTTTATGTAACAGTTTCATCATCGGGGTAGCAATTATAGAAAATCCTTTTACGAAACATCTGTAATATCCCGCTAAACCCAGAAAGCTTTTAACTTTTGATACGTTCCTCGGTTGTTTCGATCCACAATAGCCAATATCTTACTTGGATCAACTCAAATACCATCACCCGACACAATGTGTCCTAGGAATCCAACCTCTCGGAGCCAAAACTTACTCTTGCTAAACTTAGCATACAACTGCTTATCTCTTAAAGTTTGCAAGACAATTCTCAAATGTTCTTCATGATTGTTCTCATCCCGAGAATAGGTCAATATGTCATCAATGAAGACAACCACAAACTTGTCCACATACGGTCTGAAGACACGATTCATCAAATCCATGACAATCGCAGGTGCATTCGTTAAACCAAACGGCATGACCAGAAACTCGTAATGGCCATACCTTGTTCGAAATGCAGTTTTCAACACATCTTGCTTTTTCACTCTCAACTGATAATAACCAGATCTCAAATCTATCTTGGAGAACACTAAAGCTCCCTTCAGTTGGTCAAAAAGATTATCAATCCTTGGTAAATGATACTTATTCTTCACCATCACTTTGTTGAGTTGTCTGTAATCTATGTACAATCTCATCGACCCATCTTTCTTCTTCACAAATAATACCGAGCACCCCACGGTGAGTAGCTCGGTCTCAGAAAACCTTTATCCGTCAACTCTTGCAACTGAACCTTCAGTTCTTTCAACTCTACAGGTGCCATCCTATACGGAGCAATTGAAATAGGTGCCGTTCCGAAATTAGCTCAATCCCAAACTCGACCTCTCTTACAGGTGGTAATCCAGGTAACTCTTCCAGGAATACATCTGGATATTCACATACCAACGGCACTAATTCAATCTTCACCTCAGACTTAGGACTCACATCCCTTTCTCAAGCATTTCTCGACCATTAAGGAAGAAATCATCACTGGTAGACTATCCGATCCACCTGATTCAACCCGAACAACATCTCCACCCTCACATTTCAGCTAGATAAACTTACTACCACAATTCACTAAGACGCTATGTGTAGTCAACCAATCCATGCCAAGGATTAAATCAATCCATGTAGGAAAATAATGACTCTTAACCATCAAAGGACAATTCTTACACACCTTGTCCACAAATACATACTTACCTAATGGGTTTGACACCTTAACCACAATGTCCGTGGACTCAATGGTTATACTCAAACTAGATGCTAATCTCATGCAAATATAGGAATGGGTAGAGCCTGGGTCAATTAAAGTAATAACAAAACTGTCATAAAGAGAAAAAGTACCTGTTATCACATCTGGGGAAGATGCCTCTTCACGAGCGCGAATGGCATACGTCTTAGCAAGTGCCCGACCCTCCGATCTCACAGCAGAATCTCGTGACGCACCTCTACCACCAGTCCCCCTCCCGGGTTCTTTGGTGGTCTACCCCTCAAAGGTACATTGCTACTCTTACTTCTCTTCCTTGTCATCCCTCTCAGGGCAATTTTGGATAAAATGGTCGGGGGAACCACACTTATAACAGTTTTGACTGTTACCTCAACATTCTCCAGTGTGATATCTACCACAACTTGGACACTCCAATTTGTTCTTCGGATTGCCTACACTTTCCATCGAGTTGGCTTTGACTCTTGAACCCGAACGAGTGTTGCCTTGATCTCGAGGTGAATATCCAACTGATGTAGTGGTTCGAGGATTTGCCTCCTTGGATCTCTTCGATTGAGGTTGGTAAGATTTTTCCATCGGCCATTTTCTTGCACCTCGAGCCTCATTCACCGCTCTCCTTACTTAGTTCTTCGGCCTTACTTGCCCTATCAACCACACTACGAACTCTTTCAACTCCAAAATACCAACCAAGAGTTGGATATCCTCATTCAGTCCATCTTCAAACCTTTTACATAAAATGGCCTCCATCGACACACATTCTTGAGTATATTTGCTAAGCCTAACAAACTCACCCTCATATTCTGCTACTGACATTCTCCCTCGCTTCAACTCAAGGAATTCCTTCCTTTTTCGATCAGTAAATCTCTGGCTTATATACTTCTTCTGGAACTCTTCCAGAAAGAAGTCCTACGTCACCCGTTCTCTCGGGACTACGGATGTCAATGTCTTCCACCAATGGTATGCCAAGTCTTTTAGTAAAGATACGACACACTTCGGGCTCTCTTCGGGTGTACATAAGAGTTCATCGAACACCCTCATTGAGTTCTCTAGCCAGAACTTTGCCTTCTCAGGGTCATCATCAACCTTAGCCCTAAACTCTTTAGCCCCGTGTTTCCTAATCTTAGCCACCGAGGGCTTCGTCACTCTCACTGATTCTATACCTTGAGGAGCCACTAGAATTGGCTGAGGTATAGGAGGAGGTGGAGGAGGTTAAACATTAGGGTTTGCTCGAACATACTCCGAGTACCAATTACTTATCATCTGGAAAAAGGCTTTTCGAGCCTCGTCTCCTTGACTCCTAGTCTCGGGTTCACTCTGTACAGGAGCGGTCCCTTGCATGGGAGTCAGCGCATTAATAGCTGCATCATCAGTAGCCGATTTATCGGGATCCATACACTATATAAAAAAGTTTAAAATCATCAGAAGCTACCACACTATCATTATACGCTTATGGCATGTATAGCTAGACTCTTGCACCCACTACGGTAGTCCTAGAACTGACTAAACCATAGCTCTGATACCACTAAATGTAACACCCTTTACCCGTAATCCATGCCGAAATTGGGCCCGAGGCATTACCGGATTAAAGCCATATGATCACCACTTAGGCTCATCGATTACTCTCTTAAGTCCCCTCTACAACTTTAATCTCGACTTACGAGGCCTCACTCATACATGCAAGACTCTCGAGACCCTATCAAAAAATTTTACGATTTTAAAAATTTTCCACCTACACAGGGACTACACGCCTGTATAAGGTCACACACGCCTATGCCCTCAAACCGTGCATGAAAACCCAAGCATTCTGCCAATGTCCCACAACTAGGGCACACGTACGTGCTCACCACCCGTGGTGAACACTGACTACACCACACAGCCTAGAGTCTAGACACATGCCCGTGTGGCTAGCCCATGGCCTATACTACTCAAATCTGCCAAAGAGACACGGCCAAGGCACACGCCTGTACGTTGGCCGTGTGTCACATATGACCTACACACATGCCCGTGTGTCTAACCACATGGACAAGAACAAAGCTAATTGCCAAGTACTTTTCACTCCTCAAGTTCTTACAACATATACTCAAACAACACATCCATAATCAACTCAAATTCAAACACAATCTTACATGGATCACTACATTTTTTTTCATATAATAAAATAGCCAACAAATATGGCATTGTACAAAATAGATTATCCATCTATAGGCTAACACATCTTAGCCATTTACAAAAAAATTCACTAACTTGTCTAGCCCCTATACATGCCATATACAAAACATTTAGTCTAGTGTACCGGAGTGAGCTGATACTGTGGGCGATCTTCCGATTAATCCACGTATTTCGATTCAATCCTCTTTCTCTATAAGACTAGGGGAAGAAAAGGAGTAAGCCTTGAGCTTAGTAAGTTTACACATAAACAATTTAAGCATTCTAGTATAAACTAAACAACAATTAGCATTATACTACCAAATAAATTCATATCCACAATTATGCTTACTCTTTCTATCCCTTACCACATTTCCAAAACATTATGAGTCACATACTCATAATCATTGACATGCACTACTACACTCAATACCACATTTACTCAAAAATACGACACATCATTTATCACACTAATACATCCACATAGCTAAATTACTCTGTGGTTTCGCACTCAGCCCACCACAATCAGGTAATAAGGTAGTATTGCACATAGCCTACCAAGAGGTACTCATAGTGGTTTCACACATAGCCTACTAAATAATATACTTAACTATGGTATCGAACACAGCCCATAGTTGTTAAGTATTAAGGTGGAATCGCACTTAGCCCACCATCAAATATTATCACTACTCATCCATATATCTACTTGCTCGTTCATTCATGATATCTACCACATTCATTCCATTTGAACCACATAGGTTCTCAATCATTTTGATTCATGCTATGCACTAGCTAGCATTAAGAATGTATAAGTAGAACGCATTGATTACGCATAAACTTACCTCAGTACTCAAAAAGTATAAAGATGTGCAATTTAGTCCACCACCTTGCTCTTGCCCCGATTTTGATCTAGGCTTCGTCTTTCTTGATCTATAATGATAAATTAACTCATTCAACACACACATTGACTAAATTTACCATTATCTCATACTTTAGAAAACTTTACATTTTGCCTCTAAACTTTCTCATATTTACACATTTGGCCCAAGGCTCGTAAAGTGATTTTCATTCACCTTTCTAGCCTTTCATGCATATCCAAATCATTTAATCAACTAAAGCAATCATTAATTCTTACTAAATCCCACATGTATGATCAATCTCAAAACTTTCACAAACTAGTCCCTACATGCATTTTTCATGGAATTCTCTTAGCAAAAGATGTTTCTACTACATCAAGCTTTCATATTCTTCCATAAAACATCAAAATACATGCATGTCATACATGGGTATATTTTTTTAACATCCATCTTAGCTCAACATATAGCTAAAAATAGCTTACTCATGCTACTAAGACTTCAAAAATATGAAGAATATCAAAAACTAAGCTAGAATACACTTACTGGCTAGCTTGAAAAGTTAAAGAGCCTTAACAATGGCTTCTCTCAATTTTTGGTAGCCTTGTGGAAGAAGTTGAATGAAAATTCTATAATCTTTTTCCCATTTTAATCATTTAATTGACAAATGACCAAAATGCCCTTTTATCCAACTTTCAAATTTTAACCCATTCATGCCCAATTTTGTCCAAAAATTAGAATTCGGGAAAATTACTATTTAAAGACCTCTAATTGATATTCTAAAGCTATTCCATCCAAATAACTTCTAGAATACCCAATTTTGTAACTTTTGCAATTTAGTCCTTTTGGACAATTCAATCACAATTTGACAAAATTGCTTCATGAAACTTTCACACTAACATGCAAACATGACATAGACCTCAAAAAATCATACATATACCTCGAATTTTTGGTCTTGCACCACTATTCCGATTAGGCCCTAAATCAGATGTTACATTGAGTATGGCATGTATAGAGACTAGACTTAGTTGAATGTCATATTGTTTTGGCCAAATGCATTGGCTCACTCAAAGATGAATTCTTTTGTATAAGGCCATAATTGATGGCTTTTTATTATTAATCTATGAAATGATGAGGTTATTCATGAATGTGCAAGTTGCATGGTTAATTTACTTGGTTTTATTATGCACGAATGGGTTGATCGTTTGATGTGATTTATGTTTGCATGAGTTAGGGTGATAGAAAGAGCTTGTCAAATAGCCTTATTCTTGTCCACACGGGTAGACACACGACGCATGTGTCTAGGCCGTGTGTGACACACGGTCAGCCTCATGGGTGTGTGGTTAGACCATGTGTCCCCTTACATGCTAGGATGGTAAGTCAGTATGCTTAGTAGTAACCACACGGGCAGAGACACGGCCGTGTATCTCAACCATGTGGGAGACACGGCCTAAGACATGGGCATGTACCCGGGTCATGTGAAGTATGCACATGATTTAGGAATTTAATTCACCATATAGTCGAAGGACACGGGCGTGTACCATGGCCATGTGACATTTATGGGGTGATGACATCAGAAACAGAATGCCAAGGGTTTTGCACACGGGCTAAGACACGGGCGTGTCGTGACCATGTGAGGGACATAGGCCATGGACACAGGCGTGTGTTCGGTCGTGTGAAAATCCTTGTAGGTTTGAATTAAAAAATAAATCCACATGGGTGTGGAACAAGGGCATGTGATATGCCACACGGGCGTATCCCTTCCTCCACATGGGCGTGTGGACTGTTTAATGAAAATTTTATAAGTCTTTCTAGAGATCTTTAATTTAGAGTTTGATTTAATCCCGAACTATTCCTAATGTGTGATTTAGGCCTCGTAATCTTGTTTAAGAAGTGTTACGAAAGGTTTTAATTTCAAGTGGAAAGTTATGTCTCGGTATTGCATAGTTGCTTGCGTATGAGCCTAGTAATGCATCGTACCCTATTTCGACATTGAATACGGGTAAGGGGTGTTACATAGACCTTGATTATTCCTTAAATTAATGGTAGAAATAGATAGATCAAGTTACAAGGATCTCAAAAACATGAAAAATCATTAAAAATGGGGCTAGAACGGACTTACAATCGAGCTTAGAAGCTTCACAAACCCTAGCTATGTATCCCTCTTGTAAATTTCAGCCAACGGGTAGAAGATGAGCAAAAATTGGCTTTTAATTTGATTATTAATTCATTTAATTAACCAAATGACCAAAATGCCCCTAACTTAAAACATGAAAATTCTCTTACTCCAAGTCTATATTTGTCAACTAACTTAACCAATGGTCTAATTACAATCTAAGGACCTTCAATTTAAAATTTCATAGCAATTAGACATCTCTAGCATGTAGAACTCAACTTTTGCACTTTTTATAATTTAGTCTTTTTGACTAAATTGAGTGCCCAAACGTCAAAATTTTTGAACGAAATTTTCACGAAATCATTCCATAAAGCCTTCGACCATAAAAATATAATAAAAATGAACTTTTCTGCGTGAGATTTGTGGTCCTGAAACCACTGTTCCAACTATGCCCACAATCGGGCTGTTACAACTCTCCCCTACGGATTTTCGTCCCCGAAAACCTTACCAGAGAATAGGTTTGGGTCCCACGTAGCCTCTTCCACACTGTGTCCTTGCCATAAAATTTCACTAGGGCTATACTTTTATTTCTCAACTTTTTAACATCCTGAGCCAAAACCTTGATTGGTTTTTCACCATAAGTCATATCAGGTCGAATCTCAACCTCTGTCGAAGAAATCACATGTGAAGGGTCTGATCGATAATGTTACAGCATAGACACATGAAACACATTATGGATCCTTTCCAACTCTATTGGTAAAGCTAACCGATATGCCACTGGCCCTATTCTTTCAATAACTTCATACGGCCCAATGAAACGTGGACTCAACTTGCCTTTACGGCCAAATCTTCGAATCTTCCTCCATGGAGATACTTTCAAAAAGACTTTGCCACCGACCTAAAATTCAATCTCTTTTCTTTTCAAGTATGCATACGAATTTTGTCGATTTGAAGTGGCTTTCAAGTAATCTCGGATTACCTTTACTTTTTCTTTAGTTTCCCTAACCAAGTCAACCCCTTGAATCTATTTCTCACTGAGCTCGGACCAATACAAAAGTGTTCGACACTTGCGGCTATACAATGCCTCATAAGGTGCCATCTTTATACTCGACTGAAAATTGTTGTTATATGAAAATTCGATCAATGGTAGATATTTCACCCAACTACCTTCGAATTCTAGAACACAACATCAGAGCATACCTTCAAGAATCTGAATCATTCATTCAGACTGACCATCAGTTTGCCGGTGAAACGCGGTACTAAACTTTAACTGCATACCCAAAGCCTCTTGTAACTTTTTCCAAAATCTCGAAGTCAACTTCGGATCTCTATCCGAAATAATAAAAACAAACACCCGTGCAATTTTACATTCTAAAAAATGTAGAATTCAGCTAACTTATCCAGTGAGTAGTCAGTATGTACCGGTATAAAATGAGTTGATTTCGTCAATTTGTAAACCACAGCCCATACGACATCTTTCTTTTTCAGAGTCAAATGAAATCATATTACAAAATCCATCGTAATCTTGTCCCATTTCCATTCGGGTACCATCACTGATTGAAGTAAACTCAAGGCACTTGGTGTTTGGCTTTTACTTATTGACAAATCAAACATCTCGAAATAAACTCTGAAATATCTCGTTTCATACCTGACCACTAGTACTATCTTCAAATCGTTATACATTTTTGTACTACCCTGATGCATAGACAAGCAGCCATTATGTGCCTCACGGAGAATTTTCAGAATAAGTTCATCATCTTTTGGTACACATATTCCACCTTGGAACATCAAACAACCATCGGATCTGATATGAAAATCTGAATCACTGCTCGATTCATACTGAGCTCTCTTTGCTTGCAAATCACTGTCACATTTCTGAGCTTCACAAATCCAATGAAGGAACAACGGTCTAGCTCTCAATTCTACTAGAATCGAACCATTACTGGACAAAGTCAACCATGTATTCATCACTCTCAAAGTGAACAAAGATTTCCTACTCAAGGTGTTGGCGACCACATTCGCTTTACCCGGGTGATAGTCAATCACTAACTCATAGTCTTTTAGTAACTCAAGCCATCTTCATTGTCGTAAGTTCAAATCCTTTTGAGCCATCAAGTACTTCAAGCTCTTATGATAAGTAAAATAATGACATTTCTCACCGTACAGATGATGTCTCCAAAATTTCTAGGCAAACACAATAGTAGCTAGTTCCAAATCATGTGTCGGATAATTCTTCTCGTGCGGTTTCAACTGTCTCGAGGCATAAACTATCACTTTACCCTCTTGCATCAACACACATCCCATTCCATTCAGTGATGCGTCATTATAAATTACGAACTCTTTTCTCGGTCCAGGTTGTACTTAAATCAGTGCCTCAGTCAATAATGCTTTCAATTTCTCAAAACTTTGCTGACATTTTTTGGACCATTAAAATTTAACATCTTCTTGTAACAACTTGGTCATTGAAGTAGCAACATTGAAAATCCTTTGACAAAACGTCAATAATAATCAGTTAAGCCCAAAAAGATTTTAACTTTAGATACATTCCTTGGCAGTTTCCAATAAAAAAATTGTCGAAATCTTCCTTGGATCAACCCGAAAACCATCACCTGAGACAATATGTCGTGAAAATCTGTCTTCTCGGAGCCAAAACTCACTTTTACTAAACTTAGCATACAACTTCTTATCTCTCGAAGTCTACAAAATAGTCCTCAAGTGTTTGGCATGCTTAGACTCATCACGAGAATAAATCAAAATATCATCAATCAACATAACCACAAACTTGTCCAAATACGGTCTAAAGGTTCGATTCATTAGGTCCATAAAAATTGCAAGAGCATTCAATAACCCAAAAAGGCATAACAAGGAATTCATAGTTTTCGTACCTTGTTCTGAAAGCGATTTTCGGCACATTTGACTCTTTTACTCTCAACTGATAGTAACTAGATCTCAAATTTATCTTCGAGAACACTGTCGCTCCTTTTAGTTGGTCAAATAAATCATCAATCCTCAGCAAATGATACTTGTTCTTAATGGTTACATTATTGAGCTGTTGATAATCTATACAAAGTCTCATAGACCCTTCTTTCTTCTTTAGGAACAATACTGGAGCACCCCAAGGAGAATAACTTGGTCTCACAAAACCCTTATCTATCAAATCTTACAATTGAGTCTTTAACTCTTTAAATTCAGTCGGAGCTATTCTATACGGAGTAATAGATATCGGTGAGGTCCCTGGTACTAAGTCAATACTATACTAAACTTCTCTAACTGGTGGTAACCCAAACAATTCTTCCGGGAACACATTTGGATATTTACAAACTATCGGCATTGATTCAATTTTCAATTCAGACTCTTTTGTATTCAACACATAAGCAAGATAAGCTTTACATCCTTTCCTTACATATCTTTGGGCAGACATCGAAGAAATTACAACGGGTAACTCACTCGGTTCATTTGAATCAATCCGAAGTATTTCACCATTTTTACATTTCAGTTCAATAAACTTTCTTTTACAGTTCACTATGACATCATACAATGTCAACCAGTCCATGCCCAAAATAACATCGAATTCATCAAATGGCAACAACATTAAATCCGCTGAAAAAAAGTGACCTCAAATCATTAATGGACAATCCTTGCAAACTCTATCAACTAGTACATGTTTGCCTAAGGGGTTTGACACTAGAATCAAAAACTTAGTAAATTCAACAGGCAAGTTCTTACTAGTTACCAATTTCACACAAACATAAGAATGAGTCAAACCAGGATCAATCAATCAATAAAACCACATTAGTATTATAGACAGAAAAAATACCAGTGATAACATCGGGAGATGTAGCTTCTTGGCGAGCACGGATGGCATAGGCTCTAGTAGTTGCTTGAGCTTCGGATCTCACTGTTGTATCTTTCATCACACCTTTACTACTAGCTACATTTCTAGTGTTTCTCAGTGGCCTACCCCTATTAGTAGTATTACTCGGCTTCGTACATAGAAAATTTTCTTTCTTAGCCATTTCAAGGCAATCTCGGATAAAATGCTCTTGAGAACCACACTTGAAACAAGCCCGATCATTCACCCTACACTCACCAGGATGTCTTCTTTCACAATATTGACATTCAAGTCTGTTAGACCTCACATTACCTACACTTTCCATTGAAGTAGCCTGAGACTTAAAACTTGAATGTTGCTTCCCACGATCTCGATGTGAATACCCCGCTAAAACATTTGAACGGGAATACATTTCTTAAGATTTCTTTGGCTGAGACAGAAATGACTTACTTATAGGTCTTTTCCTCAAATCCCTAGCTTCAAGATCAGCTTTCCTCTTCTATTTATTCAACTCTTCGCCCTTACAAGTCCGTTCAACCAACATAACAAATTCTTTCAGCTCTAAGATCCCTACTAACACATGAATATCCTCATTCAAACCATCCTCGAATCTCTTGCACATAATAGCCTCAGTGGAAACACACTCCCGAGCATATTTACTAAGTTTGACAAATTCTTGTTCATATTCAATAATTGGCATACGGCCTTGCTTCAGCTCAGGAAATTCTTTACGTTTTTGATCAATGAACCGCTGACTAATATATTTCTTTCGGGACTCCTCTTGAAAGAAATCCAATGTAACCCTCTCTCTTGGTACCACCGATACTAGTGTATTCCACCAGTGGTATGTAAAATCCTTCAAAAGTGAGATGGAACACTTTAAACACTCATCCGGTGTGCAAGATAGCTCATCAAATACCCTAATGGTGTTTTCAAGCCAAAACTCTACTTTTTCGAGATCATCATCCACATTGGCTCTAAAATCTTCATCACCATGATTTTCGATCTTATAAACCTAGGGCTTATTCATTCTTACAAACTTCATACCTTGTGCAGCTACGGGAACCAGTCGAGGAATAGGTGGGGGTGGAGGAGGTCGGGCATTTAGATTTGTTCGAACAAATTCCATATACCATTCATTCATCATGTGAAGAAAGGCTTTCTAGCCACTTCTCCTTAACCAACCGTGGTGGGTCTACTATTAGACGGGCACGCTTCGAAAGTGGAGCCGTGCATTACTTTCAACGTTATCATTTCAAATTTCGGTCGGGATCTATTACTATAC
Organism: Gossypium rotundifolium; assembly: GCA_025506655.1. Lineage (NCBI taxonomy): Eukaryota > Viridiplantae > Streptophyta > Magnoliopsida > Malvales > Malvaceae > Gossypium > Gossypium rotundifolium. The sequence goes on from CP106722.1 coordinate 147,027,346, forward strand.
TAAAACACAATTTAAAATTATCAGGAGTCATCACATTATCACAGTTAATTTATGGAATGTATAGCTAGACTCTTACACACGCTACGTTAGTCTGAGAATTGACTAAATCGTAGCCTGATATCACTAAATGTAACACCCCTTACCAGTATTCAATGTCGAAATAGGGTACGAGGCATTATTAGACATAAACATAAGCAAACATATAAAACCGAGACATAAATTTCCTTCCAATTTTAAAACATTTCACATATATTCATATCATCCCTATCACAAGCCTACATGGCCCAAAACATACATCGAATATGGTTCTGGGCTAAACTGAGAACTTTGGAAACTTTTGGGAAAATTAGAAAATTTTTCATGTAAAAGGGGTCACACGCCCATGTGGGTTCAGGACACGTCCGTATGGCCCTAAGACACGCCCGTGCTTCAGTCCGTGTTCAAATTAGGGAGCTTTAGGTTTATGACATCATCATCAAATTGAGGTCACAGGGCCAAGTCACACGCCCGTGTGCTTAGGCTGTGTGATCGATTAAATTTTCATAATTTCTCATAAAATAGGTGCAGACTTCACACGGCCAGGGCACATGCTCATGTTCGAGGCCATGCCATCCACACGGCTGAGACACATGCCCATGTCTCTATTACTGAGCATTCTATTTTGCAACAATTAAGGTGCAAGGGACACACGGCTAGAACACACGCCCATGGGGCAAGCCGCGTGTCACACACCGACTAGACATACGCCCGTGTATCTATCCGTATGGACAAAAACAAGGGTATTTACCAAGCCATTTTGTCACCCTTCCATGCACATACCTACACAACAACACATAACACCAATCCAAGCATATACGTTCAACCAAATCAGCCACAACCAAGGCAGAAACACTCATTCATTACTACCATTTATCACATACAACCATCACGTGTTTATCACATTACCACATCCATGATAAGCATCATCATATGTATATATACTTAAACAATATTAGCCAATTTCAATGGCCATTTACAAAATGAATTATCAACCATCATAAGCCAACACATTTGGCCAAATCAATTATGACACATAACAAAATGACCAAGTCCCTATACATGCCATAACTCAAAATGTTAAATTCATTGGTTCCTAAAATGATATGTTGATAGTGTGAGTGAATTTTGAAAGTCTCCGGTCCCCTAGCTAGCTTGGTGATACTATAAGACAAGGGAAAAGAAAGAGGAGTAAGCTTTAAAGCTTAGTAAGTTCCTATGCAAATAATAGGCATTATAACACACATTTAACACATAATTAACATGATGTAAATTAACAATAATGCCATTATAAATCTCATAGTCAAACTTAATCACAAACTTACCTAGGGTTCATCACATATCGAGATCATTAAGCATGAGTCTTATGTACACACCTGTACCCAAGTGAAACATACCAAAGTGTTTCACAACTTTAACATTTCTGTCGAACTACCCGTTGAACCACTTGGAATATTAAAGGATACTCGGGACACCTCATATTCATAGTACCATACCAATGCCATATCCTAGATATGGTCTTACATAGGATCTCATATCAATGCCAATAGCCCAGCTATGGTCTTACACAAAGTCTAATATGGATTCCATATCCCAGATATGGTCTTACACGAAATCTCAATAACCCTAATGTCATGACATTTGTATTATAATTATTCCTAGGGTTTAATCGAGATTTTCTCGCTTGTCAAATTTTGTCGATTGTGTTCAAGGAGTCGATCATGATTCATACAATATTAAAGAATTTAGAATATAAATAAAATAATGCATTATTTACATACGAACTTACCTCGGTACAAAAATAGTAAGAATGGGACCTAATCGTCAAATACTTTATTTTTCCCCTGATTTAGGTTCGAACCTCATTTCTCTTGATCTATAATAGCAAATTTAACTCATTTATTATTCAAATTATTCAATTCAGTCTAAAAATCACATTATGGAAAAATTACATTTTTGCCCCTAAATTTGACATATTTACATTTTTTCCCCTAGGCTAAAAAATGAAACCTATTCAATTTCTTCGATTCCCAAGCCTAGCCGATCCTCTTTTATACTTATAGTAGTCCACATTTTTCATTTAATCACACTTTTACACATTTTATAATCTTTTTACAAATAGGTCCGTTTGACATTTTCATCATAAACCACTTAGCAAAAGTTGTTTATCACATATCAAACATGCAATTCCACCATTAGACATCAAAATACACAAATATCCAATATGGGTCAAACCCTAGACCTTGATTATTCCTTAAATTAATGGTAGAAATAGATAGATCAAGTTACAAGGATCTCAAAAACATGAAAATCTTTAAAAACGGGGCTAGAATGGACTTACAATCGAGCTTGGAAACTTGACAAACACTAGCTATGTATCCCTCTTATAAGTTTAGGCCAAGAGGTTGAAGATGATAAAAAATTGGCTTTCAATTAGCCAAATGACCAAAATCCCCCTAACTTAAGACATGAAAATTCTCTTACTCCATGTCTATTTTTGTCGACTAACTTAGCCAATGGTCTAATTACCATCTAAGGACATTCAATTTAAAATTTCATAGCAATTAGACATCTCTAGCATGTAGAACTCAACTTTTGTACTTTTTATAATTCAGTCTTTTTGACTAAATTGAGTGCCCAAACGTCATTTTCTATCAAAATTTTCACGAATTCAATCCGTGAAGGCTTCGACTATAAAAATATAATAAAAATGAACTTTTCTGCGTTAGATTTGTGGTCCTGAAACCACTATTCCATATAGGCCCAAAATCGGGTTGTTATAACTCTCCCCCTTACGGATTTTCATCCCCAAAACCTTACTAGAGAATAGGTTTGGGTATTATTTTCACATAGCTTCCTTAGGTTCCCACGTAGCCTCTTCCACACTGTGTCCTTGCCACAAAACTTTCACTAGGGCTATACTTTTATTTCTCAACTTTTTAACTTCCTGAGCCAAAATCTTGATCGATTTTTCACCATAAGTCATATCAGGTCGAATCTCAACCTCTGTCGGAGAAATCACATGTGAAGGGTCTGATCGATAACGTCATAGCATAGATACATGAAACACATTATGGATCCTTTCCAACTCTGTTGGTAAAGCTAATCGATATGCCACTGGCCCTATTCTTTCAATAACTTCATACGGCCCAATGAAACATGGACTTAACTTACCTTTACGACCAAATCTTAGAATCTTCTTCCACAGAGATACTTTCAAAAACACTTTGTCACCAACCTAAAATTCGATCTCTTTTCTTTTCAAGTAATCTCGGATTACCTTTACTTTTTCTTTAGTTTCCCTAACCAAGTCAACCCTTGAATCTATTTCTCACTGAGCTCGTGTAACATCCCGAAATTGGGCCTAGTAGGATTGGGCCTTGAGCTTTAGGAAATTAGAATAGTTTTTAGTATGGTTTATTTATTGAAGTGGATTAAGTGAACTTAGCACTTAAGTTAATTTAAGTGTTAAATTAAAGCACAAGGGGAATTAGTGGCAAGGTGGTTAAGGAGCTTAGAAAGTTGCTTGAGGGAAGTGGTTCGAGTAACAAGGAAGGCATTTTGAGAATTTTATATTTTGTGCATCCTAGCATTTATGGGCGGTCAAATTCAAATTTATGATAGGTTGGACTTTCATCTTTTGGCAAGTTGAATGTATGTTTAAGGTAAGTTAGATGTTTGGGAAGGAAATCAAGTGATTAAAGGTTGATGGGAGAGCATAAGGCATGACATAAAGAATTGGTTTTGGAAAGTGTTGGGTGGATAGATTTGACTTGGGAGACCATATATGTGGAATGGCATGTAAGGCTAGGGGTGGCTGAATTTTGATATGTAGTTTGGGGGAATTGGTTGGTCATTTAGCATTTTGTGCTTTTTGTTCATCTTTGGCATTTTCTTTTCCTCCCAAAAGCTCTCCTCTTTAGTAGAATATGTTCTTGGCATTTAGGTTCAATTTTGTTTTAGTTTTAGCCTTTTTCTTTGTTTTGTGTCTTAACCAAAACCTATTCTTTAAGAACTTTATCAAATTTTCTCTAATGCACCAAAGTGAGCCATAACCGAATGTCCATTGGTGTTGTTGATATTTTCTCTTAGGCTTTTGGCGAATCTTCTTTGGTACCTCCTCTCATCTCTTATTTCTTTGTAGCCGAAAACAACCTCTCTTGTTCTCATCTCTTTTTCATTCTTTTTCATATTGTTCAAAAGTCCACATTTCTATTTTATTTTCATTTGGCTGAATCTTCCTTCTCTTTTTCTCTTTTCTTTTCTTCCATTATTTGCTCTAGCGAATCCTATTCGTGTCTCACTCAATCTCATTGTCGAAATTATATTACCTTGAGAGGACTTTCTTTTGACCAAATTATTATCTCTTCTCTTTCAAACAAACTCTTTTGTTTTGGTAGTGGTATAGTGGAGTGTTGATCATCTATTTGTTGATAGTCGACCATAGTCATACTAAGATCGTGTGGAAAGGATTTCATCATTCAAGGATTTTGACCAACTCCTTGGCAAGTGACGATTTTCGATTTGAATCAAAGTGTTAAGGTAAGGATCTTTATACTTGTTATATCGTTTTAGATGGGCATTTGTTGCAAGGTTCTAACCATTCTAGGAACCGATTTCTTTTAGGCTCCTCGGGACTTTGGAAGCAATCGTTCTAAGCCTCAAATCTTTGATAATCTTTTGGGGTAAGTCAATAGGTAAGACTTAGTATTTGAGCGAAAACCCTTCTGGATTTGTTAGTGTGGCGAAATGGCTTTGCTTATAATTTTACGGTTTGGCCTAATGTTCTTAGTGCCATAAAAGGTGTTCTTTATGTGTAGCTAAAGGAAGGAACTCGTGATTCGAGATTTGGTAGGAGACCGAATCGACTTTTAAGGAGAAGGAAGAACCACGTTTTGAGATTGTGTTAGATTCGAGTAGTTCGGGATTTCACTAATAGGCAGGTGTGTAGTTAGCCTACCATTTTTCGGGTTTTTGTGTTATATCTGTATGTTTTTCGGGTTTTTGTGTTATATCTGTATGTATTAATTATGTGCTAACTTGTGTAATGGAAATTGTGATATGGATACCCTCAAGGGGTATGTCGAAAATCCGGTAAGTACCAAATCTGATAAAAAGTGATTTCTATTATGAATATGTGATAATATGCTTGATGAACATGCTCATGCATCATTATATTATGTCATTATGGAATGTTACATGTGCATGGGTTGGGATATGATATGAAAGAAGGTACGGGTGTACTTCGAGTACGTGGTTTGATGTTAGCCTTGAGCTACATCGTGGATTAACGTTGACTGAGGTCACGTTGTGGATTAAATGCGATTTAGTTCGCGTGGCTTGATGAGTGGCTGTGTGCCTCATCATGGTTCATATCGGCTTTGTGCCATATCGTGGTTGATGAGTGACTATGTGTCCCATCGTGGTTTTGGTGTTAGCTATGGCTACATCGTGGATTGGCGCTAACTGAGGTCGCGTTGTGGATTTTGTGCTTTATTACACGTGGATGGCAATTATTGCCTTTTGGAGTGAAATGGAGAGGGTGATTTGATAATCCCCTGGTGTGTGGTGGCTGGTTAAGGGGGTGTATAGCGGATGGACCCTTGGATTGGGTTGGGTGCACTTTGCATAATTCTATGTGTCTTGTGAAATGAGGTATTAATGTGGAAATGGGTCAAGCCCAAAATGTAAACGTCGATTGAAATGAGAAATGGGCCAAACCCAGTATATGGTATGTGGAATAATGTGATATGAATATGGGCCAAGCCCAGAATGTGTTATTATGTGCATATGGTATCTTGTTATCTGTTATATGGGTTTATATGTGGTTAACATGTGGGTGGAATTCAGTGGATTAATTACACACTGAGTCTGTGTGACTCACCCAATTTTTCTCAAACCTTACAGGTGATGCTCGGACCGGGTTGGAGTGGATACGAGGTGGCCCATGCAAAAGATAAATTTATTTGTTTTACACATTTTTCTTATGAAAGGTTATTTATTGTAGTAAGGGCCATTTAAAGTATTTAAGGACTTTTATTATGTTTTAAGTTGGTTTGTCGAATATATTATTATATTACACAATGTTTTAGAAAGACAATAAAATTTTATGTTTTTAACTCTAAGTCAAAAGTTTTTCAATCATTTTTCCGCAGTGACATTTCAAATTCGATCATAGCAAATGGGCCGGGTTTGGGGTGTTACAATTTGGTATCAGAGCCCGATTCAAAACTCGACTTTGAGGGTTTTGGGCCCAAAATATATTTTAAGATGGGCTTTTCAAAGATTTGGGCTTCCATAAAATTTTTCAGTTTATTTTGGCATGGCTTTTGTATCTCAGGCCAAGTCCACCGGTAAGTACCTCGACTCATCAAGTGAATTGAATATGTGAATGTTATGGGCTTATGTGGGAGCGTAGATTAGTAGATTAGGGCTATTGAACCCTAGGACTAGTCTACTCAAACACAAGAGCATAAGACTTAAGGACTATCAAACAAACACTGTGAAGTAAGTCGCCGAAGTTAGGGTGTGGCAACCATTATACGCATGTCTAGGAGTGGATTCAGTAAGAGCTTGGTACTTAAGCAGTCCTAGCGACTCACCTCCTCTTTACTCGAATCCTACCTGGTGTGTAGCTACGGTTCACCCTAACCAAGAGGACCTATTCACGAGCTAAACCCGATAACTAAAACCCGAAAGGGACTAGCCATGCGGTTTTATAAAACTCTAGTTTTTTAATCACTAAACTACCCTTTTAATCTGACAAACTATTTTGAAGACATTTTCAAAATATTTTGATTTACAAAAAAATACCCAAATACCCCTAGGTGTAAAATTACCAAAATGCCCTTGGTTTATAAAATTACCATACTATCCACGACTTTTGTAAAAATGTTCTTACTTTACAAAAATACCAAAAACTTCTATTTTACAAAATAGTAAGATACCCTGATTTGGGAAAATTTATTAAAATGCCCCTGACTTCCAAAATTACCAAAATAACCCCGATTTTTGAAATTTCTACAATACCCTTGATTTGGAAAAAAACTTTTAAAATACCCTCAAGTTTTGAAAATTCTAGAATGCCTTTGATTTATTAAAATTCCTGAAATTGACCCCGATTTATTACCAAAATACCCCTGTAGGAAAAAATGACGATATTACCCCTGGGTTGAGAATGGACAAGGATGCCCATAGTAGCATGGTAAATGTTGTGGATGAGTGAATGTGTTTCTATTGATGTGAATGAATTTGAATGTGTGATTCTCTGAATTAGAATAGTGATCTTGAGCTGAAACTTTAGTGGATCGAAAGAACTACTTCTGAAAATTTTTTCATAAAATTGTTCGCGGATAATCAGTGGAACAAAATACTAATGCATAAAATTTCTTAAGTCAGATCAAATCACGACGTTAGATATGAGTTCTGGGGGACGTGGTCATCATGGACGTAGTAGAGGTAGAATGGCGATGTCGAGCCGGTAGGTCCGCCATGGGTCGAAAATGAAGTGCCGCTTGATGGTGGCGCGGAGGATCAAAATCAGTCAGGAAGTGATGATGCTATATCGCGGGCCATGTTGTGAGTGCTCGAGCGAGTGGCAGGAGCTAGTGTAGGTAGCGAAGCTCAAAAGTCAGTGTCAGAACAACTCAGGTCGAACGGGGCTGAAGTTTTTAGAGGAGTATCTGGAGTAGCTCCGAATGTGGCGGAGTATTGGTTAGAAGTAGTCGAAAGGATAATAGACGATTTGGACTGTACCGATGAGGAAAAGCTGAAAGGTGCTGTTTCGTTGCTACGGGACGAAGCTTATCGATGGTGGCTCACTGTTAGACAAGGTGTCCCGGCAGATCAATTGGATTGGGATTATTTTAAGGTTAAATTTGAAGGAAAGTACGTTGGAGCCAGTTACTTGGACTCGCAAAGAAAGGTGTTTCTCAATTTGGTGCAAGGAAGTAAGTCGGTAGCAGAGTACGAAGCGAAATTTGTGTGGTTAAGTCAGTACGCCAAAGGGATCGTGACCACTGATTATGAAAGGTGTGTCCGGTTTGAAGATGGGTTACGAGATGAATTGCGAATGTTGATTGCTTCAAAGAGAAAGGGACTTTGCTGTTCTAGTGGAGAAAGCTTGGATCGCTCAAGAAGTTAAGAGGACTGTAAGGGAGAACCGAGAAAAGGATAGGAATTGGAACAAGAGGAGTTTTGGATCAGCAAAATCGCCGGAAGACTTTCAGAAAAGACCGAGGGTTGAGAATTCTGTACGTGCACCTGTACCAGTTGCTGAGAATCGGAATCATTTATGTGCTCAGTGTGGGAGAACTCACACAGGAGAGTGTTAGGGTAATAGTAAGGAATGTTTCCGGTGTGGATCTAAGGCTCATTTGGTTAAGAATTGTCCTCAGACAATGAAGGTTCGTGGTCCAAACCATGGAGGACATGGTTTTGGCCGAGGTCGTGGAGGTGCTGAAGGTTCGGATATAGGACAACCAAGGACGTGATAGCGGGTAAGTTCTTTGTTTTGCTTTAGAGATAGCTCATTCTTATGTTGCTAGTGAAGTGCTTGAAACCTTGGATATGAACTTAGGAACTGTGCCTAGAAGGTAAGATAGTTTTATTAAGATCGAGTCTGTGACATAAGCATAGTGTGATGAGTAGGATTGTACTTTGTTAGTTAGTTGGAAATTTCGAGGACAAAATTTCTTTAAGGAGGGTAGAAGCGTAACATCCCGAAATTGGGCCTAGTAGGATTGGGCCTTGAGCTTTAGGAAATTAGAATAGTTTTAGTATGGTTTATTTATTGAAGTGGATTAAGTGAACTTAGCACTTAAGTTAATTTAAGTGTTAAATTAAAGCACAAGGGAATTAGTGGCAAGGTGGTTAAGGAGCTTGGAAAGTTGCTTGAGGGAAGTGGTTCGAGTAACAAGGAAGGCATTTTGAGAATTTTATATTTTGTGCATCCTAGCATTTATGGGCGGTCAAATTTAAATTTATGATAGGTTGGACTTTCATCTTTTGGCAAGTTGAATGTATGTTTAAGGTAAGTTAGATGTTTGGGAAGGAAATCAAGTGATTAAAGGTTGATGGGAGAGCATAAGGCATGACATAAGGAATTGGTTTTGGAAAGTGTTGGGTGGATAGATTTGACTTGGGAGACCATGTATGTGGACGGCATGTAAGGCTAGGGGGTGGCCGAATTTTTGATAGGTAGTTTGGGGGGGAATTGGTTGGTCATTTTAGCATTTTTGTGCTTTTTGTTCATCTTTGGCATTTTCTTTTTCCTCCCCAAAAGCTCTCCTCTTTAGCCGAATATGTTCTTGGCATTTAGGTTCAATTTTGTTTTAGTTTTAGCCTTTTTCTTTGTTTTGTGACTTAACCAAAAACCTATTCTTTAAGAACTTTATCAACTTTTCTCTAATGCACCAAAGTGAGCCATAACCGAATGTCCATTGGTGTTGTTGATATTTTCCTCTTAGGCTTTTGGCCGAATCTTCTTTGGTACCTCCCTCTCATCTCTTATTTCTTTGTAGCCGAAAACAACCTCTCTTGTTCTCATCTCTCTTTTCATTCTTTTTCATATTGTTCAAAAGTCCACATTTCTATTTTATTTTCATTTGGCCGAATCTTCCTTCTCTCATTTCTCTTTTCTTTTCTTCTATTATTTGCTCTAGCCGAATCCTATTCGTGTCTCACTCAATCTCATTACCGAAATTATATTACCTTGAGAGGACTTTCTTTTTGACCGAAATTATTATCTCTTCTCTTTCAAACAAACTCTTTTGTTTTGGTAGTGGTATAGTGGAGTGTTGATCATCTATTTGTTGATAGTCGACCATAGTCATACTAAGATCGTGTGGAAAGGATTTCATCATTCAAGGATTTTGACCAACTCCTTAGGCAAGTGACGATTTTTGATTTGAATCAAAGTGTTAAGGTAAGGATCTTTATACTTGTTATATCATTTTAGATGGGCATTTGTTGCAAGGTTCTAACCATTCTAGGAACCGATTTCTTTTAGGCTCCTCAGGACTTTGGAAGCAATCGTTCTAAGCCTTAAATCTTTGACAATCTTTTGGGGTAAGTCAATAGGTAAGACTTAGTATTTCGAAGCGAAAACCCTTCGGGATTTGTTAGTGTGGCCAAAATGGCTTTGCTTATAATTTTGCGGTTTGGCCAAATGTTCTTAGTGCCATAAAAGGTGTTCTTTTGTGTGTAGCTAAAGGAAGGGAACTCTGTGATTCGGGATTTGGTAGGAGACCGAATCAGCTTTTAAGGAGAAGGAAGAACCACGTTTCGAGATCGTGTTAGATTTGAGTAGTTCGGGATTTCACTAATAGGCAGGTGTGTAGTTAGCCTACCATTTTTAGGTTTTTGTGTTATATCTATATGTATTAATTATGTGCTAACTTGTGTAATGGAAATTGTGATATGGATACCCTCAAGGGGTATGTCGAAAATCCTGTAAGTACCAAATATGATAAAAAGTGATTTCTATTATGAATATGTGATAATATGCTTGATGAACATGCTCATGCATCATTATATTATGTCATTATGGAATGTTACATGTGCATGGGTTGGGATATGATATGAAAGAAGGTGCACGGTGTACTTGATTACGTGGTTTGATGTTAGCCTTGAGCTACATCGTGGATTGACGTTGGTCGAGGTCATGTTGTGGATTAAATGCGATTTAGTTCGCGTGGCTTGATGAGTGGTCGTGTGCCTCATCATGGTTGATATCGGCTTTGTGCCATATCGTGGTTGATGAGTGACTATGTGTCCCATTGTGGTTTTGGTGTTAGCTATGGCTACATCGTGGATTGGCGCTGATTGAGGTCGCGTTGTGGATTTTTGTGCTTTATTGCACGTGGATGGCAATTATTGCCTTTTGGAGTGAAATGGAGAGGGTGATTTGATAATCCCCTGGTGTGTGGTGGCTGGTTAAGGGGGTGTGTAGCGGATGGACCCTAGGATTGGGTTGGGTGCACTTTGCATAATTCTATGTGTCTTGTGAAATGAGGTATTAATGTGGAAATGGGTCAAGCCCAAAATGTAAACGTGGATTGAAATGAAAAATGGGCCAAGCCCAGTATATGGTATGTGGAATAATGTGATATGAATATGGGCCAAGCCTAGAATGCGTTATTATGTGCATATGGTATCTTGTTATCTATTATATGGGTTAATATGTGGTTAACATGTGGGTGGAATTGGTGGATTAATTACACATCGAGTGCGTGTGACTCACCCAATTTTTCTCAAACCTTACGGTGATGCTCGGACCGGGTTGGAGTGGATACGAGGTGGCCCATGCAAAAGATAAATTTATTTGTTTTACACATTTTTCTTATGAAAGGTTATTTATTGTAATAAGGGCCATTTAAAGTATTTAAGGACTTTTATTATGTTTTAAGTTGGTTTGTCGAATATATTATTATATTACACAATGTTTTAGAAAGACAATAAAATTTTATGTTTTTAACTCTAAGTCAAAAGTTTTTCAACCATTTTTTTGCGGTGACATTTCAAATTCGGTCATAGCAAATGGGCCGGGTTTGGGGTGTTACAGCTCGGACCAATACAAAGGTGTTCGACACTTGATGCTGTACAATGCCTCATAAGGTGCCATCTTTATACTCGATTAAAAACTGTTGTTATATGAAAATTCGATCAATGGTAGATATTTCACCCAACTACCTTCGAATTCTAGAACACAACATCGGAGCATACCTTCAAGAATCTGAATCGTTCATTCAAATGACCATCGGTTTGCGGGTGAAATGCTATACTAAACTTTAACTGCGTACCTAAAGCCTTTTGTAACTTTTTCCAAAATCTCGAAGTAAACCTCCGATCTCTATCCAAAATAATAGAAACAAACACCCGTGCAATTTTACATTCTCAAAAATGTACAATTCAGCTAACTTATCCAGTGAGTAGTCAGTATGTACCGGTATAAAATGAGTTGATTTCGTCAATTTGTGAACCACAACCCATACGACATCTTTCTTTTTCAGAGTCAAAGGAAATCCTATTACAAAATCCATCGTAATCCTGTCCCATTTCCATTCGGGTACCATCACTGATTGAAGTAAACCCGAAGGCACTTGGTGTTCGATTTTTACTTATTAACAAATCAAACATCTCGAAATAAACTCTGAAATATCTCGTTTCATACCTGACCACTATTACTATCTTCAAATCGTTATACATTTTCGTACTTCCCTGATGCACAGACAAGCAACCATTATGTGCCTCACGGAGAATTTTAGAATAAGTTTATCATCTTTCGGTACACATTCTACCTTGGAACATCAAACAACCATCGGATCTGATATGAAAATCTGAATCACCGCTGATTCACACTGAGCTCTCTTAGCTTGCAAATCACTGTCACATTTCTGAGCTTCACAAATCCATTGAAGGAACAATGGTCTAGCTCTCAACTCTGCTAGAATCAAACCATTTCTAGACAAAGTCAATCGTGTATTCATCGCTCTCAAAGTGAACAAAGATTTTCTACTCAAGGTGTCGGCGACCACATTCGCTTTACCCGAGTGATAGTGAATCACTAACTTATAGTCTTTTAGTAACTCAAGCCATCTTCATTGCCGTAAGTTCAAATCTTTTTGAGTCATCAAGTTCTTCAAGCTCTTATGAGAAGTAAAATAATGACATTTCTCACCGTACAGATGATGTCTCCAAATTTTCAAGGCAAACACAATAGCAGCTAGTTCCAAATCATGTGTCGGATAATTCTTCTCGTGCGGTTTCAACTGTCTCGAGGCATAAGCTATCACTTTACCCTCCTACATCAACACACATCCCATTCCATTCAGTGATGCGTCATTATAAATTATGAATTCTTTTCTCGGTTCATGTTGTACTTAAATCGGTGCCTCAGTCAATAATGCTTTCAATTTCTCAAAACTTTGCTGACATTTTTTGGACCATTAAAATTTAACATCTTTTTGCAACAACTTGGTCATTGGAGTAGCAATCATTGAAAATCCTTTGACAAAATGTCGGTAATAACTAGTTAAGCCCGAAAAGCTTCTAACTTCAGATACATTCCTTGGCGGTTTCCAATAAAAAATTGCCAAAATCTTACTTAGATCAACCCGAAAACCATCACTTGAGACAATATGTCCTAAAAATCTGACTTCTCGGAGCCAAAACTCACTTTTACTAAACTTAGCATACAACTTCTTATCTCTCAAAGTCTACAAAATAGTTCTCAAGTGTTCGGCATGCTCGGACTCATCACGAGAATAAATCAAAATATCATCAATCAACACAACCACAAACTTGTCCAAATACGGTCTAAAGGTTCGATTCATTAGGTCCATAAAAATTGCAGGAGCATTCATTAACCCAAAAGGCATAACAAGGAATTCATAGTTTCTGTACCTTGTTCTGAAAGTGGTTTTCGGCACATTTGACTCTTTTATTCTCAACTGATAGTAACTAGATCTCAAATCTATCTTCGAGAACACTGTCGCTCCTTTTAGTTGGTCAAATAAATCATCAATCCTCAGCAAAAGATACTTGTTCATAATATTTACTTTATTGAGCTGTTGATAATCTATACAAAGTCTCATAGACCCATCTTTCTTCTTTACGAACAATACTGGAGCACCCTAAGGAGAATAACTTGGTCTCACAAAACCCTTATCTGTCAAATCTTGCAATTGAGTCTTTAACTCTTTCAATTCATTCGGAGCCATTCTATACAGAGTAATAGATATCGGTGAGCTCCCTGGTCCTAAGTCAATCTAAACTCAACTTCTCTAACTGGTGGTAACCCAAACAATTCTTTCGGGAATACATTTGGATATTCACAAACTATCGACATTGATTCAATTTTCAATTCAGACTCTTTTGTATTCAACACATAAGCAAGATAAGCTTTACAGCCTTTCCTTACATATCTTTGGGCAGACATCGAGGAAATTATAATGGGTAACTCACCCGGTTCATTTGAATCAATTCAAAGAATTTCACCATTTTCACATTCAGTTCAATAAACTTTCTTTTACAGGTCACTATGACATACAATGTCAACCAATCCATGCCCAAAATAACATCGAATTCATCAAATGGCAACAACATTAAATCCGCTAGAAAATAGTGACCTCAAATCATTAATGGACAATCCTTGCAAACTCTATCAACTAGTACATGTTTGCCTAAGGGGTTTGAAACTAGAATCACAAACTCAGTAAATTCAATAGGCAAGTTCTTACTAGTTACCAATTTCACACAAACATAAGAATGAGTTGATCCAGGATCAATCAATCAATACAACTACATTAGTATTATAGATAAAAAAATACCATTGATAACATCGGGAGATGTCGTTTCTTGGCGAGCACGGATGGCATAAGCTCTAGCAGTTGCTTGAGCTTCAGATCTCACTGTTGTATCTTTCATCACACCTTTACTACTAGCTACATTCTAGTGTTTCTCAGTGGCCTACCCCTATTAGTAGTATTAATTAGCTTCGTACATAGAAAATTTTTTTCTTAGCCATTTCAGGGTAATCTCGAATAAAATACTCTTGAGAACCACACTTGAAACAAGCCCGGTCATTCATCCTACACTCAGGGATGTCTTCTTTCATAATGTTGACATTCAAGTCTGTTAGACCTCACATTACCTACAGTTGCCATTGAAGTAGCCTGAGACTTAAAACTCAAATGTTGCTTCCCACGATCTCGATATGAATACCCCGCTGAAACATTTGAACAGGAATCCATTTCTTTAGATTTTTTTGACTGAGACGGAAATGACTTACTCATAGTTCTTTTCCTCAAATCCCTAGCTTCAAGATCAGCTTTCCTCTTCTATTTATTCAACTCTTCGCCCTTACAAGTCCATTCAACCAACACAACAAATTCTTTCAGCTCTAAGATCCCTACTAACACACGAATATCCTCATTCAAACCATCCTCGAATCTCTTACATAATAGCCTCAGTGGAAACACACTCCCGAGCATATTTACTAAGTTTGACAAATTCTCGTTCATATTCAGTAACTGGCATATGGCCTTACTTCAGCTCAAGAAATTCTTTACATTTCTGATTGATGAACCGCTGACTAATATATTTCTTTCGAAACTCCTCTTGAAAGAATTCCCATGTAACCCTCTCTCTTGGTACCACCGATACTAGTGTATTCCACCAGTGATATGTAAAATCCTTCAAAAGTGAGATGGAACACTTTAAACACTCATCCGGTGTGCAAGATAGCTCATCAAATACCCTGATGGAGTTTTCGAGCCAAAACTCTGCTTTTTCGGGATCATCATCCACATTAGCTCTAAAATCTTCATCCCTATGCTTCTGGATCGTATCAACCTAAGGCTTATTCATTCTTACAAACTTCATACCTTGTGAAGCTACGGGAATCGATCGAGGAATAGGTGGGGGTGGATGAGGTCGGGCATTCAGATTTGTTCGAACAAATTTCCGTATACCATTCATTCATCATGTGAAGAAAGGCTTTCTAGCCTCTTCTCCTTAACCAACCGTAGTGGGTCTACTTTTAGACGACGCTGCCCCTTGAGTGGGAGCCGGCGCATTACTTTTAACGTCATCAGCTACAACTCGGTCGGGATCCATTATTATACTAAAACACAATTTAAAATTGTCAGGAGTCATCACATTATCACAGTTTATTTATGGCATGTATAGCTAGACTCTTACACACGCTACATTAGTCTGAGAATCGACTAAATCGTAGCTTGATACCACTAAATGTAACACCCCTTACCAGTATTCAACGTCGAAACAGGGTACGAGGCATTACTAGACATAAACATAAGCAAACATATAAAACCGAGACATAAATTTCCTTCCAATTTTAAAACCTTTCACATATATTCATATCGTCCCTATGACAAGCTTACATGGCCCAAAACATGCATCGAAAGTGGTTTGGGGCTAAACCGAGAACTTTGGAAACTTTTGGGAAAATTTGAGAATTTTTCATGTAAAATGGGTCACACGCCCATGTGGGTTCGAGATACGCCCGTGTGGCCCTAAGACACGCCCGTGTTTCAGTCCGTGTTCAAATTAGGGAGCTTTATGTTTATGACGTCATCATCTAATTGAAGTCACAGGGCCAAGTCACACGCCCATGTGCTTAGGCTGTATGATCGATTAAATTTTCATAATTTCTCATAAAATAGGTGCAGACTTCACACAGCCAGGGCACACGCTCATGTTTGAGGCCGTGCGTCCCACGGTTGAGACACATGCCCATGTCTCTATTACTGAGCATTCTATTTTGCAACAATTAAGGTGCAAGGGACACACAGCTAGAACACACGCCCATGGGGCAAGCCGTATGTCACATACGGACTAGACACATGCCCGTGTGTCTATCTGTGTGGACAAAAACAAGGGTATTTACCAAGCCATTTTGTCACCCTTCCATGCACATACCTAGACAACAACACATAACACCAATCCAAGCTTATACATTCAACCAAATCAGCCACAACCAAGGTAGCAAGACTCATTCATTACTACCATCTATCACATACAACCATGGTATATTTATCAAATTCCCACATCCATGATAAGCATCATCATATGTATATATACTTCAAAAATATTAGCCAATTTCAATGGCTATTTACAAAATGAATTATCAACCATCATAAGCCAACACATTTGGCCAAATCAATTATAACACATAACAAAATGACCAAGTCCCTATACATGCCATAACTGAAAATGTTAAATTCATTGGTACCCAAAATGATATGTTGATAGTGTGAATGTAACATCCCAAAAATTGAGTATCGATATGTTGCATGTTTTTGGCACTTAGCTTGTGAATGATTCAATTTGTGTGCTTAATATAGTCTTGAGAAGGCTCGGGATTTATTCGAAATTATAATAAATTTTAGTAATGAGTTCTTTATTGAAGTGGATCAAGTGACCTTGATTCTTAAGGAAAATTAAGTGTCAAAAACTAGCACAAGATGAGCTAGTAGTAAAGTGGAGTTGGCGCCATAAGTGTTGCTTGAGGAGAGAGGTTCAAATACCATGGATTGCATTTTGGTGACTTTTATTTTTGCACCTTTATAGCATGTTTCGATCAAGCCTTATTTTTGGTAAGGTTGGACTATTTCTTTTATGGCAAGGTGGCTAATGGTTAAGGTAAGCATGGAACTTGGGGAAAGAAATCCTAAACTTATGGAATGTAAGGGGAACACAAGGCACTTCTTAAGGGATGTGTTTTGGAAAGTTGGAATGGCCAAGCTTGTCCATGAACTTGGACGGTTTTGTGGACTAGGGGGTGGCCGAATTTTTGTGGTAGACTTTGGTAAAGATGTGTAGTTAGTGTGTAATCCCATTTGGTCATTTTTGTTCTCCCAAAACACCTTTCTTTTCATCTTTTTCTCTCATAGCCGAATGCGCTTGATGCTTTAGGTAAACATCTTTGTTTTTCTTCTTTTTGTCTTCTCCTTTTGACCATTTGGTCATATTTTGCCAACCTCTCAAGTGCTTCATTTTGTGCTTCTCTCCTAGTGCCGAAAATATCAAACACAAAAGCCATTTCTTTTTCTTCTTTTTCCTCATTACCGAATGCACCATTGTCCCAAACTCTATTCCTTGCTCTTCTCTTACCTTTGAAAACCAAATCATAAACCTCTCATCATTATTCTCTTTCTTTCTCCATTTTTCTCATCCTTTAAACACATTTCTTCCTTCATATTTCTTCCATGGCCGAATGTTAGAGACCATCACTATAGCCGAATCTTTTTCCTTTGTTTTATATATCTCATAGCCGAATCTTCCCTTCCTCATAGATTTATTCTCAATCATTTCTTCTATTCAAACTTTGGACCATCGGTAAGAATCATCTTCTTTTTGCTAATTGGTCACCTTGGCCGAATTTATAGGTTATCTTGGAAGAGTCTTTTAAATCAAATAATCGTTCATTCTCTTAGATGATTTCTTACGTTATTTTTTTAATGAATTAATGGAGAGCCGAATCATTATCTCTTCAAAGTTATCTTGAAATCATTCAAATTTGGATCATAACTTTCAAGGGATTCTTTTGGAATCATTCAGAATTTTAAGGTAAGCCAAATTCACCCTTTTAAACCAATAATCTTAAATTCGATATATTGTTAGGACTAATAATCTTTTGTCAATGAAGGAAAACAAGATAGGGTCGAAAAGAGTGGTGAATAGTGTTTAGAAGAGGGGTGGATTCACTATTCCCTCTAGATTCAAGCGAAGGGTTATTTTCGGCAATCCGAGATTTTCCACCGGTTGTGGACCCTCCTTTGGTGAAAATCAATTATTTGAAGTCATTCGTACGCCTGAGCCATTGATGGTTTGCGGTTCTTCAATGGGTTATGAACCATCAATCGGGGAGAAACCACCAATAGTTGTTGTTTGAAATTTCAAGGGTAAAGATCTAGATCGCTTATCTTTAGTATAAATTTATATTAAGTATTAGTGTTCTAATCAAGTGTGTCACATATTTAGGTATCGACGAGCGGGAAAGTATAGTTCTCACCGTAATCAAGTGTGTAGTTTCACACTTATCTCATGGGTTAGATATTATACCGTAATCATTATAATAAAATTTGAAAAGTTGATAAAGTCAGAAAATACGGTATATTAACACTTTTTGTGTAAATGCATTAAATCGGTATTAAAATTGTGGAAGTTATGAAATTGCCCTTAATTGGCTATTATGTTAAAAAGTGATATTTTGGGCCTCATGTGACAAATGGGCCATACGAATTACTTGATAAATTGGCTAAGTGTGAAAATTGTGAAAAGGGCCTCATGTGATTAATGGGCCAACTTGCTAGATTGATTAATGGGCCAAATTGTTAAGATCGATTAATGGGCCAAATTGCTAGATTGCTTAATGGGCCAACTTGTATTATGGGCCTTATGTTGAAATCATTATATGAATATTGCTATGCTTTGTATATGCATACATGATTGCATGGGTTGGGATAAAATTGAAGAGAAGTTCTGGTGGCTCTGCCACAATCTAGTTCGGGTGGCTCGCCACAATCTAGTGGCTCGCCACAATCTAGTTCAGTGGCTCACAATCTAGTGGCTCGCCATAATCTAGTTCGGTGGCTCAACCACAAACATTTTAAATGGCTTTATGCTGCGATTGGTGTGTTGGCGGGGTGATTGACTTGATCCCACAGTGTCTTTGGTTAATGTACGGTGGTGTGTAGCGGATGGAAATTAGGCTTGGTTGGGATTTGCATATCACATGCATTTTATATTTGATATATATGGTACATTTGTAAATGGGCTCAAGCCCAATTAAATGCTTATATGGTTTTGGCCCAGTGGACACGGTAAGTGGGTTACACACTGAGTTCTAAGTAACTCACCCCGTTTTCTTACCCTTCTCAGGTAATGATAATTGATGGAGGCTTGGGCCGGGGATAACTTCGCGTGGAGGCCATACTACGAATGATGAGTTATATAAACTCTGAACTTCTTTTAAGTATTTTTATTTAAGTACTTTTTCAATTGCGATGTAATAAGGCCTCTGGTATTATTTTTATGGATTTTTATTTGTGGATGGATTTTAATATGTTTTAAATACTAAAAGGGGACTATTTTAAAATTTATAATGTTTTCCTTAATTTTTCGTATAAAAAGGGGTTTTTCTTAAATATTTCAAACTCGTAAAAATGTCTGTGAAAACTCTTTTATAAATTTTGTTTCCAAATCTCTTGTGAATGTAGTTTTAAACTTCTTGAAAAATTTAACCAATTATTTCTCTGAGATCAATTTTTAAACTCTTATGCCCTAAAAAAACATAGATTTCAAATTAACCTCGGTTTTTGATGAACTTCACCTCCAAAATAGTTTTTGAAAATCTGTTTTCTTTAAATCATTGATGACTAGAT
Source organism: Gossypium rotundifolium (assembly GCA_025506655.1). Taxonomy (NCBI): domain Eukaryota; kingdom Viridiplantae; phylum Streptophyta; class Magnoliopsida; order Malvales; family Malvaceae; genus Gossypium; species Gossypium rotundifolium. Next base: position 147,047,292 of record CP106722.1, read on the forward strand.
GTATGTTCGATTTGTGTAGCATGCCAAGTCTGGTCTTAACGCATAGGCCGGGTTTGGGGTGTTACATTTTATGGTATGAGAGCCAATTTAAAACTCGGCTGTGGTTTGGGTTCAACAACAATTTTAGTTTAAAAACTGTTTAAATTTCTAGACTTTATGTTTTGAAGGTAGTATGGCACCACTAGCATCCGGCACCAAGTCAAGTATCTGTATATTGAATGTTTATTATTGTGATATGATCATAGGAACACTCTAGAACTTCTAGTTTTAAGTGTTAAAAATGGTAGAGATCGAGACTATAGAATGTGATTCCGAAAACAACTCTATCTCTTATAACTCATAAAATATCGTTAAGAAACACTGAAATAGTATTCTGATTCATAAAACTTGTAATCAGATTAAACCGAATTAGTCATTATGAGCACTAGAAGACGTGGACGTGGTAGACGTGGCCGTGGTAGAGGACGAGGTGCTAGGGTTGCGTCTAAAGCATCAGGTCATATGTCGAAAATAGACGCACGGCGTCACCCGAGAGTGAGACTGGATCACATGACCATACAAGAGAGGACAATACTTTGACTCAAGCAATGTTGCGAGTTCTAGAAAGGGTCGCTAGGACTAGAACTGGGCCAGCAGCTCGTGGATCTATATTGGAACGACTTAAATCAAGTGGTGCCAAAGTTTTTAGAGATGTCTCCGGTGTAGCTCTGAATGTTGTGGAATATTGGCTCGAGGTAGTGGAATGAATCATGGACGATTTGGAGTGCACCACCGAGCAAAAGCTAAGAGGAACCGTGTCCTTGTTAAGGGACGAGGCGTATCAATGGTGGCTTACTGTTCGAGAAGGCACTGAGGCTGCATTGGTTACTTGGGATTTCTTCAAAGCTACTTTCCAAGGGAAGTATGTTGGGACAAGTTATGTGGATGCTCGGAGGAAGGAATACCTGAATTTGGTTCAAGAAAATAAGACGGTGGCAGCTTACGAGGCAGAATTTCTTTGCTTGAGCCGTTATGCTCGCACAATAGTGCTTGGTGATCATGAGTCTTGTGTATGCTTTGAAGATGAAATTTGAATGATGAGTTCTTGGTCTTGATAGCCCCACAAAAGTATAGACTTTTGCCTTGCTTGTGGAGAAAGCTAAGATAGCCGAAGAGGCTAAGAACTCAGAACGCCAGAACCAGGAAAGAGTCAGAGGCAAGAGGGATTTTAAGAACACAGGTTCTGCTAAAAGGTTCTAGAAGAGGCCTCGAAATGATGAGCCAGCTCAAGCTAGAGCACCTGTAACTACCAACCAGAGTCGAGACTGTGATGACTATGGGAAACGACACCCTGAGGAATGCTGGAGGAGAACTGGTAGTTGTTATAAATGTGGTTCCATGGATCATCAGTATAAGAATTGCCCTCGACAGACTGCTCTGACTCAGGAAGCTCGTAACCCTGATGTACAGCCAGCCAGAGGCGCTCAACAGCCACCGAGAGGCCATAGACCAGGTCGTGGTTGTAATGGTGTTGGACGTGGTCAAGGTACACTAGGTCGAGGTAATAGCTTTAGAGGTAACGCGGAGGCAAGACAACCGGGGTTGGTCTATGCGATCAGGCGTCGGGAAGATGGCGATGCACCTGATGTGATAACTGGTACGTTCTTCATCTTTGATGTACCTATTTCTGCTTTGATAGATATCGGGTCTACCCACTCGTATGTTGCTAGTGCCATATCTGGAAACCTGGATATTAGATATGAGATTATCGATAGAGAGATGACGGTAATTAATCCTTTAGGACAGTCTGTAATCGTGAATAAATTATTTAGAGACGTGCCCTTAGAAATCCAAAGAGAAATATTTTTAGCGAATTTGATGGAATTGCCTTTCGGCGAGTTCGATCTTATTTTGGGCATGGATTGGTTGGTGAAGCACCGGGCGCAATTAGATTGTGCTGAAAAGTGGATGTCAATAAGGACTGTGGATGATAATGAGGTAGTGGCGATAAGCGAGTGAAGGAACTTCTTGGCAAATCTGGTATCTACTTTAAAGGCAAAAAAGTTGGTGCGAAAAGGGTATGGAGCGTTCTAGCCTTCCTTAGTGTTTCGGATGCCAAGGAATTATCGGTGGAAGGTGTGAGAATAGTGAAAGAATTTCTAGATGTCTTTCCCAAAGAACTTCCTAGTCTACCACCAGATCGGGAAGTAGAATTTGGCATCGAGCTTTTACTCGAAACTGCTCCAGTATCTATTGCTCCTTATAAAATGGCACCGAAGGAGTTAGTGGAGCTTAAAGCTCAAATTCAAGAATTGTTAGATCGGGGATTTATCCAACCGAGTGTGTCTCCGTGGGGAGCACCAGTTTTGTTCGTCAAAAAGAAGGATGGGTCGATGCGTATGTGCATTGATTATAGGCAGTTGAATAAATTGACGATCAAGAATAGGTATCTATTATCGAGAATCGGTGACCTGTTTGATCAATTGAGAGGAGCTTCAGTTTTCTCCAAGATTGATTTGAGATCGGGTTATCATCAACTTAAGGTTAAAGAGGCAGATATTCATAAGACGGCATTCCGAACTCGTTATGGACATTATGAGTTTTGGTGATGCCGTTTGGTTTGACCAATGCACCAGCTGCATTTATGGACATGATGAACCGAGTCTTTCAACCCTATCTAGACCGGTTCGTAGTGGTGTTCATAGATGATATCTTGGTATATTCGAGAATGAGGAAGAGCATGACTCACATTTGCACATTGTGTTGCAAATTTTGTGAGATAAGCAACTTTATGCCAAATTCAGTAAATGCAAATTTTGGTTGAAGGAAGTGACTTTCTTGGGTCATGTGGTGTCAGCCGAAGGAATAAGAGTTGATCCTCAGAAGGTAGAAGCTGTATTAGAATGGAAACCACCGAAGTCAGTGGCTGAGGTTTAGAGTTTCTTGGGTTTGGCTGGTTACTATAGATGCTTTGTTGAGGGGTTTTCATTGATTCTTTGCACCCCTAACTAAGCTCTGCGAAAGGAGTACCGTATGTGTGGACTCATAAACAACAATAAAATTTGGCGAAGAAGATTTTGACTAAGCGCCAAGATCTTGATTCAACCCGAGGCTGGATAAGAGTTTATCGGTTATTGTGATGCGTCACACACGAGTTTAGGATGTGTGTTGATGCAAGGAGGAAAAGTGGTGGCTTATGCTTCTCGTCAGTTAAGGCCGCACGAAGTTAACTATCCTACTCATGACTTGGAGTTGGGTGTGGTGGTGTTTGCTTTAAAGATTTGGAGGCACTATCTCTACGGTGAGAATTCGATCATTTATACGGACCATAAGAGTCTTAAGTACCTCCTTACCTAAAAGGAGTTGAACTTGAGACAGCGGATATGGGTGGAGTTGTTAAAGGACAAGGACTATGATTTCTCAATCAAGTACCATCCTGGAAAGGCTAACGTGGTGGCAGACGCGTTGAGTTGTAAGGTAGTATCAGAATTAAGAGCAATGTATGCTCATCTTAGTTTGTATGAAGATGGCAGTCTGCTAGCGAAACTTCAGGTGAAGCCATTGTGGTTAGATCAAATCAAGGAAAAGCAGTTATCAGATGAAAAATTGGGTCTTTTAATGCGACAAGTTGAAAGTGGTATAATAGGGGACTTTGGATTGAACAAGGATGGCGTTTTCATGGAAGAGTTTGTATGCCCATGGATTTGGATTTGAGACAAATGATTTTACGAGAGGCGCATAGTAGCCCCTATGCTATGCACCCCGGAGGAAATAAGATGTATCGGGATCTCCGTGAGCAATATTGGTGGCCAGGGTTGAAGCGAGAGGTTACTAATTTTGTGGGTAAGTGCTTGACTTATTAACAAGTGAAGGCGGAACATCAATTACCATCGGGATTATTGCAACCGGTAAAGATTCCTCTATGGAAATGGGAGCGGATAACGATGGATTTTGTTAGTGGGTTACCCTTAACACCTACTAAGAAAGATTTTGTTTGGGTAGTAGTTGATCGATTAACGAAGACTGCTCATTTTCTACCAGTTCGTACGGATTACTCGCTGCAGAAGTTGGCTAACCTGTATGTATCTGAGATCGTGAGGTTGCATGGGGTACCAGTGTCTATTATTTCAGACAGGGATCCTAAGTTTACATCACGATTTTGGAAAGCTTTATATGAGGCTTTGGGAACAAAGTTAAACTTCAGTATGGCTTTTCATCCCCAGTCAAATGGTCAGTGAGAAAGAGTAATTCAGATTTTGGAAGACATGTTAAGGGGTTGTGTGATCGACTTCAGAGGTAGTTGAGAGGATTTCCCACCGTTGGCAGAGTTTGCGTATAATAACAGATACCAATCCAGTATCCAAATGGCGCCCTATGATGCTTTATATGGTCGTAGGTGTCATACCCCTACTTGTTAGACTGAATTGGGGGAACGACAGTTGTTGGATCCTGAATTGATATCTTAGATGGAAGAAAAGGTAAAGGTGATTCGAGCGCGATTAAAGGAAGCTTCGGATAGACAAAAGTCGTATGCGGATCTGAAGCGTAAGGATATTGAGTTTGTAGTGGGAGATTAGGTCTTTCTGAAAGTCTCACCTTGGAAGAAGATTTTCAGATTTGGAAGGAAGGGCAAGTTGAGCCCTAGGTTCATTGGACCGTACCGTGTGTTAAAGCGTGTAAGACCAGTGGCCTATCAGCTTGAATTACCTCTAGAGTTGAGTCAGATTCATAGTGTCTTCCATGTTTCTATGTTGAGGCGTTATAGATTGGATCCGTCTCACATAGTACCGGTAGAAGAAGTGGAATTAAGGCCAGACTTGTCTTTCGAGGAAGAACCAGTGAAAATCTTAGACCATGATGTTAAGGTGCTAAGAAAGAAGACTGTGCCGTTGGTTAAGGTTCTATGGCGTAATCACCTCTTTTAACCAGGTAAAAATCGAGGACGAAATTTTCTTTAAGGGGGTAGAATCGTAACATCCTAAAAATTGAGTATCGATATGTTGCATGTTTTTGGTGCTTAGCTTGTAAATGATTCAATTTGTGTGCTTATTATAGTCTTAAGAAGGCTCGGGATTTATTCAGAATTAGAATAAATTTTAGTAATGAGTATTTTATTGAAGTGGATCAAGTGACCTTGATGTTTAAGGAAAATTAAGTGTCAAAAACTAGCACAAGATGAGATAGTAGTAAAGTAAAGTTGGCGCCATAAGTGTTGCTTGAGGGGAGAGGTTCGAATACCATGGATTGCATTTTGGTGACTTTTATTTTTGCACCTTTATAGCATGTGTCAGTCAAGCCTTATTTTTGGTAAAGGTGGACTATTTCTTTTATGGCAAGGTGGCTAATGGTTAAGGTAAGCATGGAACTTGGGGAAAGAAATCCTAAACTTATGGAATGTAGGGGGAGCACAAGGCACTTCTTAAGGGATGTGTTTTGGAAAGTTGGAATGGCCAAGCTTGTCCATGAACTTGGACGGTTTTGTGGACTAGGGGGTGGCCGAATTTTTGTGGTAGACTTTGGTAAAGATGTGTAGTTAGTGTGTAATCCCATTTGGTCATTTTTGTTCTCCCAAAACACCTTTTCTTTTCATCTTTTTCTCTTATAGTCGAATGTGCTTGATGCTTTGGGTAAACATCTTTGTTTTTCTTCTTTTTGTCTTCTCCTTTTGACTATTTGGTCATATTTTGCCAACCTCTCAAGTGCTTCATTTTGTGCTTCTCTCCTAGTGCCGAAAATATCAAACACAAAAGCCATTTCTTTTTCTTCTTTCTTCCTCATTGCCGAATGCACCATTGTCCCAAACTCTATTCCTTGCTCTTCTCTTACCTTTGAAAACCGAATCATAAACCTCTCATCATTATTCTCTTTCTTTCTCCATTTTTCTCATCCTTTAAACACATTTCTTCCTTCATATTTCTTCCATGGCCGAATGTTAAAGACCATCACCATAGCCAAATCTTTTTCCTTTCTTTTATATATATCATAGCCGAATCTTCCCTTCCTCATAGATTTATTCTCAATCATTTATTCTATTCAAACTTTGGACCATCGGTAAGAATCATCTTCTTTTTGCTAATTGGTCACCTTGGCCAAATCTATAGGTTGTCTTGGAAGAGTCTTTTAAATCGAATAATCGTTCATTCTCTTAGACGATTTCTTACGTTATTTTTTAGTGAATTAGTGGAGAGCGAATCATTATCTCTTGAAGTCATCTTGAAATCATTTGAATTTGGATCATAACTTTCAAGGGATTCTTTTGGAATCATTGAATTTTAAGGTAAGCCGAATTCACCCTTTTAAACCAATAGTCTTAAATTCTGATATATTGTTAGGACTAATAATCTTTTGTCAATGGAGGCAAACAAGATAGGGTCAAAAAAAGTGGTGAATAGTGTTTAGAAGAGGGGTGGATTCGCTATTCCTCTAGATTCAAGCGAAGGCTATTTTCGACAATCGAGATTTTCCAGGGTTGTGGACCCTCTTCGGTGAAAATCAATTATTTGAAGTCATTCGTACTCTTGAGCCATTGATTTGCTCGTGGTTCTTCAACGGGTTATGAACCATCAATCGGGAGAAACCACCAATAGTTGTTGTTGAAATTCGAGGGTAAAGATCTAGATCGCTTATCTTTAGTATAAATTTATATTAAGTATTAGTGTTCTAATCAAGCGTGTCACGTATTTAGGTATCGACAAGCGGGAAAGTATAGTTCTCACCGTAATCAGGTGTGTAATTTCACACTTATCTCATGGGTTAGATATTATACCGTAAGCATTAGAATAAAAATCGTAAAGTTGGTAAAGTCAAAAAATACGATATATTAACACTTTCTGTGTAAATGCATTAAATCAATATTAAAGTTGTGGAAATTACAGAATTGCCCTTAATAACTTATTATGTTAAAAAGTGATATTTTGGGCCTCATGTGACAAATGGACCATATGAATTATTTGATAAATTGGCCAAGTGTGAAAATTGTGAAAAGGGCCTCATGTGATCAATGGGCCAAATTGCTAGATTGATTAATGGGCCAAATTGTTAAGATCGATTAATGGGCCAAATTGCTAGATTGCTTAATGGGCTAACTTGTATTATGGGCCTTATGTTGAAATCATTATATGAATATTGATATGCTTTGTATATGCATACATGATTGCATGGGTTGGGATAAAATTGAAGAGGAGTTCTGGTGCTCTGCCACAATCTAGTTCGGTTGGCTCTGCCACAATCTAGTTCGGGTGCCTTTGCCACAATCTAGTGGCTCTGCCACAATCTAGTTCAGGTGGCTCAGCCACAAACATTTTAAATGGCTTTATGCCTGCGATTGGTGTGTTGGCGGGGTTGGTTGACTTGATCCTCACAGGTGTGCTGGTTGGTACAGGTGGTGTGTAGCGGATGGAAATTAGGCTTGGTTGGGATTTCCATATCACATGCATTTTATATTTGATATATATGGTACATTTGTAAATGGGCTCAAGCCCAATTAAATGCTTATATGGTTTTGGCCCAGTGGACACTGTAAGTGGGTTACACACTGAGTTCTAAGTAACTCACCCCATTTTCTTACCCTTCTCAGGTAATGATAATTGATGGAGGCTTGGGCCGGGGATGACTTCGCATGGAGGCCATACTACGAATGATGAGTTATATAAACTCTGAACTTCTTTTAAGTATTTTTATTTAAGTACTATTTCAATTGCGATGTAATAAGGCCTTTGGTATTATTTTTATGGATTTTATTCGTGGATGGATTTTAATATGTTTTAAATACTAAAGGGACTATTTTAAAATTTATAATGTTTTCCTTAATTTTTCGTATAAAAGGGTTTTTCTTAAATATTTCAAACTCGTAAAAATGTCGTGAAAACTCTTTTATAAATTTTGTTTCCAAATCTCTTGTGAATTTAGTTTTAAAATTCTTTAAAAATTTAACCAATTATTTCTTTGAGATCAATTTTTAAACTCTTATGCCCTAAAAAAACATAGATTTCAAATTAACCTCGTTTTTTGATGAACTTCACCTCCAAAATAGTTTTTGAAAATCTGTTTTCTTTAGATCATTGATGACTAGATGTATGTTCGATTTGTTTGGCATGCCAAGTCTGGTCTTAATGCATAGGCCGGGTTTGGGGTGTTACAGTGAGTGAATCTCGAAAGTCTCCGATCCTCGAGCTAGCTTGGTGACACTATAAGACAAGGGAAAAGAAAGAGGAGTAAGCTTTAAAGCTTATGTAATAGGTGAATCTGACCCTAATCAAAATGGTGGTTTCGGGACCACGAATCCGAGCCCGATAAATATTTAATATTTATATTTTGAGTTTATTTTATGTGAATTGATGTGTGTGAAAGTCTCGTGGAAAAATTTAATCATTTGAGTATTTAATTTAACAAAAAGGATTAAGTTGCTAAGGTGATAAAAGTAGTGAGCATGAAATTAGAAGGGTAAAGTGAATTGTTTATTAAACTTAAGGAGTTGCATGTCAAATTCCCCATAATTGTAGTATAGTGGACGGTAATCATGCTATGAATATTATATTTGTTTTAGTATATTATAATTAAAGTAATATTATATTATAAACATGCTATAATATTTGTTAAAGGATTAAAAGTAAAAGAAAGAAACTATTTTCTTCATTCCTTCTTCCCGAATTCACCTTCAAAAGAGGAAAAAAAAAAAACAAAACTTCATCTTCTTCATTCGGCCGGTTGCATGTGTTAAGCAAGGTGAGATTTTGAACTTTAACTTAACAATCCATCTTTGAAATTGGTTGATTTCTTTGATCACCATTGAAAACAAGTAGAAATTGATAATGTTAGGCATGATGAAGTTTGGCCATGGTGATGATTTATGATTTGGTTTGTTAATAAACTTAGATAATATGAGAAGAAGTAGCTTGAGCTTGTAAGAAAATTGTTTTAAATTTAGGCATGGGGATGCCCTTATATTCGGCCGAATGTGAGACCACCATTCATGAACTCTTTTCTCTTGTTTTGATGTTCGGTCATACATGTATAGTGTAATTGGCCATGGATGATTAGTTATAGTTAGATATAGTTATTGGGTGAGCTAAGTATAAGAGTCAATTGCTTGAAGTAAATTAGAGGAAGGGTAAAACGATAGAAGGAAGAATTTTAGAGAATTCTAGGGACCTAATGATCATTCGGCCATTGAGGAGAAATCCCAATTGGTTGCAATTAGTATTTGATTGCATTGTGAGTTAAATTGATTAAGTTGAATGTTTAAATTTTTGTGTGATTATTGTTTTAAATTAAATAAATGAAGTAGGAAATCCGGTTCCTAGTTTTCTTAAATTAAGCTATGTGCATTTTGTTTTGTTGAGCAAATGGATGGAATGAATGTAAATAAAACTTATTTGACATTTCTTAGATCGGGAACAAAAGAGAAAGAACTAGATCGAGGCAAAACAAAGGTTCTTGAATAGCGATTTACGGACTATCAACAACCGAGGTAAGTCCTTTAGCTAAAATATGTTAACGATTTAATTATGATTATATACAATAGTATGAATTGCTGAATTTTTGTACCTATTTATATTATGGCGGATGTATAGAGGCATAGTTGGTTGATGATTAAAGTTGGTTATGTGAAATAAATTGTTGGATTGAATAATGATACAGTGATTTTATTGGTTTAATGTGAACGAGCCCAATTGAATTAGACATATGTATATAATAGTTATGAAGAGTGTGTGGAGAATGTTTGATTACATTGATTTGCTTCGGGCTTTTACGCCTAGTAGGCTTTGTGCCGGTGTTACTTATCGGGCTTTTACGCCTAGCAGGCTTTGTGCCGGTGTTACTTATCGGGCTTTTACGCCTAGCAGGCCTTGTGCCGGTGCTACTTATCAGCCTTTCGCCTAGCGAGCTTGAAGCCGGTGATGTGTTTTGCAAAAGAGAAACCGAATATTTGTTCAAGGCAAATTAAAGCTAATTTATTTAGTCAATGGCTCAGGTAAGTATGTAAGGTATGTTATATTGACATTTCTTGAGTCAAGCTAATACTATGAGAACTACGTTATGTATGTTGAGGTTAAAATGCATGTGTGAGTATCATATGATTGAAATTGAGAGTAAATGTGCTATTATGGAAATTTGGTTTTCAAGTATAAATGTTAAGAATAAATGAAATTTCCATGTGATATACTTATATGAAATTTAAAGAAATGTAGGTCGAAGGAAATGATTTCTAATTTACTTGGGTTAATGAATTATTAGTATTCGACCTTGTATAAGTAATATACTTAAGTGCTTATGTGAAATGCTATAAGTTGAATGTTTTAATTTCGCAAATATTTGAATGTTTTATTATCATGAGTTTAGGACTTACTAAGCTAGTAAGCTTATTTGTGTGAAATGTTCTCCTTTGTTTTATAGATTTTGGTTACGTTACGGACTCGAGAAGGATCTTCAAGAAAGTCAACGACACTATCGTCTTCTTTTGGTATTTTTAAATTTTGGCTATGACTTAAAAGGCATGTATAGGCTGGATGAAGTTTTCGAAACATACAATGTTTGATCTTGTACATGAATATAGTCATGCGAAAATGGCTATTTCCTTTGGTTATGTATCGTTTCTATGTTTGAATTTTATAACTTGCTCGTATGTAAATGGATGTTTTAAATTTGATCATAGCCTAAATTATATATGGGATTTGTTTCTGGTATATATGTATGGTTAAGGTATAGAGTTTAAATAAATTGAGTAAGGAAGTTATAAACTAGTTAATCATATTTTTGTTATGAAACAGTTTTTAGTTGCAGTAGTGATGTGATTTTGAAAAATCACCAAAAATAGGAGAAATTGAATTAGAAAGTGAATAAGACATATAATTAAAGTTTATTGTGTCTATTTTGATATGAAAGAAACAAGTTAGGCAAAGGAATTATATATTATGAGATATTTAAGTATTAGTGAGACTTGTCCTGAATGAATTCGTGAGTCCCTGTTCTGTCTTGGAAAAATTGTTAAAATTGTAAAAAATAATTATGGAGCATAGTTTATATATTTAGAATCCTTAATGAGTCTATTTTTGATTGGAATAAACAAGAACATTATTTAAATTTTGTACAATGAGATAACTGAGTTTTTGTAAAGATAGGTCAGAATTATCAAACAGTGAAATAGGGGTAACTTTGATGAATAAACTGTACTAATTGGCCACATGAAAATTCTGGAAAAATTATGGTAAACAGTTATATGAGTCTAGTTTCAAGGAAAATTTACGGATCTAAATTTTGAGTTTTGTAACTCGAGTTATGGTCAATTTAGTCAGCCTGATGCAGTTGGACAGATTTAAATTTTTATGCCCCAAACTAGTAGTCAAGTCTAGTAATGCCACATACTCGACTCCGGCAAAGGTTTCGGGTAAGGGGTGTTACAGCTTAGTAAGTTCCTATGCAAATAATAGGCATTATAACATACATTTAACACATAATTAACATGATGTAAATTAACATAAATGTCATTTTAAATCTCATAGTCAAACTTAATCACAAACTCCCCGAGGGTTCATCACATATCGAGCTCATTAAGCATGAGTCTTATGTACATACCTGTACCCAAGTGAAACATACCAAAGTCTTTCACAACTTTAACATTTCTGTCGAGCTACCCGTTGAACCACTTGGAATATTAAAGGATACTCGGGACACCTCACATTCATAGTACCATACCAATGCCATATCCTAGATATGGTCTTACATAGGATCTCATATCGATGCCAATAGCCCAGCTATGGTCTTATACGAAGTCTAATATGGATGCCATATCCCAAATATGGTCTTACACGAAATATCAATAACCCTAATGTCATGACATTTGTATTCTAACTATTCCTAGGGTTTAATCGGGATTTTCTCGCTTGTCAAATTTTGTCGATTACGTTCAAGGAGTCGATCTTGATTCATACACTATTAAAGAATTTAGAATATAAATAAAACAATGCATTATTTACATACGAACTTACCTCGGTACAAAAATAGTAGGAATGGGACCCAATCGTCAAATACTTTATTTTTCCCCTGATCTAGGTCCGAACCTCATTTCTCTTGATCTATAATAGCAAATTTAACTCATTTATTATTCAAATTATTCAATTCAGTCCAAAAATCACATTATGGAAAATTACATTTTTGCCCCTAAACTTTGACATATTTACATTTTTTCCCCTAGGCTAAAAAAATGAAATCTATTCAATTTCTTCGATTCCCAAGCCTAGCCGATCCTCTTTTATACTTATAGCAGTTCACATTTTTCATTTAATCACACTTTTACACACATTTTATAATCTTTTTACAAATAGGTCCGTTTGACATTTTCATCAAAAACCACCTAGCAAAAGTTGTTTATCACACATCAAACATGCATATTCCACCATTAGACATCAAAATACACAAATATCCAATATGGGTCAAACCCTAGACCTTGATTATTCCTTAAATTATTAGTAGAAATAGATAGATCAAGTTACAAGGATCTCAAAAACATGAAAATCTTTAAAAACGGGGCTAGAACGGACTTACAATCGAGCTTGGAAGCTTGACAAACCCTAGCTATGTATCCCTCTTGTAAATTTCAGCCAAGAGGTTGAAGATGATAAATATTGTCTTTTAATTTGATTATTAATTCATTTAATTAGCTAAATGACCAAAATGCCCCTAACTTAAAACATGAAAATTCTTTTACTCCATGTCCATTTTTGTCCACTAACTTAACCAATGGTATAATTACCATCTAAGGACCTTCAATTTAAAATTTAATAGCAATTAGACATCTCTAGCATGTAGAACTCAACTTTTGCACTTTTACAGTTTAGTCCTTTTGACTAAATTGAGTGCCCAAATGTCAAAATTTTCGAACGAAATTTTCACGAAATCATTCCATGAAACCTCTTACCATAAAAATATAATAAAAATGAACTTTACTACGTCGAATTTGTGGTCCCGAAATTACTGTTCCGACTAGGCCCAAAATCGGGCTGTTATAGATACAAGAATGCATATTTTGAAATATACGAACAAACTATTGTCTAAGCTTGCAATTACCATATACCATCATTTCAAATTCATGCATATTACCACATCATTTCATACTATACTCAATTTTCACATGCTATCATATTTAATTTGTTTGACAAATATCTCAATTCACATCACTTGCTATATAAATAGCTTTTCACATATAAATCCACATTTCATTTATACAATGGCATTACCCATTCCATAATCAATTCATGAGTACATAATTTATATATTTCATTTGCTCACAACATATTTCACATTCCATTTGCAATCCACTATCTCATTTCCATTTCACATACCATGCCATTTCAATATCAATTATAAAACTTTATTATTTATTTACCCCTTTTAACACGACTCGAACTCAGACGGATACACAGATCCAACCAACACACCAGTTTGGCACACAGTGCCTCGTCAGATAAATCAAAAGTAATAACTGCGCCCAACACTATATAAATTGACACCTAGTGTCTCATCGATTAAACCAAAGTGAATTGGCACCCAGTGCCTCATCGACTCAAGGTCGAAGAAATCCCTAAACTTTTCCTATGCTATGGATGGCCATCTATATCCGACTCAGCCTGATACAGTTAATAGGGTTCCATTTCACTTTTCAAATACAACCAATATCCAATTCTCATATTTGCACATTATCACATATAAACATATATTCATTTCAATTTCCAAATACTCAATATATTCATAACATATACCAAATTAATCCAATTCAATCAACTATGAATTCAATTCAATTTTAAAGCACAATAGTTCTCACCTCCAATGCTTACCATATGCAATAATTCAAGATGCAATAATTTACAACTTAGTTTGGATCAAATCGTGGATTTCGAGCTATTCGATGTCTATTTTATCCTTCCCCTTTTTAGTCGAGGATTCTGGTATGGCGTTAGCTATAGAATTAAAACAGTTAAAATACATCAATACTACACAATTCAATTCCACCTTGAACGTTTCAATTTTTACACAACATTTACTTAAATTTCAATTTAGTCCCTAAACCGAGACTAATTTTTAACTTCCACATTTAATCCTATATTTTTTATACCAATTTCACTTTAAGCTAAATTTAGCTTCTTATTTTCAATTAAACCCTTAAAATTTGAAATTTTCACACTTTAGTCCCTATTACTCAAAATTAACAATAAATTCTACAATTTAGTCCTTTTCTATTTCTAACTAAAAAAATCTATCAATTTAGCCCTTAATAATCAAACTATTCAACAATAATAACATCCAAAATTCTAAGCAATACCAAAAAATTACAACAGAGGTTGGCTAGCACAAAGTACCGGGATTCCAAAAACGTAAAAATTACAAGTATAGAGACTAAATTGCGTTAACCAATTTGAATTTGAACGTCAAAGCCCTTATAGTCGTGTGTTCTCCTTTGCTTTTTTCTCTCTCTCTTTCTTTTTCTTTCTCTTCTTTGATAAATTTTGCATGCATCCACTTTTATTTCTTTAATTCTTTTTTATTATTTTAATTCCTTTTTATTTTGTTTTGTTTTATTTTTATTTTATTAATATTATAACATATATATATATATATAATAAGTTAACATATATAAATATATAATCATCATTAATGCTGTCCACTTAATGAAACAAAGGTATAATTGTTTCTTTAGTCTCTTTAATTTATTTGAATCTATAATTCTACTTCTAGTACTTATGCAATTTGATCCCTACACCTTAACAACTTATAAATCATGCAAATTCACTTAACAAAAATCTAATTACCTACACAACTAACATCGCAAATATGTCCAATTTTTGATAATGGAATCCTGAGAATGTACTTTCTAACACCCCTGACTATCGAGTCGTTACATGGGTCGTGACATTGGATATTTAGAATAATATGATTTTCACAACTCTAAGACATGCTTGGTGTGGAATTAGAGTTTGCCATTAGCCTTGGAAAAGAAGAACATGAAGAAACAACCCGATAAATTGATTTTTCTGTAACACCCAACAACCCAGCCTAGAAGTTTAGATCGAATCCCGGAGGTCACATTGATCACCGAAATGATCTGAAACCAAATTTACAAAACAAATTGTCAAAACATTGTTCCAAACGCAGTTTGCTAAATTTGAACTAAATCATTTAACCTTTTAAGATTTAAAATAGAAAATTTAAGTTACATCATAATCATTTGGAATTCAAATTCCATAGTTTCTAGAAATCAGTCCAAAAGCAATTTATGGAAACCCATAATAGAAATTTACCACAGTCCCTCTATAATACGTATAGTCCAATTGAAACTAAAAATTTGATACGAAATACTTTATTTATCCAAATCAAATGTCATCCATCTGAGGTCTCTAATCACCGAGTCTAGATACAAAAAAACGAAAATATTGAAAAGGGAAAACTAAGGAGTGAGCTTCACGAGCTTAATGTGAGTCTGAAACACAACTAAAAGACGAAAATCAAAGTGACACGACTCGAACCTTAGATCACAAGTAAGTAAATAGCATACATAACCACAGAAGCAGACACATATTTTTCAATATCTCAGTACTCGCATAATCAGATGTATATAATAAATGTTCAGTCAACTAATTGGATGTGTATGAATGCAACAAGTATTAAAAACCCACCCATCCAACTAAATGCCTCTCGACCACCACCATCACATATGAGCTATGTAAGCCTATCCAACCATGCACACCACATAGGACCTCGAAAGGCCCATCCAACCCTACACACCACGTATATGGACCAAGCCACTCAAATGTTAATATGCAGCAGAGCTGACATATATGTCGTACTGTACAGTAGGCCATTATAATGATGTAATGCAGTTGAAACTGCCAAAATAGATTAGACTTTCTTCTCTTCGCAACCAAACCCAGAATTTTATGCAAATGCATATATGCAAACAGATCACTAACAGACTTACAGAGATAATGTAATCAACTTACAGACATACACACATCAGTCAAACAAAATCAGAGGTGCACTTATTCATTCGACTAGATTCGAAATCAAGTATGTTCGTTTCTATTTTACCAATAACATCACATAAATGATCTAATAAACTCACGCTCTAATTACACACAGACGCATAAATCCAAACCAATCGAAGTCTCTATCGACTTTACTAAGGCATAAATGAGAGTCAGAACACACAGAAACTCAAACGTGTTAAAGATTAACACAGAACAAAAAATAGCGAAATAAGGCCACACGGCCATGTGCCCCGGCCATGTAAAAGTAACTAGGCCGTATGGGGCTCAACACACCCTTGTGAAGGAGGCTCGTGCCCGTGTGAAAGGAGGTATATGCCCGTGTGACTATGACACACGCTCGTGACCCAAGAACATGGCTGTGTGAACAACCCGTGTAACTCTCTGTCTAATTTGGCTAAAATTAAGGTGTAGGGTAGACACGGTCGTGTGAAAGTCTCACATACCCATGTGCCCACGGGACACGGCCGTGTGTCCATAACACACGCCCGTGTGAATATCAATTAAAAATCCCCAAATTAGCCACAAGATCATGTGGCACCAAAAAAATTGCCCAAATATCAGCCACACGGCCTTGTGGCACCAATTTCATCCAGAATCCTTAATCCTTGATTCCACATGGTCGTGTGAACCGACACACACTCGTGTGGCCACCGTGTGGTAAAGAAACACCTTAAAGCGACCGAAAAATCATGAATTAGCAGCCACAATGAAATCCCTAATTAGTACGGGTTCAGAAACACACCTTAAAATGGAATCTCTAGCACCAAAACCTGACCGATTCACCTCCTCAACACAATTCTGAAAACTCATTTACAAAAAATACCGATTTATTATCATCATACCAAACGAAAGCAAATGAATAACCAAAAATTGCTATACAAAAATCAAAGAACACTACTTACCCCGCTCGATTCCTTGAACTATTCAAACAACAACAACGAAATCCGATGGAACCCAATGATTTCAAACATAAATTAAAAAGGAGAATTCAATGGAAGAGAAACATCAAGTTTTGAAATCTCGAAGAAGAATAAAGAAGAAAAAAAAATAGACATGTGAAAGTAGGAGAGAAAATAAAAGAACGTGAAACAGATTTTGGGAAGTTTCAGAAATCTCTCCTATTTTTCCAAAAACAAAATAAGTATTTTAAACATAAAATCAAAAGTAAACTAAAATTATTTTCCCAAATCACACAGATGAGGACTCAAACTCAAGTCTCAAAGGTACACTAACACACAACCAACCACCAGACCAACAGACCTATTCTGGTACTAAAACACAACAACAAACCCAATTGTCCAATCTAGTCACTTACACTACCTATAAATCTAAAAACTTCTAACCCTAAAATCTTACATTTTCCCTCTTAACCTTTCCCTTACTACACAAATCATAAATGATGACGACTATAATTTTTATGTGTAACCCTAGTAGGTAGAGGGAGGATAAGTTTATAATGATAAACTTTTAATCTGCTACATCCATCAAGTAACTGAATGAATGAGTAAAATTTAACTTCTATTAAAGTTAAACTCTATCTCCTTTAAATTGGGCCACATTATTTTAGACTTAATTTTCAACATAATTGGGCTAAAATCTTAGTGGATGATTTTGCATAAAATATTTTTCGTTGTTTGAAAAATTTTTCTGAAATCATTTTCTAAAAGTTATTTTTAGTGAAACAAACACGACATAAATATGTTTGTTACAAAATATTATAGTATAATTTCTTTTTTTATAATCGAAATTTATTTTATAATAAGACAATATTTTGAAATAGTTAATATCATATATAAACTTAATAACAAATAATGGCTTATTAAACTTAATTTAAATTACATATATTACATATACGATAGTGGATATTGACATTGTAGCGACTTGATTTTTTGTAAGTGTCAGAAAAGTCAGTTTCAAGATTGAATTTGCTAAATTGAACCGTCTGGAAAGTTGAAAAGAAAAAGTAATGAGTCAAATACGGGATTAAAAAATTGGAATTAGCTAGTAATTAAATCGATTAAGTTATTGTATGAATAGTACAGAGACTAAATTGAAACTAGATTGCAAGACGGATAAAATGAGAGAATTGATATAAAGTTTTGAGGAAGTCCTTGTTAAGTAATTTAACGTAGCCTTCAAATTAATTGTTCCATAATTAATTTAAGGTCAGTGGCTAACAATGATTTGAACCATTGAATCTCACTAATTGTAAACACGAAGGCTTAATAGCCATTAATTTATATTATTAAATTTTTGTTAATTAAGGTAAATATACAAGTGTGTGTATATTTGTGGAAGAGAGAAACATTTTTCACCTTCATGTTGCTTCTCCCACAACCGATTCTTAAGAAAAGATAATATCTTTGGTTTCTTCTTCCATTGCCTTGCCTTGATTGCTCGGGTAAAGTGAGTTTCTACTCAAAATTTTGGTGAAATTCTAGCATATGAAAGTAGCTTAATCTAGTCCAAATAATAGATTAGTGAATTGTTAATGTTTTTGGTTATATATCATGGATAGATGTTAAGGTTAGAGAGATAAAGGTTGAGAAATTTGGATAAAAAAGGATGAATATTGATAGTTGGAAGTTCCTGGAGTATATTTACAAAGACAAATTTAGATTTGATTTGAAAAATTGAAAAATATGATGTTTTCAAACTTTAAGCTTTTGAGGGACCAAATTAAATAGATTGTATTTCATATGTTTGATCTATATGCTTCTATATTTAGTATACGAAACTAATGAGCTCTTTATAGTTGAATTTATTGATAGTAGCTAAAGATGAAGCCGATCCATTGAAAGATAAGGGGAAGATGAAAGCCATCAAGGAATACCGATATTGAATTGTGCAAACATAATTTATGTTCCTTACATTTAATTATTAAATAAAAAGGGTGACTTGAATTGACTAGTTATGTATGTTGTGATGGGATATATCTAAAGGCAAGTATTAAAAGTTGTTGATTGAATTACTAGTCATTGTTAAGTAATCACCTTTGATGATAATTATGTAATATTGCTAGTCATTGTCAAGTAATGACCTTTAATGATTATTATGTGATTACATGCGGAAATTATTGGATACTAGTCGTGACATTGAAATCATGCTGTGAAACTTATTTCATTATGTTATAATATTGATTATTAATGTATAAGTCACATTAAACAATGTCGAATAGAGTTTGAGTATAATTAGCATGTCATAGGATTGGTTATTGTTGAAGGGTGTATTCTAACACAATGATGCATTAAATTCTGGCACTTCAGTGCATTACATCTTGTGGAATGTTGGGGGATAATGGAGCCTTTAGGCCCATTCAACACTTATATGTGTATTTTGGAGTGTTAAGGGTTTAACATGAGTTTCCATTCTTTAGTCCACATTCAGTTAATAAGGGCTAATCTTTATAAAATGAAAAGAATTGATATTATGATTCATGAGCACACATTGTTATATATATATATTAAAATGTCCATTGAGAAAGAAACATATTGCTTATATAAGAGATCACGAATTATACTAAATAAATTACTTAAGGTTGGATTGGCATTATGATACAATGGTGATAAAGAATATGTATGCATATGTATGTGTATACAAAGTTAAGGAATATGTTCCTTTTTACATGTTTAATGTTTATTGTTTTGATTTCAAATTATGATTTGCAACATTGAATATACAATACTCATCGTAAAAATTATTTGTGCTTGCACAGATCTTAATTAGGTACTCAAAGTGATCGTGAGTCCGATAACATCCAAGAGATCAACTCTTAACTTATCTAACAGTTGTAATATTCTTATATGTTAAGTCATATATGTAATAGCCCGATTTTAGGGCTAGTCAGAATAGTGGTTTCGAGACCACTAATTCGAGGATGAATAAAATTATTTTGATATTATTTTATGTGTTATGGCATAATTATATGGATGCATGGAAATTTTGGTGTATTAATTTTAGCAATTGTATGCTTAATTGTGAAAAAGGACTAAATCGCATGAAGTGCGAAAGTTCTATTATATAAGGTAGAGGTGTCTAATAGCATTAGAATATTAAATTAGAGGTCCTTAAAGTGAAATTAGGCCATTAAGAGGGTGTGACCGGCCATAGGGAACATGGGATACAAAGGCATTAAATTTTGGTCAAAATTTGGTAGAATTAGGTGATTAAAAATGAATAAAATAAGATAAATAAAAGAGATATCATCTTTTACTATTCATGCTTCTTCTCCACTGAAAATTGAAGGGAAATTAGAGGATTTTGGGGTTCAAACTTTCAGCCAAGCTATTCTCTTGCAAGTAAGTGATTTTAGGGGTCTTTCTTGATAATTTTTGTACTTTTGAAACCCCCAAAGCTTAAGCTAGCTAATGAAGGGACTAATTTGCAAAATGATTCAAAGTTTAGGGACTTTCCATGAGAGTGTTCATATTTTTTTCTAAGTTTTTATGGAAGAAAATGAATGTTAGTAGGTTGAGGAACAACTTTTGTGAAAGGTGATACCATGAAAACACCTAAATAGGACTTATTTATAAAAGTTGTAAATAAGTAATAAATGCATGAAATAATTGGTTTTGTGATTTGTTGTAAGAGAAATAAATGTTCAGCTAGGCTTTTTTAATGAGGAAATGTGATGAAAAATGATTTATGAGCCTAGGGTCAAAATAGTAATTTTGCCAAAGTATGAGGGCAAAATGGTTATTTTTGCCTAATTAGAAATTTTGATGTATCATGAATTATAAAGTGATTGAATGAGTGAATTTTATTATTATAGATCAAGAAGAACAAGGAAACCACCTTGACCGAGGAAAAGGCAAGGTTACGGACTAAACCATCGACTAGTACATTTTGCACTGAGGTAAGTTTATGTGTAAATGATACATCTTTAATACATATATCGTTACGTATTGGTGCATTGTTTGAATGAGATCAATTATGATTGTGATTGATTGGAATTAATAGATAGTGAGTAATTCTCGTATGAACCTCAAAATAAATATGTAAGTGCGAAAAAAATACCGTAATAACTATTTGGTGGGCTGTGTGCGAAACCACTGTAATTATCCTTTTTGGTGGGCTGTGTGTGATACCACATTACTATTTATTCATGATGGGCTGTGTGCGATACCATCGTTTATATTATTATTTGGTGGGTTATGTGCGAAACCACCGTAATTATTCATGTTTGTGGGCTATGTGCGATACCACCCTATTATTAACTATTGATGGGCTGTGTGCGAAACCGCCGGGTACTTATTATCATTTCGAGGGGTTCATTGAGAAATTATTTAGCTAAATATATCATGTGGCTTGTGGTGATGAGTGTAGGGGATGTGTGCAAGTAAATGTGAGCATTTTATTTGTGGTATGGATGGAATGTGGTAAGAGATGAGAAGAGTAAGCATTATTATGAAAATGTGAATTGTTCTTGCTTATTATGTAATGTTGTTGATTGATTGGCATATGTTATGATGTTTATAGTTTACATGTAAACTTACTAAGCTTAAAGCTTACTCCTTTTCTTTTCCCTTGTTTTATAGTGTCAAAGAGCTAGCTCAGAATACGAAGATAATCAGAAGATCATCCACACTATCAGTTCATTTCGATATAGTTAGATTTAGCATTTTGAATACGACATGTATATAGTCTAGACTTAGTTAAATCTCATGTATTTTGGCCAAAGATGTTGGCCCTCTTTTAAGGATAAACTCTTTTGTATAATGCCAAGTTGATGGCTCACTATTATATATATATGAAAGAATGAGATTATTCATGAAAGTGTATGTTGCATGAATTGATTGCTTGGTAAATTGTTGAATGGGATTTATGTGGTGTGAGTTAGAGTGATAAAAAGAGTTTGGCAAATAGCCTTGTTTTCCACACGGGTAGGCACACGGGCGTGTGTCTAAGTCATGTATGACACACGGTCTGTCCCATAGGCGTGTGACCAGGCCGTGTGTCCCCAGCATGTTAATGTTGCAAGTCAGTGTCGACCACGGGCTAGAAACATGGGCGTGTGTCCCTTATGAGGTTGCTGACGTCACAAACAGAATACCCAAGTTTTCACATACGGGCGTGTCTAGGCCGTGTGAAGGACATAGGCCCAAGATACGGGCATGTATCTGGTAGTGTGAAAACCCTTGTTGTAACACCCCAAACCTGGCCCAAACACCACGACCGGATCTGGTATGTCACTACGAAGATTTCATAAAACATGTTGCATTTTTGGAAAACATTTGCCGAGTTTAAACATGTATTCGAGAAAACTTAACGGTTTGATAGCTTATAAAAGATATAAATTTTTGATGTCTTAGCTTAATTAAAATGTAAAATCTAAATGTCTAATAATAAAAGCCCAAAATAAAACAGAAAAAAAATATAAAGCTAGTGGCCCGTGGCCTTATTACAATGAAATTTAGAACCCACTAATTAAAAATAATAAGAATAAATAAACTAAGAATAAATAAACTAAGTAAAGTCTTTTGCTGAATCAAAATATTCTCTCGGATGGCCACCTTGCGCTCCTCTCTAGCCCAGTCCGATGCACTAGGTGCTACCTGAAAGATGTTAAATAATAGGGTGAGTCGTGAGACTCAGTGTGCAACCCTCTTGCACCATCAGATTGGGCCTTAGCCCACAGAGCAGATAACAAATATATCAGGAATTATGCAAAGCCCAACCCAATCCTAGGTTTCCATCCACTACACACCACCTTTACCCGCCAATCACACCATTAGGGATTTTTACAATCAACCCACACCGCTACACACCATCGATGGCAGTCATGCTGCAGTTAGCTACTCATCGTCAAATCATAGCAAAAAGCCACTACAACATATCATGGCAAAAGCCACTACAACAGATCATGGCAAAAGCCACTACAACAGAACACTTCCCCTTTCATCAATCTCCCAACCCCGTGCAATCACAGAAATCGGCATACACATAAAACATATCATCTCAACAGAAACATTTATTTATGAATGACAGAATTCACTAACCTGGTGATTCGCCTTTACCCTCTTTGGATTTCAATCGTTATGCCAGAATTTTGGCATTTAACAGAATTTAACAGATTTATAACCATATTATAACAGGCAATCTAAATGGTGTGGAAGTGTTACACACCTGATAAATACGTAGGACTACCCTCTACGTCGATACCCTCGCTAATCAAATCTACTGCCCTTTGTCTACAACTTTGATCAAAAGCAAGAAGAACACAAAGATAAGGCCTTCCTAAATTTGACCAAGGGTTAGTGTATACCCGAATCTACACGCTTAAAATTAACAGATCTCCCTTACCTTGAATTCCTGAAAGTAACACGATTCGAGTGCTACTGAAGTCTAACTTAGAAATCTAAGTGATTGACTCCCCCTGAGTTTTCTTCAAGATTCGGCACAAGCAGACACCTGAGAGAGAATTCGGCAAACACAGGAGATGAGATCTAGGGATTTCAGCTTTTATGAAAATCCTGGAAAAGAGAATCGATGCGTTTTTAGCTTTTAGAAGGTCTGAGTAAAGCGTTTAGCTTTGGCTTAGAAAGAAAGTAAAAAGGAATCAAGGAAAGGCTTATAGATTTCAGCTAAAGTATTTGAAAGGAATGAGAAAGAAATTGTCAAAGCGTTCGGCCAAAAAGAAAAGAAAAGAAAGAAAGTTGAGAGGGAGAATGGAGTGGGGATTTCGGTAGAGAAAGAAAAAGATGATGAGAACATAGCAGAATTTTTTCGGCACACCTCTCTGCCCATACTAAATCAATCCTCCCCCCTTCTGAGTTTGATTTTTTGCCAACACTAGCTTCCAGGAGATCACTCTGATCATTCTATCCCTTATCCCTATCTGAGCACTCATCCATTAGAGACCTACATCACACCACTACTTCCCCTTTTATCTGCTTATTATCCACATAATTAAAACATAAAATCCCCTAGTTAATAGCCTTGTGCTGTCCCTCCTAGTTCTCCTTAGGCTGCCGAATTTTTGACCCAATTTCTTGGGCCCCATGCAGCCAAATTTGGGCCTACTCATCAGTCCAAGGTGCCACTTCAACAGCTTCCCTCGCTGCGCCCCTTGCTACTGGGCCACAAGTCCATTAGGCCAACTAAACTACTATTACTTTATTTCAAGTCCTAGAGTGCCTAATAGAATATTTCGTCAAGGCCTCAACCCATTCTTGAGCCCAAACTGAACCTCTAATTCTTAATTTAACATATTTAAGCATTCATTACACAAAATGCACAGGCCCATAAATTCAGGATGTTGCAGTTCTACCCCCCTTAAAATAAATTTCGGCCTCGAAATTTACCTGATCAGAAGAGATGGGGATATTGCTGTCACATAACATCCTCTGATTCCTATGTCACTTCCTCCGCACCATGGTTTTGCCACAAGACCTTGACTAAAGGGATAGACTTCCTTCTCAACACTTTTATGTCTCGATCCAAAATTTGCACTGGCTCCTCCTCAAAGGACAAATCTGGCCTTACTTCAATCTCTTCCACCAGCACAATATGCGAGGGATCAGAATGGTAACATCTTAGCATCGAGACATGAAACACGTCATGTATCCGCTCCAACTCTAAAGGTAACTCCTATCGATACGCCACTGGGCCCATACGTTCCAGCACTCGATAAGGTCAATAAACAGGGGACTTAGCTTACCCTTCTGACCAGACCTCATTACCTTCTTCCACGGTGATACTTTCAAGAAGACTTGAACTCTTACTGCAAACTCCATCCCCTTCCATTTAAGATTCGCATATGACTTCTGCCGATCAGATGCTTCCTTCAACCGAGTCTGAATTAACCTAACTTTCTCTTCCGTTTCTGACACTAGTTTTGGGCCCAACACCTGACGCTCACTCAACTCTGTCCAACAAGTTGGGGTACGACATCTCCTTCCGTATAACGCTTCATAAGGCGCCATCTGAATACTAGATTGATAACTATTATTGTACACGAATTCTTCCAAAGGCAAATACTCCTCCCAGCTTCCCCTAAAATCAATGATGCGACCCCTTAGCATATCCTCCAAGATCTGAATTACCCTCTCAAACTGACCATCAGTCTATGGATGAAAAGCAGTGCTAAAGTCTAGCCTTGTTCCCATTGCCTGATGTAGAGCCTTCCAGAACCGTGACGTGAACTTAGGGTCTTTGTCTGATATAATTGACACAGGTACACCATGCAATCTCACCACCTTAGCCACATACAACTTAGCCAACCTTTGCAGAGAAAAATTGACACGAACTGATATGAAGTGAGTAGACTTCGTCAGCCGATCCACAATCGCCCAAATTGAATCCTTCTTAGTGGGTGTAAGGGGTAACCCACTAACAAAATCCATCGTGATTATTTCCCATTTCCACTGCGGAATCTTTATCGGCTGCAACAACCCCGAAGGCAACTGGTGTTCCGCTTTCACCTGCTGGCACGTCAAACATTTACCCACGAATCCTGTTACCTCTCGCTTCAGACCTGGCCACCAGAATTGTTCTTGCAAATCCCGGTACATCTTAACCCCTCTAGGATGCATAGCGTAAGGGCTACTATGCGCCTCCTAAAGAATCATCTGCCTCAACTCCACATTCTTTGGCATACAAAATCTTACGAAAACATAGGACTCCATCACCATTCAAACTATAGTCCTCTCCTTCACCACTTCGCACTTGTCGGAGTCGAGCACTCAAAACATCGTCTAGAAGTTACCTCTCCTTGATCTAACTTGTCTACATAAGTCTTACTTAGAGCTCAGCTACCAAACTCCCATCCTCATACAGACTAAGATGAGTGAACATATCCCTCAAATCCGCTATCGCCTCCCAACTCAGCGCATCTGCCACCATATTAACCTTACCCGGATGATATTCGATCGAGTAGTCATAGTCCTTCAAGAGCTCAATCCACCTACGTTGCCTCAGATTCAACTCTTTCTGGGTAAGGAGATACTTCAGGCTCTTATGGTTCTTATAAATAACTGACTTCTCCCCATACAGGTAGTGCCTCCAAATCTTCAGAGCAAACACTACCACCACCAATTTTAAATCGTGCGTAGGGTAGTTCAATTCATGCAGTCTCAACTGTCGAGACGCATATGCAACAACTCTTCCATCTTGCATCAACACACATCCCAAGCCCGTGTGTGACGCATCACAGTAGACGATAAATTCTTTTCCCACTTATGGCTGATTTAACACTGGCGCTTCTGTCAGGATTCTCTTCAGCTTCTCAAAACTCTCCTGCTGTTTATCGGTCCATACAAACGATACTCCCTTCCTCAACAACTTAGTTAAAGATGCCACTATCAATGAGAACCCTTCAACAAATCTTCTGTAGTAACCCGCTAGACCAAGGAAACTCCGAATCTTTGCTCACTGACTTCAGTGGTTTCTAATCTAATACGCCTTCTATCTTCCGAGGGTCTACTCTAATTCCCACTACGGAAACTACATGCCCTAAGAAAGTCACTTCTTTCAGCCAGAACTCACACTTACTGAACTTTGTGTACAACTGCTTCTCCCTCAAAATTTGCAACACCACACGAAGATATGTATCATGCTCCTCCTCGGACTTGGAGAAAGCCAGGATATCATCGATGAAAACCATGACGAACTGATCAAGATTCGGCTGAAATACCGGTTCATCATATCCATAAATGTCCGCTGGCGTATTCGTCAACCTAAACGGCATCACCAAAAATTCGTAATGACCGTACCGAGTCCGAAACACCATCTTATGAATGTCTCCTTCCTTCACCCTTAACTGGTGATATCCCTACCTTAAGTCAATCTTAGAAAAGACCGAAGCTCCTTTAAGCTAATCGAATAGGTCATCGATTCTTGGCAGTGGGTACTTGTTCTTAACCGTCAACTTATTCAATTGATGGTAGTCCACACACATACGTATGGATCCGTCCTTCTTCTTCACAAACAGGACCGGAGCTCCCCACGGAGACACACTCGATCGGATAAATCCTTGATCCAACACTTCCTAGATTTGGGCTTTGAGTTCCACCAATTCCTTCGGCGCCATCCTGTACGGAGCAATAGACACTAGAGCTGTACCCGAAAGTAGCTCTATTCCAAACTCCACTTCGCGATCCGGGGGTAATCCTGGCAATTCCTCAGGAAAGACATCTATGAAATCTTTGACTGTTCGAACCTCATCGACAGTCACCTCCTTAACATCCAAAGCACTGATAAAAGCTAGAAATGCATTACACCCTTTTCGAATCATCTTAACAGCTTTCAAGGAAGATACCACATTGGACAAATAATTCCTTCCCTCTCCTAACACAACCACCTCCCCGCCTTCCAGGGTACTCAACACCATGTGCTTAGTCTCACAATCCAACTTAGCACGGTGTTTAGTCAACCAATCCATTCCTAAGATAAGATCAAACTCTCCAAACGGTAATTCCATTATGCGTTCAGTTGCCTCCAACCAATACTCAGCTGTGTTAGGGGCTACGCCAGAAACTCCCCTAGACATCTCTGCTCCATTGGCTTTGAGTCGTTCAGACACAGACTTCTGAGCTCTTGAACCTGTGCCTACTCCAGCCACTTTTTCAAGGACCTGCAGCATCTCCTGAGACACTGCATCATCTCCACCCGTTTGGTCCTAAAATTCTCCCTCTACAGCTGGCAGATCGGCATCTCATCTCCTGACCCGTGGCCAGACCCTACTGGTTCGGACACGGTCATCCTACCCCTACCACGACCACGCGGCAGACATCCTCGACCCCTTGTACACATTCTTTCGATTGACGTTTATCTGATTAAGAATTTTATGAATAATTAATTCTTTCCACTTATTAACCGCGAACAATCTTATGTAAAATCATTTCGATAGTAGTTCTTTCGAATTCGAATTCTATCTACAAGTTCAGTTCTCAAGTCTGTATTTCCTAATTCTAGAATTCTCATTCAATCATCATCAATCAGAACATCACATACACGCATCAACCACACAATCAACATCCATGAACTCATATTCCTCTCCTAGGAGTACTTTCGTCATTTCACTACCCAAGGGTATTTTTGTAATTTTACCTATAGGGGTATTTTTATAAATTTTTAAAATAGAGTATCTTGGTGATTTTTTAAAGTAAAGGTATTTGGTAATTTCGTGAAACAGGGGTATTTTGGTAATTTTGCAAATTGAGGGTATTTCAGTAATTTTACAAATCGGGGGTATTTTGCTAATTTTTCAAATCAAGGGTATTTTGGTAATTTATTACAAAATTAGGGCATTCTAGTAATTTTGTGAAAATAGGGTGGCTGGTCCCTTTCGGGTTTTAATTAAAATTTTGGCCCGTCAACAAGTCCTCATGGCTAAGGTGAACAGACACTACGCACCAGGTAGGATTCCAACGAAGAGGAGGTGAGTCACTAGGACTGCTTATGTACCAAGCTCTCTCTGGATCCAATCCTAGACATGCATATGCCTGTTACCACACCCTAACTCAGCGACTTATTCTCGGGTTTGTTTAATTAGGTTAAGTTTTATGAAGTTTAAAGTATGGTGTAAACTAGACCTAAAGTCCATCAAATTCTATTTAAACTGATCTACGCCCCATAAAGCCCATCAAGCCCACAGATACTTAACACACAATGGTTCAGAATACTTACCTGGTAGACTTGGGCCGGAGACACAGGTGCCATGCCGAGCTAACAGACCTGTATCATTTATAAAAATGCATGTTTCAAAACCCATCTTTAGAAAATGTTTTGAGCCCAAAAACCACAAAGTTGAGTTTTAAATCGGGCTCTGATACCAATTTATAACACCCCAAACCCAGCCCAAACACCACGACCGGATCTGACATGTCACTAAGAAGATTTAGTAAAACATGTCGCATTTTTGGAAAATATTTGTCGAGTTTAAATATGTATTCTGAAAAACTTAACGGTTTGATATCTTATAAAAGATATAAATTTTATATTATGCCTTAGCTTAATTAAGATGTAAAATCTAAATGTCTAATAATAAAAGCCCAAAATAAAACAGAAAAAAATATAAAGCTAGTGGCCCGTGGCCTTATTACAATGAAATTTAGAACCCACTAATTAAAAATAATAAGAATAAATAAACTAAGTAAAGTCTTTTGCTGAATCAAAATATTCTCTCGCATGGCCACCTTGCGCTCCTCTTCAGCCCAGTCCGATGTACTAGGTGCTACCTGAAAGATGTTAAATAATAGGGTGAGTCGCGAGACTCAGTGTGCAACCCTCGTGCACCATCAGATTGGGCCTTAGCCCCACAGAGCAGATAACAAAATATAATATATTAGGAATTATGCAAAGCCCAACCCAATCCTAGGTTTCCATCCGCTACACACCACCCTTACCTACCAATCATACCATTGGGCATTTCTACAATCAGCCCATACCGCTACACACCATCGATGGCAGTCATCTGCGCAGCTCATCATCGATCATGGCAAAAGCCACTACAAGATCATGGCAAAAGCCACTACAACGAGATCATGGCAAAAGCCACTACAACAGATCATGGCAAAAGCCACTACAACAGATCATGGCAAAAGCCACTACAACAGATCATGGAAAAAACCACTACAACAGATCATGGCAAAAGCCACTACAACAGATCATGGCAAAAGCCACTACAACAGAACACTTCCCCTTTCATCAATCTCCCAACCCCGTGCAATCACAGAAATCGGCATACACATAAAACATATCATCTCAACAAAAACATTCATTTATGAATGATAGAATTCACTAACCTGGTGATTCGCCTTTAACCTCTTCGGGTTTCAACTGTTATGCCAGAATTTCGACATTTAAAAAAATTTAACAGATTTATAACCATATTATAACAGGCAGTCTAAATGGTGTGGAAGTGTTACACACTTGATAAATACGTAGGACTACCCTCTACGCCGATACCCTCGCTAATCAGATCTACTTCCCTTTGTCTACAACTTTGCTCAAAAGCCGGAAGAACACATAGATAAGGCCTTCCTACATTTGGCCAAGGGTTAGTGTATACCCGAATCTACATGCTAAAATTAACAGATCTCCCTTACATTGAATTCCCGAAAGTAACACGATTTGAGTGCTACTGAAGTCTGACTTAGAAATCTAAGCGATTGACTCCCCCTGAGTTTTCTTCAAGATTCGGCACAAGCAGACACCTTAGAGAGAATTCAGCAAACACAGGAGATGAGATCTAGGGATTTTGACTTTTATGAAAATCCCAAAAAAGATGAACTGATGCGTTTTTGGCTTTTAGAAAGTCTGAGTAAAGTGTTTTGGCTTTGGCTTAGAAAGAAAGTAAAAAGGAATCAAGGAAAGGCTTATAGATTTCGACTAAAGTATTTGAAAGGAATGAGAAAGAAATTGTCAAAGCGTTCGGCCAAAAAGAAAAGAAAAAAAGAAAGTTGAGAGGGAGAATGGAGTGGGGATTTCGGCAGAGAAAGAAAAAGATGATGAGAACATAGCAGAAATTTTTTGGCACACCTCTCTACCCATACTAAATTGATTCCTCCCCCCCATGAGTTTGATTTTCGGCCAACACTAGCTTCCAAGAGATCACTCTGATCATTCTATCCCTTATCCCTATCTGAGCACTCATCCATCAGAGACCTACATCACACCACTACTTCCCCTTTTATCTACTTATCATCCACATAATTAAAACATAAAATCCCTCTAGTTAATAGCCTTGTGCCGTCCCTCCTAGTTCTCCTTGGGCTGTCAAATTTTTGACCCAATTCTTGGGCCCCATGCGGCCAAATTTGGGCCTACTTATCAGTCCAAGGTGCCACTTAAATAGCTTCCCTCGCTGCGCCCCTTGCTACTGGGCCACAAGCCCATTAGGCCAACTAAACTACCATTACTTTATTTCAAGTCCTAGAGTGCCTAACAGAATATTTTGTCAAGGCCTCAACCCATTCTTGAGCCCAAACTGAATCTCTAATTCTTAATTTAACATATTTAAGCATTCATTACACAAAATGCATAGGCCCATAAATTCAGGATGTTACACCTGTAGATTTGAAATGAAAAATAAATCCCACATAGGGTGGGGACATGGTCGTGTGAGACCACACGGCCGTGTCCCATTTCATGCAGACGTGTGACCTTGTTAAGGTAAAATTTTTCTAAGTATATAAAAGTTCCCGAGTCTAATCCCGAGACCCTCTGTTCGTATGATTAAGGCCTCGTAGGCCTATAATAAGGAAGTTATGATTGTGAATAAGAAGTTTTATGTTGGAATAAAATTTGATAGCCTAAAGTTGTAAGTTCAAGTAAGATAAGTCTGGCAATGCCTCGTACCCGGTTTCGATGTTGATCACGGGTAAAGGGTGTTACAATATATGACATATACCTATGTCATTAGGAAGTATTTTGAAGTCTTTATGTGTAACACCCTTTACTCGAGTCTGACACCGGGACTGGATACGAGGCATTACCATACTTATCCTTGCTTGAACATGTAATATCGGGCTATAAAATTACGTTCCAACTTAAAACTTTTCTTTCTTAATCATAACATACATATCATGGGCCTACGAGGCCTTAAACATACATTCAGAAGGTTTCAAAGTTCAAACGAAAAATTTTACATTCTTTGAAAATTTTTGCCTAAACAGGGGTCACACGCCCGGTGACTTGGGACACGCCTGTGCCGTGTGGTCTTGCACGCCCATGACCCTAGCCTGTGTAGAATTTATTTTTATTTTGAACCTACAGGGGTTTCCACACGGCCAGACCACACCAGTGTCAATAGCCCGTGTCCTTCACACTGCTTGGACACGCTCGTGGCCTCACCCATGTGTGAAAACTAGGGGTATTCTGTTTATGACGTCAGCAACCCCTTAAGAAGCACATGACCTAGGCACGCGCCCGTGTACTAGCCCGTGTGACGATTTGAATTCTCGTAATGAAAATGCAAGGGACACATGGCCTAATAACACACCTATGGGGTTAACCGTGTGTTACACATGGCCTAGATATATGCCCATGTGTCTACCTGTGTGGACACTTAGAGGCTATTTTCCAAGCCTTTTTGCCGGCTGAAACATAAACTCATTCATTTTATCACAAGTAGCACATAACATAGCAATGTTAAACTATTAAGATTCCTTAAATTATCATTCATTCCACCTATATTTTAGTCAATTACTTGCATGGACATTCATTTCATTAAACTCATCAACGGTATAGCATAAACTTGACAATATTGGCCAATTCACAATGGCCCTTTACAGAATGAGTATAAAACGTCAATATCCAACCTTTTGGCCTTCAGATATGACAAGACACAAAATGATTAAGTCCCTACACATGCCCTACTCAAAATGAATTAACTTTACTATACCAAAAGGATAGTTGATAGTGTGATCCGAGCTCCGACGTTCTATGATCCTTGAGCTAACTTGGCGAAACTACAAGGAAAGAGGAAAAAGAGAGGAGTAAGCATATAGCTTGGTAAGTTTGCATAAAATTCTAAAACAACATAAGTGCTTTCATTAAATTCATCCATCTATTGGAATAATAGCAACATAAGTCTCAAATGCTTAAACATACTCATCCATACTTACTCATACTTATTCTTACCCATCTCATGTTACATTATGGGTTTATAACTTGTATTTTCTCATAGTACCTATATCCCTTATCACATAACTTAGCATATATTCTAACATGAGCACAAATTCAAATCTTCATCATTCTTAATCATAAAAGAAGCTCAAAGTCATCCACAAATAGTTTTGGTTCTATGTTATTTTACATATTTAGCTCTTTTGCCCATGAACTAATCAGATTATTGTAGGATATTCAAACTCATCATACATAAATTTTGATGCCGATGCCATATCCCAGATATGGTCTTACACGGGATCTCAAAGCTTGATGTCGAAGCCATGTCCCAGACCTAGTCTTATACGAGATCATACACAGATGTTGATGCCATGTCCTAGACATGGTCTTATACAAAATCAACCTTTGGTGCCGAGGCCATATGCCAGACATGGTCTTACATGGGACCTTCTTTATTCAATGCTATGACATGAGTATCCTCATTATTTAGAATATTTATCAGGAATTTCACTTAGCTTATTTTCACCATTTCCTCATCGAGGCTATGTCACTCGATTTTCTTAACTATATCATACATTGTCATAATATTAAGTAGTTTTAAATATTTAAACATTATGAAACTTTAAATTCATACAAACTTACCTCGATTCACAAAATGTGTATCGATGCTCGATTTAGTCCTCGATTTTGCTCTTGCCTCAATTTCGATCCGGGCTTCGTGTTTCTTGATTATCAAGCTTGAAAGTTGAAGAAACCCTAGCTATGGCTCTTTCCAAATTTCGGCACTAGAGGAAGAAGATGGGCAAGATTTTGGCTTGTTTTTCCCTTTTAATTCTTTTATTTACCAAATGACAAAAATGCCCTTAATGATCCTTTCTTAAGATTTTTCCTTCCTATGTCCATTTTTGTCCATCATCAAATATAATGGTCTAATTGTTAAATAAGGACCTCTAGAAATTTTTATAATCCTATTTCATACTTAAATCTTCTAGAATCTCATATTTTCTAATCTTTGCAACTTAGTCCTAATGGACAATTTCATTACTAATTAATAAAATTTCTTCATGAGATTTTTACACAATCATGAAATCACCTCATAAGCCTCATAGAAATCATAAAACTCATGTTTTTACTTCAGATTTTTGGTCTCGCACCACTATTCTGACTAGGCCCTAAGTCGAGCTGTTACAATTCTCCCCCTTTAGGGATTTTAGTCCCCCAAAATCTTACTAGTGAAAAGGTTTGGGTATTGGTTCCTCATAGCCTCCTCGGGCTCCCATGTAGCCTCTTCTACCCCATGTCTTTGCCAAAAAACTTTCACAAGGGCTATACTTTTATTTCTTAACTGCTTGACTTCTCGGGATAGAATCTTGATCGATTTTCACCCTATGTCATATATGGTTGAATCTCAACCTTTGTCGGCGTAATTACATGTGAAGGGTCTGATCAGTACCGATGAAACATAGACACGTGAAACACATCATGAATCTTCTCTAACTCAGATGGCAAAGCCAATCGATAGGCTATCGGCCCAATCTTATAGTCCGATAATATGCGAACTCAATTTGCCTTTCGGTCAAATCTAAGAACTTTCTTCCATGGTGACACTTTCAGGAATACTTTATCACTGACTTGATACTCAATCTCTTTCCTTTTCAAATCCAAGTAGGATTTTTGTCTATCAGAAGTAGCCTTTAAACAATCTTTAATCACTTTTACCTTTTCTTCAGTTTCTCTAACCAAATCAACCCCGTGGATCTGATTTTCCTTAAGTTCAGTCTAATATAAAGGCATAAGTGTAGGCAAATTCTTGATTGATAACTGTTATTATAGGCAAATTCCACCAAAGGTAAGTATTTTTCACAACTTCCCTGAAACTCAAGAATACAACATTTGAGCATATCTTCAAGTATTTGTATTAACCTCTCCGATTGACCGTCGGTTTGGGGGTGAAAGGCCGTACTAAAATTCAACTTTGTGCTAAAGGCCTCTTGCAACTTTTTCCAAAATCTGGACGTAAATCTCGGATCTCTATCTGATATAATAGATAATGGCACTCCATGAAGTCTCACAATCTCTGAGATATAGAAGTTTGCCAACCTATCGAGTGAATAGTCGACACGCACAGGTATGAAATGGGCTGACTTCCTAAGTCTATCGACTACGACCCATACAACATCTTTCTTACTCGGTGTCAACAGAAAACCTGTTACAAAATCCATAGTAATACGGTCCCATTTCTACTCGAGTACAATAATAGGTTGAAGCAAACCCGAGGGTACCTGGTGTTCAGCCTTTACTTGTTGACAATTCAAGCATCTTGAAACAAACTCAGAAATATCTTTCTTCATACTCGGCCACCAATACCATTTCTTCAAATCATTATACATTTTGGTGTTACTCGGATGTACAGATGGGCATCCACTATGTGCCTCATGCAAAACTTTGTAAATGAGTTCATTGTTCTTTGGTACACAACTCTATTTTTGAACATCAAACATCCATCTAAATTTATCTGAAAATTGAACTCAACACTCGACTCGCACTAAACTCTTTTGGCTTGCAACTCACTGTCATCTTTCTGAGCCTCATAGATCTCTTGAAGAAACATTGGTCTAATCCTCAACTAGTCTAGAATGGAGCCATCATCGGACAAAGCCACCCGTGTATTCATAGCCTCAAAGCAAATAGGGATTTCCTACTCAAGGCATCGGCGACTACATTCGCCTTTCCCGGGTGGTAGTCAATGACTAATTCATAATCTTTTATCAACTCTAACCATCTTCGTTGCCTTAAGCTCAATTCCTTTTGTGTCATCAAATACTTTAAAATTTTGTGATCGGTGAAAATTTGACATTTTTCGCCATACAAATGGTGTCTCCAAATCTTCAATACAAAAACAATGGCAGCCAACTCTAAATCATGTGTCAGATAGTTCTTCTCTTATGGCTTCAACTGTCTAGAAGCATATGATATCCCCTTACCTTCTTGAATAAGTACACAGCCTAATCCATTTAAAGATGCATTGTTGTAGATCACAAATTCTTTTCCTGACTCAAGTTGAACTAGAATTGGAGCTTCTGTCAACAATATTTTTAGTTTCTCGAAACTCTGTTGGCACTTTTCTGTCCACTCAAACTTCACATCTTTTTTTAATAACCTTGTCATCGGTGTAGCTATCATGGAAAATCCCTTGACGAACCGTCGGTAATAGCAAGCTAGGCCTAAGAAACTTCTAACCTCAGATACATTTTTTGGCAATTTCCAATCAACAATGGCCGAAATTTTACTTGGGTCGACTCTGACTCCATCTGCCGAGACAATGTGTCCCAGAAATCCAACTTCCTTGAGCCAAAATTCACTTTTGCTGAATTTGGCATACAACTGATTATCTCGTAAAATCTATAAAACGGTCCTTGATGGGCTCGAAACTACCTATTATTTCAACAAAGGCAAGCGAACCTATCAAATAGTTGTATAGCTTTGATGAGTCTAGAATATCGTATCCTCAAGGACTAAAATTACTAGTAATAAATATCTTTTTATTATTTAGCCTAATAATTAAGGGGATTTATTTTAATCTAAAAATTTAACTAACTAATTAACTATGAATGTAATAGAGAGTGAAGAAAATAACTGAATAAATCAATGAATAAAGACAATACCCAAGGAAGAATCCACCTAGACTTCACTTATTATTCTGACTTTGAATTAAACGATTTATTCACTTGTCTTAATCCGTAAAAATCCCTAAATTATGTTAATATCTCTTTCGAGACTAAAAACAACTGACTCTAGGTTGATTAATTGAAACATCTTTCTAATTAAAACCCCTATCGTCACATTAACTCGATCATGGATTCCCTTATTAGATTTGACTATAATTTGACAGATTTATGTCACCTATTTCTAGGGTTGCAATCAACTCTGCATAATTACATGAGATCTTCTCTTAAACAGGGACTTTTTCTCCACTGAATAAGCACATTAGACTTGAATTAATATCTTGAAAATATTAAA
Source organism: Gossypium rotundifolium (assembly GCA_025506655.1). Lineage (NCBI taxonomy): Eukaryota > Viridiplantae > Streptophyta > Magnoliopsida > Malvales > Malvaceae > Gossypium > Gossypium rotundifolium. The sequence continues at coordinate 147,083,900 of CP106722.1, forward strand.
GAAAGGGTTAAAAACACATAATTAAGAACAAGAACAAGTATTTATCATGTAATTCAGATTTATTAAATAATAAAATTCATCTAGGTTTCATCCTCCCTAGGTATTTAGGGAGTCTAATTTATAATGTGAAAGGAAAACATCTTAGGAATAAGAAAACAACAAGACATAAAGAGCCCAAAAACTTCTAAAGAACTTGATGAAGATATTCAATCTTGGAGTGAATTCGCTTTCGAGATGATTCCAACGGCTTCCTTCGAGTAATTTTTTCAATCTATTCTACGTCCTCCGCCTCTCCTTAGGTCTTTCTTTGGCTCGTATTTATAGACTTTAGAAGGCTTTGAAACCCTAAAAATTGGCTTTTTCGTGTGAAAACAAAGTAGGGTGTGGCAGAGACATGGGCGTGTGCTCAGCTTGTGTGAGAGTGCGCAGGTCATGCGAGAATTTGAGTGACTCGCGATCGACACGGGCTGGCACACGAGCGTATGTCTAGCCCCTGTGAGTCACACGAGTATGTGCCCTACCCATGTGGTTTTGGCTTGGCCGTGTGGATCCTTAAGGTGGTCCGTTTTGTCCAGTTTTGGCCCGTTTTCCACTCCTTTTTCTTCCCTAGGCTCACCTAAGTATAGAAATAAAAATTTAAAGGATTAAGAGCATCAAATTCACCAAATTATATAAATAAAAATCCAAAAACACGCTAAGCGTGGGATTAAAATGTGTTACTTTTATGATTTATCAAATATCCCCACACTTAAGCCTTTGCTTGTCCTCAAGCAAAATCCCCAACTCACAATTAAAATTAACTTCCTCAATTCATAATTCTCATCAACAATGTCTTATCATAATTCAAAGATAATTCATACATTGATAATTTAACTAAAAGAGTCCTAAAGATTCTGAAACACCCCAAACCCGGCCCACAAAGGCCTGACCGGATCTGGTATGCTCTTAGGAAAAACCATTCGGATCTTGTTTGAAAATTTGCTAAAATTTTTCGTGTTTTTGAAAACAGTTGATTTGGGTTGGGCTCGAATTTAAAACCCATGTTGATTAGGTGTCAAAACATTTAATATTTATACTTAAGAAAGATGGACTTTAATTTTGAATTAATAAAGATCGTGTCATACTTAAATAAGTAAATATGCATGCGTAAACAGTTCAAACCAAGGCCTTATTACATCAAATCAAAACCCAAATTAAATTCAAAGTACTTAAAAAGAGAAAACCCAAAATAAAATGAAATAGACTCGAAGCTGAGCATGGCCACCCTTGAGCTCCTGCCGACCTGGTCCATCACTGAGTGTCACCTGAAAAATAATCCCACAAGGGGTGAGTCAAACAGACTCAATGTGCACCACCAACACAAGTCTTAATTAAATTCAGGCATGTCAAATCATACATAATAACATATATAATTAATGATGCAAACCTAAACCCAAACCTAATTAACCATCCGCTACACATCACCCGTACCAACCATCACACCGTGGGGACTACTAAGTCAACCCTCCATCCGCTACACATCATCGAAGGCAGTCGCTGCAGTCGACGTGCACACCGCCCTTATAAAATTCGTGGCATAGCCACCAGATAAAGATTCGTGACATAAGTCACCACATTCAGATATTGTGACATAAGTCACCACATTCAGATATTGTGGCATAAGTCACCCCATTCAGATATTGGGGTATAAAACCACCAATTCACTTCCCCTTTACATATCTCCCATATGCCCCATGTCAAACATATCATGCAATATCATGCTTTATTTCACATTCTTATCACTATTGTCATTTTTATCATACTCGTTGTAGGAGTAGGAAAACGTACCTGAGTACTTCGTACCATTACATGGTACCTTAGCCACATCATAACATATTCTTGTAACATATTAATTAAAACATAACCGTCAATTAATTAAAGCTTAGTGTGGGGTACACACCTGATTTACTTAGCGCTTAATTGAGATCCCGAAAACCCGATCTAATGCTTTAGATCTTAGTTCCTATATTCGGCCATTGTTAGACATATTAGCAAAACTTATTCGGCCATATAACTAAATCCCGGAGGAAACATAATCAAAATCTTACCTTGCTTGCCGATTTGAGTACTTCTCAAATCCCGAAAACTTTGTGATACTTCTTTCTTGCAATCGGCCAACACTAGCGATTTTAAATCCCGAAAGTGGTTACTTGCTTTGAAGTTGTCAAAATCCCTTAAACACTTCAAATCTCGAAAGTCTCCTTACTGTCCCTTAACGTTGTCTACACACAAAAGAACACAAGGTTATGGCACTATACACATTCGGCCATCCCTAACCAAGGTTTAACCATTGTTTTCAGCATCTTAAAAGAATAAGAACCCAAAACCGATTGCTTAAGGAGGAGATCACTTACCACTATGTCGCTTACCTTAGATCTGAAATCCCGAATGTTTCCCTTAGAAGTCGGCTAAAGACATTAAGGCATTAGAATCTTGATTTTGGCTTTTAAGAAAAAGAAATAAAAGAATTGATAAGTGAGCCTTACCCTTACAAAAATCGATAACACTCCTGCTTGACACCACAGACGGTTTTGGCTATAGGCTAACTGTTGAACAACAAGTTTCGGCTTTTGATGATTTAAAGGACCAATCGGCTAGGAGCCCATTGAGTATTCGGATAGAATAAAGAAAAAGAAAAGAAAGGTGGTGGCTTTGGAGAGAAAAAGAAAACGAAAAAGAGGCTTAATTTCTTTGTAAAATTCAGCTATCATCCCTCTCCTTACTAAACTTGGCCGAATATTTCATTAGAGGAGTCCCTAGGCCGGCCACCTCTTCCTCTCACTATCAAATCCCTTATTTCACTCTTCCTTAGCCAAATCTTGAAGTGTCCCTGTGCTGTCCACTTTCTCTTCTCCAGAGTCCATGTGCCGTCCACCTCCTCTCCTCCTTGTAGCAAAATAAAGACTTTTATTTGCTTCCCTTGTGACTCGAACCCCGGCCCATTTGCACCTGCTTGTGGCGTCACTTACAGAGGCTTTAAGTGGCGCCTTGTAGCCACTTTACTATGTCCAATTTCATGTCACATTTCCTCTATTGATTTTCTTAAGGCCTCACAGGCTTAGCTTCCTCTTAACACTTAAAAATCTAATAATTTTTAAGCTATTCCCCTTCAGACTAAGGTTCACAAAATTCATAATACACATTAACAACACACACAGGCATGTAATTTCATACAATTTAGTAATAATGCATAAGCCATAATTCCGGATATTACAGTTCTACCCCCTTAAAATAATTTTGACCTCAAAATTACCTGGCTAAAATAGGTGGGGGTATTACTATTGCATTGCTTCTTTCGGCTCCCAAGAAGCTTCTTCCGATCCATGGTTACGCCACAACACCTTGACCAAAGGGACCGACTTCTTCCGAAGCACCTTCACATCTCGTTTCAGGATCTGGATCGGCTCTTCCTCTTAAGACAGATCTGGTCTCAGCTTCACCTCTTCAACCAGTACTATGTGAGACGGATCCGATCGATAACGACGTAGCATGGAAACGTGGAATATGTTGTGCATCTGCTTTAACTCTGATGGAAACTCTAACTGGTATGCCACCGATCCAATTCGCTTCAATACCCGATAAGGTCCTATAAACCTTGGACTTAACTTCCCTTTGCGTCCAAATCTTATCACTTTCTTTCAAGGCGAAAATTTAAGGAATACTTGATCTCCCACATCAAATTCGATCTCCTTCCGTTTGAGATCTGCATAAGACTTTTGCCTGTCAGAAGCCTCCTTCAATCGAGCTCGAATTACACTATCCTTCTCTTCAGATTCCGCTACTAACTCTGGACCCAAAATTTGATGTTCTCCTAATTCCGTCCAACATGTAGGAGTGCGACACTTTTGACCATACAGTGATTCATACGGTGCCATCCGAATACTGGCATGATAGCTGTTGTTGTAAGCAAATTCTGCTAGAGGCAAATATTCTTCCTAACTTTCTTTGAATTCTATCACACAGCTTCTTAACATATCCTCTAACACTTGGATCACTCGCTCAGATTGACCGTCTGACTGTGGATGAAAGGCCGTATTGAAGTCCAATCTAGTGCCTAAAGCCTGGTGTAGAGCTTTCCAAAATCGAGACGTGAACCTTGGATCCCTATCCGAGATAATCGACACCGGAACTCCGTGCAACCTCACAATCTCCGCAACATACAACTTTGCTAACCTCTGGAGAGAATAGTCCACCCGCACTGGAATAAAATGCGCGGACTTTGTCAGTCGATCCACTATCACCCATACCGAGTCCTTCTTAGTAGGCGTAAGGGGAAGCCCACTAACGAAGTCCATGGTAATTCTCTCCCACTTCCACTGCGGAATTTGTATTGGCTGAAGCAATCCCGATGGAACTTAGTGTTCAGCCTTAACTTGCTGACACGTTAAGCACTTGCCAACAAATTCAGTCACTTCCTGCTTAAGACCAGGCCACCAAAACTATTCCCTTAGGCCTCTGTACAACTTACTGCCTCCAGGATGCATAGCATAAGGGCTACTATGCGATTCCCGAAGAATTCTTTGCCTCAAATCCTCATTCCTCGGCATACAGACCTTACCCTTGAAGCATAATACTCCCTCGTCATTAATACCATAATCCTTTAACTCTCTATTCTACGCTTGTCACAACTTAACACTTAGATTTTCATCCATTAACTGACTTTCCTTCACCTCATTCAACCATGTCGGTTTGACTTGCAATTCTGCCAGCAGACTTCCATCGTCATATAAGCTCAGATGTGCGAACATCGCCCTCAAATCCGTCACTACCTTTTGACTTAGGGCATCTACCACCACATTCGCCTTGCCCGGGTGATACTCTATAGAACAGTCGTAGTCCTTCAATAATTCCACCCACCTTTGCTGTCTCATGTTCAACTCCTTTTGAGTCAGGAGATACTTAAGGCTTTTGCGGTCTGTGTAGATCACTGACTTCTCTCCATAAAGATAGTGCCTCCATACCTTAAGAGCAAAGACCACTGCCGCCAATTCCAAGTCATGTGTTGGGTAGTTAACCTCGTGTGGCCTTAGCTGTCGAGATGCATAAGCGACTACTTTCCCATCTTGCATAAGGACACCTCCCAATCCTGTATGGGAAGCATCAAAGTACACTACAAAATCCTTCCCTGCCTCAGGCTGAATCAAAACTGGAGCTTCGGTCAAGACCCTGTTAAGCTTTTCAAAGCTCTCCTGTTGCTTATCGGTCCATACAAAAGGCACTTCCTTTCTCAATAACTTTGTCAGAGGCGCGGCTATCGACGAGAACCCTTCCACAAACCTTCGGTAATAGCCTTCTAATCCTAAGAAACTCTGAACTTTTGCCACAGACTTAGGGGGTTTCCAATCCAAAACTGCCTCAATCTTCCGAGGATCCACCCTTATTCCTTCAGCAGATACCACATGTCCTAAAAACGTAACCCCCTTAATCCAAAATTCACACTTGCTGAATTTGGCGTAGAGCTTCTTCTCCCTCAACACTTGCAACACAACTCGAGGTGCTCATTGTGTTCTTCCTCAGACTTCGAATACACCAAGATATCGTCTATGAACACAACAACAAATCGGTCCAGATAGGGTTGGAAAACCCAGTTCATCATGTCCATAAACGTGGCTGGGGCATTCATCAATCCAAACGACATTACTACGAACTCAAAATGCCCGTACCTTGTGCGGAAAGCCGTCTTATGGATATCAGCCTCCTTCACCTTAAGCTGATGATATCCAGACCTTAGATCTATCTTTGAGAAAATTGCGGCCCCCTTCAGCTGATCGAACAAGTCATCTATTCTTGGTAAAGGGTACTTGTTCTTGATGGTCAGCTTATTCAACTGACGATAATCTATGCACATGCGCATAGTTCCATCCTTCTTCTTCACAAACAAGACCGGTGCTCCTCATAGAGACACACTGGGTCGAATAAACCCATGGTCTAGCAACTCTTGAATTTGAGCCTTGAGCTCAACCAACTCCTTTGGTGCCATTCTGTATGGGGCGATTGACACAAGAGTTGTACCCGACAGCAACTCAATTCCAAACTCCACCTCCCTGTCCAGGGGTATTCTTGGTAATTCCTCCGGAAAGACATCCACAAACTCCCTTACGATTCTAACTCTACTAACTCCCCCTTCTTCCGCATCCAAAGCATTAATGAAGGCCAAAAATGCCTTGCACCCTTTCCGAACCATCTTATCAGCCTTTAAAGCAGAAACTACATTAGACAGGTAGTTTCTTCTTTCTCCTATCATAACTATCACCTTATCCTCTGGGGTCCTTAACTCCATTCGTTTGGCTGCACAATCCAATATAGCCCGATGCTCCACTAGCCAGTCCATACCAAGTATAAGATTAAATTTCGAAGGGTAATTCTATTAAGTCGATAAGAAATATCGCTCCCTGAAGCTCCAAAGGCACACTCTGAAATATCTTGTTCACTACTACGGTTTGACCTAGTGGGCTTACTACAGTCATCTCCCTACTAGATAGTTCAGAGGCTATTCCTAGAGTTTCAACTACTCTACATGCAATATAAGAATGGGTCGAGCCCACATCAATCAAAGCAACATAAGGCTTGCCAAATATAAGAAACGTATCGGTTATGATGTCTGGCGCATCTCTATCCTCCCTCCGACTAACCGCATAAACCAAACCCGACTATCTTGCCTTCATGTTACCAACACCTCAGCCTGGTGTTCCCCGTCCTCTTCTAGAGCCATTACCTCTGCCAGCTAAACCACGACCTCGCGGTGGCTGCTGTCCTTCTCTTTCAGCCTAGTTAGGACCTTGGCTTACTGGTCGACCCCCTTCGGTTCTCATAGGACAGTCCTTAATCATGTGGTCCTTGGACCCATACTTAAAACATCCTCCCATTTTCTTCCAACACTCTCCTAAGTGTTTCTTCCCACACTGATCATAAGTACGATATAGCCCTCCAGTAGCAGCTTGCTGACCTCGCGGCCCATCAACTCTAGACCTCTTTTGCTCATTCCTGGATGGCCTTGATGATCCAAATCCTCTTTTGCCTATTCTAATTGGTGTTCTGCCTTACAGAATCCTTGATACCCTCAGCTACCTTAGCCTTCTCCACCAACACAGTAAACTCCCGCTCTTGTTGTGGAGCTATCAGTAACCTCAGATCATCCCTTAGTCCGTCCTCAAACTGGACACACCGCTCATGCTCAGTTGACACTATGCCTCGAGCATAATGGCTCAGCCTTAGGAATTCAACCGTACTCGCCACGAACTTGTTCCTTGAACCCACCCTAGAAATGCCTTCCTCAAGATCAATGTAATGAGTACCAACATACTTCTTCTGGTATGCCGCCTTAGCATAATCCCACGTGAGTTCTTCAGCTGTAGCACCCTCCCGAATCGTGAGCCATCATTGATATGACTCATCGCGGAGAAGCGACACCAACCCTTTTAGTTTTTCCTCGTCAGTTAAATCGAGCTCATCTATGATCCGCTCAGTTGCTTCCAACCAATACTCAGCGGTACTGGGTGCCACACCTGATACACCATGGAACACCTCCGCTCTGTTGGCTCGGAGTCACTCAGGTACCGACTTTCGAGCTCCCATGCCTTCACCTGCTCCAACCACCTTTTCTAAAACTCGCAGCATCGCCTGTGACACTGCGTCATCCCCCGTCTGATCCTGATATTCCACATCAGCGGCTGATGGTGGTGGTGGCATTTCATTTTTAGATCCTTGACCCGATCTAACGGGTTTTGACACGTCATTCGGCCTCTTCCATGACCATGCACGTTACGACTACGTCCCCTTGAATTCATACTTCCAATTTGCGTTTATCTGATTAAAGAATTTTATGTATTAGTTTTGTTCCACTGATTTATCACGAATAGTTTTATGTTTAATAGTTCTAGGAAGTAGTTCTTTCGATTTCATACACATACAGTCTCAAATCATACATTTAGTCACACACATGAACTTGCGTTCATTACAGAGAAATGTTGTAGTTGGCGTTGTTTATTGTTTTCCACTACCTAGGGGCATTTTTGTAATTTTGTCCTATAGGGGTATTTTGGTAATTTTTTTCCAAATTAAGATATTTGAAAATGTTGCAAAATAGAGATTGTTGATATTTTTATAAAATTAAAATACTTGCTAGAGAAATTTCAAGACTGAAATGGTAATTTTATACACTAGGGGTATTTTTGTAATTTTACAAGCCAGGGTTGTTTCGGTAATTTTTCGTAAAATATGGTTCCTGGTGACTTTTCAAGACAAGGGTATTTTTAAAGATTTTTAATTTGAGGGTACTTCGGTAATTTTCCTCACTGAGGGTATATCAGTCATTTATATAGGTTAGGGGTAATTTGGTCAATTTGTAAGTCAGGCGTAATTTCGTAAATTTTCCAAATCAGAGTATCTTAATATTTTGTAAAAATAGGGTTTTTGGATATTTGTAAGGTAAGAGATTCTTGATAAAACTGTGGGTAGTAAGGAAATTTTATGATCCAAGGGCATTTTAGTAATTTTTCCAACTAGGGGTATTTAGGTCATTTTAGTAAATCGAGAATATTTGAATTTTTTTCAAAATAGTTTTCCTGCTCATCAAAAGGGTAATTTGGTGATTTTTGAAACTAGAGTTTTTGTAAAAATATGGCTAGTCCCTTTCGGGTTTTAGTTATTGGGTTTAGCCTGTGGCTGAGTCCTCTTGGTTAGGGTGAACCATCACTACGCACCAGGTAGGATTCAAGTGGGTAGGAGGTGAGTCACTAGGACTGCTTAAATACCAAGCTCCCACTGAAACCAATCCTAGACATGCGCACAACGGTTGCCACACCCTAACTCGGCGACTTAGACACAGGTTTGTTTAATTGTGCATTAAAGTTTTATGTAATTGTTGGGGTAAACTAGTCCTATAGTTCAAGTACTTATCATACTTATCTACATTCCATTTCTACCCTTCTACAAATCATACAATGATTCACACAATGGATAGAAGTACTTACCTGGTGGACTTCAGGTCGGAGACTCAGGTGCCATGCCAGAAAACCTGCTTATTACTTAGAAAAATCCACTTTCAAAAGACAGAAAACGTTTTGGGCCCTAAAAGCCCTCAAGGCTGAGTTTTGAACCGGGCTCTGATACCAAACTGAAACACCCCAAACCCGGCCCACAAGGCCTGACCGGATCTGGTATGCTCCTAGGAAAAACCATTCGGATCTTGTTTGAAACTTTGCTAAAATTTTTCGTGTTTTTGAAAACAGTTGATTTGGGTTGGGCTCGAATTTAAAACCCGTGTTGATTAGGTGTCAAAACAGTTAATATTTATACTTAAGAAAGATGGACTTTAATTTTGAATTAATAAAGATCGTGTCATACTTAAATAAGTAAATATGCATGCGTAAACAGTTCAAACTGATGCGTTATTACATCAAATCAAAACCCAAATTAAATTCAAAGTACTTAAAAAGAGAAAACCCAAAATAAAATGAAATAGACTCGAAGCTGAGCATGGCCACCCTTGAGCTCCTGCCGACCCGGTCCATCACTGAGTGTCACCTGAAAAATAATCCCACAAGGGGTGAGTTAAACAGACTCAATGTGTACCGCCAACACAAGTCTTAATTAAATTCAGGCATGTCAAATCATACATAATAACATATACAATTAATGATGCAAACCTGAACCCAAACCTAATTAACCATCCGCTACACATCACCCATACCAACCATCACACCGTGGGGACTACTAAGTCAACCCTCCATCCGCTACACATCATCGAAGGCAGTCGCTGCAATCGACGTGCACATTGCCCTTATAAAATTCGTGGCATAACCACCAGATAAATATTCGTGACATAAGTCACCACATTCAGATATTGTGACATAAGTCACCACATTCAGATATTGGGGTATAAAACCACCAATTCACTTCCCCTTTACATATCTCCCATATGCCCCATGTCAAACATATCATGCAATATCATGCTTTATTTCACATTCTTATCACTATTGTCATTTTTATCATACTCATAGTAGGAGTAGGAAAACGTACCTGAGTACTTCGTACCATTACATGGTACCTTAGCCACATCATAACATATTCTTGTAACATATTAATTAAAACATAACCGTCAATTAATTAAAGCTTAGTGTGGGGTACACACCTGATTTACTTAGCACTTAATTGAGATCCAGAAAACCCGATCTAATGCTTTAGATCTTAGTTCCTATATTCGACCATTGTTAGACATATTAGCAAAACTTATTCGGCCATATAACCAAATTCCAGAGGAAACATAATCGAAATCTTACCTTGCTTGCTGATTTGAGTACTTTTCAAATCCCAAAAACTTTGTGATACTTCTTTCTTGCAATCGTCCAACACTAGCGATTTTAAATCCCGAAAGTGGTTACTTGCTTTGAAGTTGTCAAAATCCCTTAAACACTTCAAATCCCAAAAGTCTCCTTACTGTCCCTTAACGTTGGCTACACACAAAAGAACACAAGGTTATGGCACTATACACATTCAGCCATCCCTAACCAAGGTTTAACCATTGTTTTCGGCATCTTAAAAGAATAAGAACCCAAAACCAATTGCTTAAGGAGGAGATCACTTACCACTATGTTGCTTACCATAGATCTGTAATCCCGAATGTTTCCCTTAGAAGTAGGCTAAAGACATTAAGGCATTAGAATCTTGATTTTGGCTTTTAAGAAAAAGAAATAAAAGAATTGATAAGTGAGCCTTACCCTTACAAAAATCGACAACACTCCTGCTTGACACCATAGAAGGTTTCGGCTATAGGCTAACTGTTGAACAACAAGTTTCGGGTTTTGATGATTTAAAGGACCAATCGGCTAGGAGCCCCTTGAGTATTCGGCTAGAATAAAAGAAAAAGAAAAGAAAGGTGGTGGCTTTGGAGAGAAAAAAAAAAAAAAAAGAGGCTTAATTGCTTTGTAAAATTCAGCTATCATCCCCCCTCCTTACTAAACTTGGCCGAATATTTCATTAGAGGAGTCCCTAGGCCGGCCACCTCTTCCTCTCACTATCAAATCCCTTATTTCACTCTTCTTTAGCCAAATCTTGAAGTGTCCCTGTGCCGTCCACTTCCTCTTCTCCAGAGTCCATGTGCCGTCCATTTCCTCTCTTCCTTGTAGCAAAATAAAGACTTTTATTTGCTTCCCTTGTGACTCAAACCCTGGGCCCATTTGCACCTGCTTGTGGCGTCACTTACAGAGGCTTTAAGTGGCACCTTGTAGCCACTTTACTAAGCCCAATTTCATGTCACATTTCCTCGATTGATTTTCTTAAGGCCTCACGGGCTTAGCTTCCTCTTAACACTTAAAAATCCTCTTCACACTAAGGTTCACAAAATTCATAGTACACATTCACAACACACACAGGCATGTAATTTCATACAATTTAGTAATAATGCATAAGCCATAATTCGGGATATTACAGATTCAAACAATTTAAGTCACAAATTTTTATAGCACAAAAATATAGGTGCTTCCCCTTACCTAAATAATCACCTTTAATTCAAAATCGACAAGAATTGACATCCTCACTAAAGATTCACTCAAATCACTCAACGTGTTTAAGGTTCAAATTAAGCCCTCAAAAGTCAAACATGAAAATTTATTACCATAGGCTTGCATGAAATTCAAATATCTACCACTATAAAATGAGATGATACACAAATCAAAATGTCTTAAAAAGGGTTGTAATGGGTCTTGGGTTAAAGGTGTGGATAAAGGATGAATTAGAGGGTTAGAATCGAGATTAAATTGACAATTTACCTAACTAGAAAAATAAACTAATACTGAACAATTACAATAATTGAAAACCTATCAATAGTAGCACAAGCTTCTTTTTAAAGTGTGAAATTAACCGTTTAAGCTCAAATAACATAGAACTAATAATGAATATATTTCCAACCTTTTTTTCACATACAATAATAAGAAATAATTTAACAACTGAAATAAAGAACATAGTTGGGCAACTGCTCAAATCAAATCTCGACTAAAAAAGAGCTAAAATAATAGGAAAATTCTCAATGAATAAAAAAGAATGGGTCTTGGGTTAATATTAAGGGTAAATCAAGAAATGGTTTATTAGGATCAAAGAGGTTCACTAGGGGTTAATTATGAAGGTAGGCTTTTTGGGGTAAGTTGGTTAAAACCTAGGTGCCTTTATCATCTCAATATATCAAATCAAGGGTGTGGTCTCGACATGCATAATCGTAGCAAGTTCTCAGAATAAAAAATCAATATTGACACACTCATAACCAACAATAAAGTGAGTAAGAAAAGTATATGCTCTAAAAGGCTCAAAATCTCACAAAAATTACGATTTTTGATGTCAACCTTGCAAATTTCAAACTTCAAAGTAATATTTAAATTTAGGGAAACAACCTAACAAATTTTTAATTCTGAAAATAGACTTATCATGCGTGATTCTATAATGTCTTAAAGTTTAAATCATCAATGCATAATTAACTATGACTTAATCCAAAACATATCAATAAAAATCATAAGCCAATAGAAGTTTCATTCTAATGGTAATGGGAGAAAATTACTTAAGAACAAGATATAATTTAGGGATTTCCTAGTAATCATATAAATAACCTCCCCACACTTAAGATGTACATTGTCTTTAATGTACCAAAATAGATAATGGCAATAGAATAAGAAAATCAGAAGAGAGGGAGAGAACTAAAACTTTCTAAATTTTGGATGAAATCCATGGAATAGTTGACCCAGAATTGTAGATATAACAAAGTGAAGTGCATAATTCTGAGCAACTAATAAGAAAATAAACACAACTGTGGAAGACGATTAAGGGATTAATCGATTAGGAATAATTATAAAAGCTAAAATATAGTTTAGAATATAAAAGATAAGTCTTTAAAAATATGATAAGAAACATACATTGAAAATAGAAATAAAACGAAAAATAAAAATATAAATAAAGATAAAAAGAAAATAAATGGACTCAGAGGTCCTTATCGTTGGACGTGCCATGAGGTGGCGGTGCCGAAGGTGAAATATGGAGATGGTGGCATATCTACTGTAAGGTGGCCTCGAGACTGTCGAACTGTTGATAACATTGCTGCTCGAATCTAGTGAGTCGCTCAGATGTCAATCAATGTAACAGTAGAAGAGGGAGGTCGGTGACTCGATTGTGGAGGGTGTGGTGGATCCTCGTGAGGAAGAGGAACATCCTCAGTAATGTCCTTGGGATCATCCTGATCATCAGGTTAAGACAGTCAGTACTAGGGATGATCGAGACCACAGCGTTGTTCTATCATCCTCATATATAACATACTCGAGATGCCTTGAGGGGACATATGGCCAACAAGTGTAAGCGAAGAGGGCTGCTCCGGTGTGAGGAGAACTAAGTGTCGAGTGAGGTGAGTCATGTAAGGCCCTAAGCAGATGGTGCCCTTCCTATGGCGGCCAGTCTGGTGGCGGAAGGCTAGAGCCAAGAAGTACGCCAAGTTGATGATATGGCCATGAGCCATGCTCCATAAGTAGTAGGCATCATTTGTGCTCACGACGTCGGTGCTCTCTCTGACCTGTCAAAGTGTGAGCGAAGAGTGCATGAATATACCTTAGGGCAGGAGAGAGAGAAGTCACCTTTGAGTGGCTAGGATCATAGGTCGTTAGGGCACCGATATCATTCCAACAGTGCGAGGGCGAGTAGTGAATATGGCAATGTAGCTGAAGAAAGTCCTCGGCGCTCATGAACTAATCTGTATAAAGTCCCAAAGCAACACTGAATTCTGGGCTGCTCATATGGCGCACCAAACTACCAAGGTGAAAGACGATGGTGCCGGGTTCTTCATAGACTAACATGATGGTCTGAAGGTAGAACATCGATCAAAACTCCAATGTAATCTCCATGTAAGTAGGCTCGACGATATTGAAGAATCGATCCCATGGTGCTGTGATGATGAGCACTCAAATCTCATCAGCGACGTGGACCTACTCCAATGCAGCCCAATCAATACAGCGGCCCAAACTTGGGGATCAGACTCGAAGGAGCTGAAAGACATCCTCCGGTGGTCCATGGTAAATCGGAGGTAGGGGTGGCGTACTTCAGCGGTGGCACTCGAGAGGTCGCATCATGACCCTTCCACTTTTTTAAAGTGGGGACGACGACCTTGGTCTTACCTTGTGTATTCGTTATGATGGTCTTGAAAAGTGAAAGAGGTTCATCAACAAAAGATATAAATCTTTACCAAATTTGCAAATAAAAGAAAAGTCTAAGTGGTCGTAAATAAGAATGTATGCCTAAACAATGTGTATTAATATCCTAGTATGCAAAAATCAGGAAGTCATCATGATAAAGATAAATCAATGAACTAATTCTCAACTAAAAAGCAAATTGAAATAATATAAAACAAAGAGGAATAGGAAATAAAAATTAATTCATAGATAAACAATTAGAATGTGAAGAACAATTAATCAAGATTAATAAAAGTAGTGCTAAGGCAATCAAATTAAAGAATAAGTATCATCTTAAGCAAAACTATAATAAAAATTTTATAACTATCAATATAAAGAGACAATAAACTAATCAAGAAACAAGAAACTAAACAAATAAGTATGAAAAAAAATAGAATATAGAAATAAATCAAAAAATAAATAAAGAAATAACTAAATAATAATAATAATAATAGAAAAAAGCTAAAAGGGAATAAGGGAGAAGAAGAACCGACGGTGGCCAAGGGTGGTGGCCGAAATGAGGCGCGACAGGCGGTTAACGGTGAGTGGGGGTTCAGTCTGTCGACGAGGCTGGGAATGGTGCAAGGGTGGGATGGACGGTGGTTTTGGGGGGGCCAAGGGAAGAAAAAAAGAAAAAAGAAAAAGAAAAATGGGTTTAAATAGGGACACGATCGTGTAACGGCCCGTGTTGGGCCACACAGCCATGTCACATGCCCATGTTGTCGAGTCCCTTGCCCGTGTTCATCACAATTTTGAGAAGCTAAGTTTTCACACTGTCTTGGACACACTCGTGTGTCTAGGCCGTGTGGTCCACATGGCCACATAGCACGATCGTGTGGGAAGCCCTTCGCTTCTCCCACGCCCGTGTGGATTTCCACACGCCCCTGTGATCGCACACACTATCGTGTGTCTTGCCCGTAGAGCCCCCTGACTTGTTTTAAATATTAAATTTTGAAAAATTGAGCTCTAGTTTTCACACGGCCTAGGACACGCCCGTGTGCTCAAACACACGACCGTGTGTCCTACCTGTGGAGCCTCCTGACTTGTTTAAAATTTGAAAAATTAGGCTCCAGTATTCACATGACCTTGGACACACCCGTGTGGTCCACACAGCCGTGTCGCATGCCCGTGTAGACTATATTTAGACCGTGTCTCTGTCAATTTTTGGGGATTTTAAGCTTCAGGGTCCACATGGCCAAGCACACACCGTGTGTCTAGGCCATGTGGGTGACACGGCCATGTCGACAAGCCATGTAGCCCTTTGTTGATTTCTTTAAATTTTAAAAACTAAGTCCCCACATCACACAGCCAGGGACACGCCTGTATGTCCAAGCCGTGTGGGTTAAAAACCTGTATTAAAACTTGAACGAAAGTGAAAAAAACTAATTAGTAGGGTTAGTGCTTGGGTTGCCTCCCGAGAAGTGCTTGTTTAACATCCTAATCTAGACTTACCTTATATCTACTCAGTTACGGTGGTTTCCGGAGTCGAGACTCCTTTTATCTCTATCAATTCTATTATCAACATACAATTTGAGTTAGGTAACATTTACGTTGAAGGTGCTAAAATTAGAGGGAGTTACCTCAACCGTTCTATATGGAAAGACCTTGAGTACCATAAAAGGATTCACTCCGGTTATATTCAGCTTTGAGGTGGTTATTCGAGGGTCCATTTCATCTAATAGTACCTGGTCCCCAACCTTGAAGTAGTTTGCTTCACCTTTATGCTTGTCATGAAGTTGCCTCGGTTTTGCTTTGTGTGTTCTTGGTTTCTCCTTGGCATGTGTCCTCCATTCGTCTAGTTCATTGATCTAAAGCCTTCACTTCTCATGAATTATTTCATTGTTGGCACGAGAACTAGGACGTGGCTCATTTGTGTTTTTTCGAGGTGCTTCCTGAAAAGAGGTTTGGACTGAATGGTTATTAATAGAATTTATGTACTCACCTTTATTACTTGATGTCCTAACCGAGTCATGAGCCTAAAGAGTGATCGTTTCGTCACTTGCACGAAGTGTGAGCTCACCTGTACGAACATTAATTCTAGTATTAGTAGTTGCTAAAAAGGTCTCCCTAAGATTAACGGTGCGTCACTGTCCTCATCCATATCTAGAACAACAAAGTCAATTGGGAATATAAATTTATCAATTTTTACAAGCACATCCTCAACAATTCCCCTAGGAAATCTAATAGTTTTATCTACGATTTAAATACTCATCCTAGTTTGTTTAGGTTTCCCAAGACTTAGTTACTTAAACATTTTATAGGGCATGACGTTAATACTTTCCCCTAAATCAGCTAAAGCATTATTAACGTGTAAACTACCAATTAAATAAGGAATAGTAAAACTCTTTGGATCCTTTAATTTTCTAGGTAGTTTATTTTGTAAAATGGCTGAGCATACTGCATTTAATTCCACGTGCGACGCATAGTCTAGCTTCCGTTTGTTTGTTAGAAGCTCCTTCAAAAATTTTATTGAGTTGGGCATCTGCAAAAGAGCTTTAATAAATGGTAAGTTAATATGTAACTTTTTTAAGAGTTTAAGAAATTTACCAATTTCTTGTTAGTATGGTCCTTTTTCATCGCGTTGGTGTATGACACACGAGGTACATGCTCTTCACTTACCGGTTGCCGAGTATTGTGGCTTTCCCCACCCTTACCTTTACATACCACAGGTTCTTGCCTCAGTTCAGATTCAGATTCTACTAACATTTCGTCGTCGCACACCGTGATGGCATGGAGTTGCTCCCTTTGATTAGGTTCAGTATTACTCGGTAAGCTACCTTGTGGTCATTCTTGTAACAGTCCAAATTTGACCCTACTCGAAACAGTGGTTTTGGGACCATGAATCTGAGCCTAAAAAAATCTTTAAATATTATTTTCTATGTTAATTATATGTGAATTAGTATGTGTGAAAGTTTCGTATAAAAATTTGATTGTTTGGGTGCTTAATTAAATAAAAGGACTAAATCGCGTAAGGTGTAAAAGTTACAAACTATAGTGAAAAGTGCTTAGTTGATAGTGGCTTTTTAATATGAAGTTCTTAAAGGGAAAATAGCTTTTTTTTTTTTTTACTTATAGTGGATGGCAACATGGTTTCATAACATGTTTTTATATGTTATATTTTTTTTAAAGGTTAAAATTATATTATATATTATAATAAAAAGAAACATTGGTTTTACCATCTTTTATTTTGTTCCTTCCATCGAAAAATAAGAAATGAAAAAGAAAGTTTTGAAGCTTGATAATTTCGGCACTTACAAGCTTAAATTCAAGGTTAGATTTTGTTCCGTTTTCGATAATTTTTACGTTTTTTGTAACCGTTGCTTCGAGAACTATCAAACCCATGTACTAATTTTGTGAATTGATGATGTTTGTGTAAAATGCCATTGATGCTATGTTGAGTTTTGTGATGTTTTATGGTATTAGATGGTAGATATGTAATGGATGAACATACTTTGTTCTTGAATTTTGATGAATTTAGCTAAATAGGGCTAAATTTAACAAATAAATTTTTGAGGGGTTAAAATGCAAAATAAATGAAATGTAGGGACTTATATGATCATATGGAAGATTCGGTCTAGCTATGTTGTTGTGAGATTTTGCATATTTTGTGTTTTGTGCAAATAGGACTAAATTGTAAAACTGTGAAATATTAGGGGCAAAATGGTAATTTTCCCATTTAGGTGTTTTCGGATTAAATTGAAATGAAATGTGCTTGAATAAGCTTAATTTGAATATGTTTAGATCAAGAACAAAGAAAAACGGACTTGGATCAGGGAAAAACGAAAGTTATTGAATAACCAGTTCTTGTCGTCCGACGATACCGAGGTAAGCCTTTAAACAAGTTAATATTGTAAATATTGTTTGTAACCTAGTTTACATGCTGAATATTGAACTATTGAACTATTGAATTGAATTTTTGACAAAGCCGAATGTGACATATTGATTCAACAATGAAATGTAGTTATATTTAATTGAATTCATTAAGTGAAAGTGATATGAATTATGTATAGTATATGTGATTTTGGTAATATGTAATGTGTACGAGATGGTTGAACAATATCAATTCGGGCTTTGAGCCTAGCAGGCCTTATGCCGGTGAACTGTATCGGGCTTATTGCCAAGCAGGCCTTGTGCCGGTAAATTGTATCGGGCTTATTACCTAGCAGGCTAAATGCCGGTGTTTAAATTTTAGACCTCGAGACTAGCAGGCCTAGTGCCGGTGTGTGATTTAGGCTATCGACTAGCAGGTTTTATACCTGTGATTTACAATTCCGAGCTTAGACTATGAAATGATTAAGTTATGGAACAAATCGAGCAAGCCAAAGTTTATGCAAGTGAATTTTGTTAATTCGGCCGCAAGGTATGTATTTTCATACTTATATGTTATATGTGATGTCAATGAGCAAATAAAATTGTGAAATAAATGTGTTGTACTTTTGGTTAATGAGCTTACCTAGTTGTATGTTATTGAGCAAGTCAGTGATAATATGGGTTTGTTGTATCTGGCCTTAGAGGTATGTGGACATGAATATAGTTAAATGAGATTTCATGTTCGATCAAATAGGTAAGCATATACGCAAACTTTGTTAAGCATGAATGAGACTAATGTTTAAGTATATTTGGCCTTTTTGGTTATGAGGATACTTTGTTAAGATATTGATATTAGATACATGGATTTATGAGATGTTAAATGGACATATGTTTAGGTAATTATGGAGGTGAAATTCGTATGTACACATCCTTTACTTGTTCGAATATTTATGTGAACTTATTGAGTTACATGTATGTGTATTATGAATAGATTATAAAGAGAGGGTATTTTATACTTTGAACTAGATGCTGAGTTGGTAAATTGTATGTTAATGGTAAGGAAATGATAAATGTTATGTTAAATGAAGCAAAGACATTCGATTTTGAAGGACTTTCGAGTTAAGCTATTTTATTTGATGTCATTACTTGATTTATTTTAAAATGCTAGAATATTCAATTGGTATATCATAATTGCTTAAGACTTACTAAGCTAAATTAGCTTACTCTGTGTGTTCATCATTCTATTTTATAGATTTGGATCAAGCTACGAGCTCAGGGGATCGTCAACGAAGTCATCCACACTATCAACCTATTTTGGTACCTTTAAAGTTTAGAATTCGAACTAAAGGCATGTATAGGCTAGCTTAATGCTTGAATATCATTTTGTTGATGTATTTAAGCCATGCAAAAATGGCTTGATTACGATGTTAATGATTGTGTGTATTTGGTCATGATTTAAGTTTATATCGAAAGTAAATCTCAAGGTATATATGCTTGTAGTTATATGGAAATACTTACTTATGTGCATATATATATAGGTATGCTTATTATGTCGTGTGGATTACTTAACCTACGTTAATATGCATAACTTGTGAATCGGTACAGTCATAAAACTTGTTAATAAAATTTGATAATATTGATTTGATAATTATGGCTTTTGTTTTTTTAGGAATTATGCGCATATTATTAATAGCATTATGAGTATGTTCGGTTATGCTATAAAGTTCTAATGCCACATATGTGAATGGATATTTAGTAGAGTAATATGGGTCTATTTGTTTTAATATGCATATGTGTAGAAGTTATGAAATGATATGTTGATATTTGACTAGTGAAATAGATGTATTGACATGTAATTAATATATGAAGTGAATGAAATTTATGCTTGGATATATTTTAAATATTCGAATGTCATAAACTTAATGATCATATGGTTCAAACTTTAGAAATATGAAACATGTACAGCTTGGGTTTGATATATGAAAGCTTGATCATAAACTTGTGTATATTATGAGTAATGATGTAATTGAATTACAAACCATGATTTGTAATGCAAGTCTTGGTTAGCATGAAATAAGAGAATGGGATATGCATGAGCCATAATTAGTAACAAATTTTGAATTTGTTTGATATTGAAAATCTAATATGCGTATTTGGTCTAATAAATAAATGAAATGTGGCTGTGTATGAGTTGAAATGTTAAAAAGTTATAATCTGGTGTATGAAAAGTGATAAATGACTGTGTTGAATTGTGTCTAGTTCAGTAACCCCTCATAACCTTAATCCGATGACGGATATGGGTTAAGGGTGTTACAATTCTAAGATCAGCTTAGCAAGCTGACCTATTTAGTTTTTGAGCCCTTGAATCGATGCCTGTTGGTTTTTGAGTGTTTCAGTGTTTTAAAAACAGCTTTCTGACACTAAGATGAATTTTGTTAGCATCTCTTCAAGGTTTAGCTTCTTCTCCTATTGGTGGGGTTGTTGTTGGAAGCCTGGAAGGGGTTGTTGCCTCTGATTTCCTTGACCACCCCATGAAAAATTGGGATGGTTCCTCCAACCTGGATTTTAAGTGTTACTATAGGGATTATTCTGAGGTCTAGAATTGTTACCCATATAGTGAACTTGTTCAGTCTCAGTGCTTGGGTTGTAGGATGGATATTTTGTTGTGTGCATCCCTCCTCCATTTGTGTCGTATTGTATAACCGAATGTACCTGTGTAGAAACACATAAACCATCAAACTTTTTATTCAAGAGCTCTACCTGGTTTGATAGCATGGTGACTGCGTCGAGGTTAAAAATGCCAGCAGCTTTTGTTGGCTTTGTTCTCATTACTTGCCACTGATATTTATTCAGTGACATCTCCTCTATAAACCCATAAGTCGCTTTAGGGGTTTTGTTATTCAGGGTTCCATCGGCAACTGCATCAATCAGCTGTCCAGTTGAGGGGTTCAAACCTTTGTAAAAGGTTTGAACCTGTAGCATAAGGGTAACCCATGGTGAAGACACCTTCTCAACAAGTCCTTTTACCTCTCCCATGCATCGTAAAGCGTTTCTAAATTCATCTGCACAAAAGAAGAGATATCATTCCTCAACTTTGCTGTTTTAGCTGGCGGAAAATATTTTAACAAAAATTTTTGTCATTTGTTCCCAAGTAGTGATGGAACCTCGTGGTAATGAGTTTAACCACTGTTTAGCTTTGTTCCTTAACGGAAAGGGAAATACCGTAAGCGAATGGCATCATCAGAAATGCCATTAATTTTAAAAGTATCACAGAATTCTAGAAAATTGGCTAAATAGGTATTTGGATCCTCATCCTGTAAACCATCGAACTGAACACATTGTTGGATCATCTGTATAGTGTTTGGTTTCAGCTCGAAGTTATTTGCAGCAACAGCAGGCCTCAAAATACTCGATTCAGCCCCAGTCAAATTAGGCTTATCATAGTCGTACATAGTATGAGGAGCAGGATTTGCGGCAACCACCAGGGGTAGTGGATTATTATCAATGATCTCATCGGTAATGTTGGTATCTTCCTCTTACTCTTCCTCTATATACTGTAGACTTCACCTTATTTCCCTACGATTTCTACGAGTGGTACTTTCTATTCCACTGTCAAAAAGTAATGGTCCTCACGAGTTCCTTCTAGTCATAAACTAAAAATACCTGCCAGAAGCAAAATAAAAGAAAAGTTAGTAAATTAAAATAAAAATATAAATAAATTGAAAAAAATAAAAATGGCTAAAGTAATAAAAATTAAGCGTTCCTAATATTTTAGTCCCCGGTAACGGCGCCAAAAACTTGATGGGCTCGAAATTAACAATTATTTCGACAAAGGCAAGCGCACCTATCGAATAGTAGTATAGCTTTGATGAGTCCGGAATATCGTATCCTCAAGGACTAAAATTACTAGTAATAACTATCTTTTTATTATTTAGCCAAATAATTAAGGGGATTTATTTTAATCTAAAAATTTAACTAACTTATTAACTACGAACGCAACAGAGAGTGAAGAAAATAACCGAATAAATCAATGAATAAATACAATACCCAAGGAAGAATCCACCTAGACTTCACTTATTTATTCTGACTCCGAATTAAGCAATTTATTCACTTTTCTTGATCCGTAGAAATCCCTAAATTATGTTAATATCTCTTTCGGGACTAAAAACAACTGACTCTAGGTTGATTAATTGAAATCTCTTTCTAATTAAAACCCCTATCGTCGTATTAACTCGATCTATGGATTCTCTTATTAGATTTGACTCTAATCCGGTAGATTTATGTCATCCTATTTCTATGGTTGCAATCAACTCCGCTTAATTACGTGAGATCTTCTCTTAAATAGGGACTTTTACTCCACTGAATAAGCACATTAGACTTGAATTAATATCTTAAAAATATTAAAGCAAAGGTTAAAAACACATAATTAAGAACAAGAACAAGTATTTATCATGTAATTCAGATTTATTAAATAATAAGATTCATCTAGGTTTAATCCTCCCTAGGTATTTAGGGAGTTTAGTTTATAAAGTGAAAGGAAAATATCTTAGGAATAAGAAAATAACAAGACATAAAGAACCCAAAAACTTCTAAAGAACTTGATCGAGATCTTCAATCTTGGAATGAATTCACTTCCGAGATGATTCCAACGGCGTCATTCGAGTAATTTCTTCAATCTACTCTGCGTCCTCCCGTTCGCCCTTTAAGTCTTCTTCTGGCTCATATTTATAAACTTTAGAAGGCTTAGAAACCCTAAAAATTAGCTTTTTTCGTAGTGAAAACAAAGCAGGGCGCAGTAGGGACACGGGCATGTGCTTAGCCCGTGTGGGAATTTGAGTGAATCGCGATTGACACGGGCTAGAACACAGGCGTGTGTCTAGCCCATGTAAGTCACACGGGCATGTGCCCTACCCGTGTGGTTCTGGCTTGGCCGTATGGATCCTTAAGGTGGTCCGTTTTGTCTAGTTTTGGCCCGTTTTCCACTCCTTTTGCTTAACTGTGCTCACCTAAGTATAGAAATACAAATTTAAAGGATTCGGAGCATCAGATTCACCAAATTATATAAATAAACATCCAAAAACACGCTAAGCGTGAGATTAAAATGTGTTACATTTATGATTTATCAATCCTCAAATGCTCAGCATGTTCATGCTCATCACGAGAATATACCAGTATGTCATCAATAAAGACAACCACAAACTTATCCAAATATGGCCGAAAAATGCGGTTCATTAAATCCATAAACACCGTAGGGGTATTTGTTAAACCAAAAGGCATGATTAAAAATTCATAGTGCCCATACCTCTTTCGAAAAGCTATCTTTAGCACATCTGAATCTTTTACTCTCAATTGGTAATAACTGGACCTCAAGTCTATCTTGGAAAACACAATGGCTCCCTTCAATTGATCAAATAAATCATCAATCCTTGGCAATGGGTACTTATTCTTCGCAGTAACCTTATTAAGCTACCGGTAATCTATACATAATATCATGGAACCGTCTTTCTTTTTCACAAATAACACTGGAGCATCTGTAACATCCTAAAAATTTGAGTATCAATATGTTGCTTGTCTTTGGTGTTAGCTCGAGTATGATTTTATTGTGTGCTTAATATAGTCTTGAGAAGGCTCGATTTTTCTTGGAATTAGAATAAATTTTAGTAAAGAGTACTTTACTGTAGAGAAATCAGGTGACCTTGAAGTTTAAGTTAATTAAGTGATAAAAGATGGCATAAGATGTGTAATTGGCAAAGAGGTGATGGCGTCATATGTTGGACTTGAGGGGAGAGGTTCGAATCTCCTAGCATGCAAATTGGGAGCTTTTAATTTTTGCTTTTTCCTAGCATGTGTCGGCCAAGCATCATTCATGGATAAGATGGACTTTTTTTTTTTGGTAAGAAGACTAAAGTTTATGGCAAGCATGGTTTTAGGGATGGAATTGCTTGATTTTGGGGATAGGATTTATCAAACTTAAGGAAAATGGAGGATTGTAAGGCTTGAATCTAGGTTGATGTTTTGGTAATTTTTCATGGCCATTTTGACCAAGAATGTGGACGGCATTGTGGACTAGGGGGGTTGGCCGAATGTGTTAGTAGCTTGGCTAGGATTAAGAGTTAGTTTTGGCCGTTCCTAACATTTTTGTGCAAAATTTCAATTCTCTTTACAACCTTTTCTCCTAGCCGAATTTGAGCTTTTGGTAAGCCTTGTTCTTTAGACCATTTCATTTTCATGTTACCATTTGGGCACATTTTTGCTTAGCATTTCAAGACACTTTTCTCTTTATGCCGAAATACCAAAGCCAAGATCATTTTCTTTTCTTCTCTTTTCCTCTCCATTGCCGAATGCATATTGCTCCTAAATTTATTTATCTGCATATTGCTTCTAAATTTATCTCTTTTCTTTCTCTCCTCTTAAAACCGAATCAACATCATCTCTTTCTTTCATCTTTTATTTTATTTTCAACCATACTTTCCTCATTATTTTTCTCTCATGGCCGAATGTTAGATTACTCCATTGTCGAATCATTTTTTCCTTTCTTTATTTATTCATAGCCGAATCTTCCACTATACATAAGTATTCTTCTCAATCATTCTTCTTTCAAGCCTTGGACAATAGGTAAGAGTTTCTTTTTGGTTTCTATGTTGGCTTAAGGGAAGTCTTGGCCGAATCTTTATGGTGGTAAGAAAAATCTCTTTGATCAAAATCATTATTCATTTTATTATACGTTTTCTTTCGTTATATTTTAGTGTGATAGTGGAGGGCCGAAACTCAAGGGTTCGTGAGAGTCGTGAATCATTGGAATCGATTTAAGGTGTTAAGGTAAGGGATTATTAAGGACTCTCATATTACTCGACATATTGATATAGATGGATTATTAATCGATTTCATTTTAGGGGACGTTATCGCTCAATTTTCATATTGTGGAATGAGGATATTTGTGGTAAGCCAATCTCACCCTTAAAACCGTTAGTCATAATTTTGATAGTTTATTAGTCGGACTAATGATCTTTTGTCAATAGAGACAATCAAGATAGGGACGAAAAGGGCTATAAATAGTGTTGGAAGAGGGGTGGTTTCGCTATTTCCCCTAAGTTTAAGCGAAGGGCTATTTCGGGAATCGAGATTTTCCACCGGGTTGTGGACGCTCATCCGAGGAGAATCAATTGTTGAAGTCATTCGTACTCCCGAACCTTTCTTCGTTCGTGGATTTTCATCGGGTAACGAACCAACAATCGGGGAGAAACCTCAAATAGAAGTGGTTCAAAATTCTGAGGGTAAAAGTCTAGATCGTTATTTCTAAGATTTGATTTGTAAATAAATAATAGTGTACTAATTTATCGTGATGCGTTTAGGTATCGACGAGCGGGAAAGTCTAGTTCTCACAATACCCAGGTGTATAACTTCACACTTATCTCGGGTTAGATACTATACCGTAAGTATTGGGATAAAATCGTAAAGATGGCAAAATCGAAAATGCGTAATAATTAACACTTTTGTGTAAATGCATGAAAATAGTTAAAGTCGTGAAATTTATGAAAATGCCCTCAATGAGTTAATTGGTAAATAGTAAATTTTATGCCTCATGTGATAAATGGGCCGAAAAACTGCTAGATCGATAAGTGGGCCGAAAAATTGCTAGATCGATAAATGGGCCGAAAAAATGCTAGATCGATATATGGGCCAAAGTTTGCTAGATCGATAAATGGGCTAAAATGCTATTTTGTCTTATGGGCCAAAATGAAAATTTGAATTTTTGGACTCACATGTATTATGGGATTTTGTTAAATTATCATATGGATATATATATTTTGTTATGCATACATGATTGTATGGGTTGGGATAATTGACGAAGAGAAGAAAGGCCTGTTGCTAAAAATCTTGTTCGGTGGCTCTGTCGCAAATATATTTTAAATGGCTTAATGCCTCTAGTTCGATGACTTTGTCACAATCTAGTTCGGTGGTGCATCGTAATATTATTTAAAATGGCTTTATGCCTACGATTGGTGTGTTGGCGGGGTGGGTTGACTTGATCCCCACAGGTGTGTTGGTTGGTACGGGTGGTGTGTAGCGGATGGAAATTAGGTTTGGTTGGGAATTTCATTTTACATGCATTTTATTTATTTTATTGTTAAATCCATAAATGGGCTCAAGCCCAAAATAATGTCTTGATGATTTGGCCCAATGAATGTGGTAAGTGAGTTATATACTGAGTTCTGAGTATCTCACTCTGTTTAATTATCCATCTCAGGTAATGGCAATTGGCAAAGGCTTGGGCCGAGGATGACTTCGTGGAGGCCATACTTCAAACATGGGTTTTATAAACTATGAACTTTTATTAAGTGAATTCTTTTAATTACTATTTTGGGTATGATGTAATAAGGCCTTTATTAATATTTTATGGATTTTTATGTGTGGATGGATTTAATTTTTGTTTTAGACATTTAATATGGGCTTATGTTAATTCTATAATGTTTCCTTAAAAATTTTGTTTTAAAACATATGAGATTCTTTAAATATTCTTGCTTTTTAAAATTCTTTTGAACTCTTTAAAATTACTTTTAAAAATTACTTTAAGGTTTTTGACAATTAAAATACTAAATGACAAGATTTCAAACTAGTATTTCTTTATTGATCGATTTTAAATCAATTTCTTGATTTTTTTTACCAAATTCACTTTCAAAAGGTTTTGTAGAATTGTTTTACCTAAATCATTAGAGAATTAAATGGATGTTCGATCTGTGTGACAAACCAAATCTCATCCTAAAGCATAGACCTGGTTTGGGGTGTTACATTTAATGGTATCAGAGCCAAGTTTAAAACTCGACTGTGATTGGGTTCAATAAATAACTTCCGTTTGAAATTATTTTTAATTATGTTTTAAAGTTAGTATGGCACCACAAGCATCTGGCACCAAGTCAAGTAAGTATTCATTACTGAATGATTATTATGATGATATGATCATAGGAACACTCTAGAACTTCTAGTTTTAGATGTTGAAAATCGTAGAGATCGAGACTATAGGATGTGTTTGCGAAAAATAACTTTATCTCTTGAATCTCATAAAATATCATTAATAAACACTGAAACAGTTTTCTAATTCATAAAATTTGTAATCAGATTAAAACGAGTTAGTCAATATGAGCAACAGAGGACACGGACGTGGTAGATGTGGCCGTGGTAGAGGCCGAGGTGCTAGAGCTGTGTCTGAGGAATCGGGATATATTTCAGAAATGGATGCACCGGCATCACGAACGTCGGAAAATGATTCACAAGAGAATAGGAGAGAAGATAATGCTTTGACACGAGCAATGTTGCGAGTCCTTGAAAGGGTCGCTGGAACTAGAGTCGGGCCCGACTCGTGGGTCAATATCGAGCGATTGAAATCAAGTGGTCTTTGAGGTTTTAGAGGTGTCTCGGTGTAGCTCTAAATGTTGCTGAATATTGGCTTGAGGCGGTGAAGCGAATTATGGATGACCTAGAGTGCACTGTAGAACAGAAACTAAGGGGAGCGGTGTCTTTATTAAGAGACGAGGCATATCAATGGTGGCTTACTGTCCGAGAAGGCACTGAAGCTGCATTAGTTACTTGGGATTTCTTTAAAGTTGCCTTTCAAGGGAAATATGTAGGAATAAGTTATGTGGATGCCCGGAGGAAGGAATTTCTGAATCTGGTTCAGGAAAATAAGATGGTGGCAGCGTATGAGGCTGAGTTTTTACGCTTGAGTCGTTATGCTCGGACGATAGTGCCAACGGATCATGAGCGTTGTGTACGCTTCGAGGATGGGCTGAATGATGAGTTGCGGGTTTTGATAGCCCCACAACAAGTGAGAAATTTTGCCACGCTTGTGGAGAAAGCCAAGATAGCCGAAGAGGCTAAGAGCTTAGAAAGTCAGAACCGGGAAAGAGTTAGAGGCAAGAGAGATATAAAGTATTTGAGTTCTTCAAAAAGGTTTTAGAAGAGGCCTCGGAATGATGAGCCAGCTCAAGGTAGAGCACCTGGGGCTATTAATCAGAGTCGAGACTGTGCTGAATGTGGGAAACAACATTTGAACAAAGTCTTGAGAGGAAAGCGGTGCTTGTTATAAATGTGGTTCAATGGATCATCAATATAAGAATTGCCCTCGACGGATGGATACGACTCAGGAAGCTCATAATCTTGATGTACAATTGGCTAGAGGTACTCAGCAGCCACAGAGAGGCCGTGGACCAGGTCGTGGTGGTAATGGGGCTGGACGTGGTCAAGGTGCACCAGGTCGAGGCAATGGTTCTAGAGGTAACGCGGATGCAAGATAGCCAGGATTGGTCTATGCAGTTAGTAGTCGCGAGGATGGCAATGCACCTGATGTGATAACTGGTATATTCTTCATTTTTGATGTGCCTGTTACTGCTTTGATAGATATTGGTTCTACCCACTCGTATGTTACTACTGCCATATCTGGAAACCTGAATCTAGAATCTAAAATTACCGATAGTGAGATGATGGTAATTAGTCCTTTAGGACAGTTAGTAATTGTAAATAAACTATTTGAGACGTGCCCTTAGAAATCCAAAGAGAAATATTTCTGGCGAATTTGATGGAATTGCCTTTCGGCGAGTTCGATCTCATTCTAGGCATGGATTGGTTGGTTAAGCACCGGGTGCATTTGCATTGTGCTAAAAAATGGATGTCAATAAGGACTTCGGATGATAAGGAAGTAGTAATGATAGGCGAACGAAGGAATTATTTGGCAAATGTGGTATCTGCGTTAAAGGTAGAAAAGTTGGTGCGGAAAGGGTATGGAGCATTCCTAGCTTTTATTAGTGCTTTGGATGCTAATGAGTTATCAGTGGAAGATGTGAGAACGGTGAAGGAATTTCCAGATGTATTTCCTGAAGAACTTCCTAGTATACCTCCAGATCGGGAAGTAGAATTTGGTATTGAGCTTTTACCGGAATGGCTCCAGTGTCCATTGCTCCTTTTAGAATGGCACCGAAGGAGTTGGTGGAGCTTAAAGCTCAAATTCAAGAATTGTTGAATCAGGGATTTATTCAACCGAGTATGTCTCCGTGGGGAGAACCAATTTTGTTCGTTAAGAAAAAGGATGGGTCAATGCGTATGTGCATTGATTACAGGCAGTTGAATAAATTGACGATCAAGAATAGGTATCCTTTGCCGAGAATTGATGACCTGTTTGATCAACTGAAAGGAGGTTCAATTTTCTCCAAAATTGATTTGAGATCGAGTTATCACCAACTCAAGGTGAAAGAAGCAGATATTCATAAGACGACATTCTGAACTCGTTATGGACATCATGAGTTTTTGGTGATGCCGTTTGGGTTGACCAATGCACCAGCTGCATTTATGGACATGATAAACCTGGTCTTTTAACCATATTTAGACCGGTTTGTGGTAGTATTCATAGATGACGATTTGGTATATTCGAGGAATGAAGAGGAACATGACTCACATTTGCGTATGGTATTGCAGTTACTTCGAGATAAGCAACTTTATGCCAAATTTAGTAAATGTGAATTTTGGTTAAGGGAAGTGATTTTCTTGGGTCATGTGGTATCAGCTGAAGGAATAAAGGTGGATCCTCGGAAGATTGAGGCTGTACTGGATTGGAAACCACCGAAGTCAGCAGCTAAGATTCAGATTTTTTTGGGTTTGGCTAGTTATTATAGACGCTTTGTTGAGGGGTTTTCGCTGATTGCCGCACCCTTAACTAAGCTGTTGAGAAAGGAGTACCGTATGTATGGACTGAAAAATAACAAGAGAGTTTTGAGAAATTGAAGAAGATTTCGACGGAAGCACCAGTTTTGATTCAACCTGAGGCTAGAAAAGAATTTATCGTCTACTGTGATGTGTCACACACGGGTTTATGTTGCGTGCTGATGCAAAATGGAAAAGTGGTGGCTTATGCTTCTCGTCAGTTGAGACCGCACGAAGTAAACTACCCTACTCATGGCTTGGAGTTAGCTGCGATAGTGTTTGCTTTAAAGATTTAGAGGCACTATCTCTACGGTGAGAAGTCTATCATCTATACGGATCACAAGAGTCTTAAGTATCTTCTTACTCAGAAGGAGTTAAACTTGAGACAAAGAAGATGGGTGGAGTTGTTAAAGGATTATAATTTCTCAACCGAGTATCATCCTGGAAAGGCTAATGTGGTAGCAGACGCGTTAAGTCGTAAGGTGGTATCTGATTTGAGAGCAATGTTTGCTCATTTGAGTTTGTATGAGGATGGTAGTCTATTAGCGGAACTTTAGGTGAAGCCTCTGTGGTTAGATCAAATCAAAGAAAAGCAAATATCAGATGAAAAGTTGGGACCTTTAATTCAGCAAGTTAAAAGTGGTGAAATAGGGGATTTTGGTTTAAACACGATAGAGTGCTGTGTTTTCGTGGAAGAGTTTGTATGCCCAAGGACTCAGATTTAAGACAAATGATTCTACAGGAGGCACATGGTAGCCCTTATGCTATGCACCCTGGAGGAAATAAGATGTATCGAGATCTTCGTGAACGGTATTGGTGGCTAGGGTTGAAGCGTGAGATTTTTGAGTTTGTAGGAAAATGTTTGACTTGTCAACAAGTGAAGGCAGAGCATCGATTGCCATCAGGTTTATTACAATCGGTAAAGATTCCCCTTTGGAAATGGGAGTGGATACAATGGATTTTGTTAGTGGGTTACCTTTAACACCTATTAAGAAAAATTTCGTTTGGGTAGCAGTTGATCAATTGACGAAGACTGCTCATTTTCTACCAGTTTGTACGGATTACTCATTACAGAAGTTGGCTAAGCTGTATGTATCTAAAATCGTGAGGTTGCATGGGGTACCAGTGTCTATTATATCAAACAGGGATCCTAGGTTTACATCATGGATTTTGGAAAGCTCTGCATGAAGCTTTTGGAACAAAGTTAAACTTCAGTATGGCTTTTCATCCTCAGTCAGATGGTCAGTCAGAAAGAGTAATTCAAATATTGGAAGACATGTTAAGGGGTTTTGTAATTGACTTCAGAGGTAGTTGGGAGGATTTTCTACCGTTGGTAGAGTTTGCGTATAGCAATAGCTATCAGTCTAGCATTCAGATGGCACCCTATGAGGCATTGCATGGTCGTAGGTGTCGTACTTCTACTTGTTGGACTGAATTGGGTGAATGGCAGATGTTGGGTCCTGAATTGATATCTGAGACATAAGAAAAGGTAAAAGTTATTCGAGCACGGTTAAAGAAAGCTTCGGATAGACAAAAATCGTATGCAGATCTGAAGCGTAAGGATATCAAGTTTGCTGTGGGGGATCAGGTCTTTCTGAAGGTCTCACCTTGGAAAAAGATTTTCAGATTTGGAAGGAAGGGCAAGTTGAGCCCTAGGTTTATTGGACTATATCGTCTGATGAAGCGTGTTGGTCTAGTGTCCTATCAGATTGAATTATCTTCAGAGTTGAGTCAAATTCATAATGTTTTCCATGTTTCCATGCTGAGGCGCTATAGATCGGATCCGTCTCACATAGTACCGGTAGAAGAAGTGGAGTTGAGATCAGACTTATCTTTTGAGGAGGAACCAGTGGAAATCTTAGACCGAGATGTTAAGGTGCTAAGAAAGAAGACTGTGCCGTTGGTCAAGATTTTATGGCATAATCATGGAGTGAAGGAAGCTACGTGGGAGCCTGAGGATGCAATTCGGCAACAATATCCTCACCTCTTCTAATCAGGTAAATTTTGAGGACAAAATTTTTTGGGGGGTAGAATTGTAACACCCTAAAAATTTGAGTATCAATATGTTGCTTGTCTTTGGTGTTAGCTCGAGTATAATTTTATTGTGTGCTTAATATAGTCTTGAGAAGGCTCGGATTTACTTGGAATTAGAATAAATTTTAGTAAAGAGTACTTTACTGTAGAGAAATCAGGTGACCTTGAAGTTTAAGTTAATTAAGTGATAAAAAATGGCATAAGATGAGTAATTTGCAAAGAGGTGATGGCGTCATATGTTGGACTTGAGGGGAGAGGTTCAAATCTCCTAGCATGCAAATTGGGAGCTTTTAATTTTTGCTTTTTCCTAGCATGTGTCGGCCAAGCATCATTCATGGATAAGATGGACTAATTTTTTTTTTGGTAAGAAGACTAAAGTTTATGGCAAGCATGATTTTAGGGATGGAATTGCTTGATTTTGGGGATAGGATTTCTCAAACTTAAGGAAAATGGAGGATTGTAAGGCTTGAATCTAGGTTGATGTTTTGGTAATTTTTTCATGGCCATTTTGACCAAGAATGTGGACGGCATTGTGGACTAGGGGGTTGGCCAAATGTGTTAGTAGCTTGGCTAGGATTAGGAGTTAGTTTTGGCCATTCCTAGCATTTTTGTGCAAAATTGCAATTCTCTTCACAACCTTTTCTCCTAGCCGAATTTGAGCTTTTGGTAAGCCTTGTTCTTTAGACCATTTCATTTTCATGTTACCATTTGGGCACATTTTTGCTTACCATTTCAAGACACTTTTCTCTTTATGCCGAAATACCAAAGCCAAGATCATTTTCTTTTCTTCTCTTTTTCCTCTCCATTGTCGAATGCATATTGCTCCTAAATTCATCTTTTTCTTTCTCTTTTCCTCTTGAAAACCGAATCAACATCATCTCTTTCTTTCATCTTTTATTTTCTTTTCAACCATACTTTCTTCTCTCATTCGAATGTTAGATTACTCCATTTCGAATCATTTTTTTTTTTTGTTTATTCATAGCGAATCTTCCACTATACATAAGTATTCTTCTAAATCATTCTTCTTTCAAGCCTTGGACAATAGGTAAGAGTTTTTTTTTGGTTTCTATGTTGGCTTAAGGGAAGTCTTGGCCAAATCTTTATGGTGGTAAGAAGAATCTCTTTGATCGAAATCATCATTCATTCTATTAAACATTTTCTTCGTTATATTTTAGTGTGATAATGGAGGTCAAACTCAAGTGTTCATGGCGCCGTGAATCATTGGAATTGATTTAAGGTGTTAAGGTAAGGGATTATTAAGGACTCTCATATTACTCGACATATTGATATAGATGGATTATTAATCGATTTCGTTTTAGGGGACATTATCGCTCGATTTTCATATTGTGGAACGAGGATATTTGTGGTAAGCCAATCTCACCCTTAAAACCATTAGTCATAATTTTGATAATTTATTAGTCGGACTAATGATCTTTTGTCAATAGAGACAATCAAGGTAGGGACAAAAGGCGGTAAATAGTGTTCGGAAGAGAATTTGGTTCCGCTTATTTCCCTAAGTTTAAGCGAAGGGTCATTTTTGAATCAGAGATTTTCACCGGGTTGTGGACGCTCATCCGAGGAGAATCAGTTGTTTGAAGTCGTTCGTACTCCCGAACCTTTGTTTGTTCGTGGATTTTCATCGGGTAATGAACCAACAATCGGGATGAAACCGCAAATAGAAGTGGTTCAAAATTCTGAGGGTAAAAGTCTAGATCGTTATTTCTAAGATTCTATTTGTAAATAAATAATAGTGTTCTAATTTATCGTGATGCGTTTAGGTATCAACGAGCGAAAAAGTCTAGTTCTCATAGTAACCAGGTGTGTAACTTCACATTTATCTCGGGTTAGATACTATACATTAAGTATTAGGATAAAATCGTAAAGATGGCAAAATCGAAAAATGCGTAATAATTAACACTTTTGTGTAAATGCATGAAAATAGTTAAAGTCGTGAAATTTTCAAAAATGCCCTCAATGAGTTAATTGGTAAATAGTAAATTTTATTCCTCATGTGATAAATGGGCCAAAAAACTGCTAGATCAATAAATGGGCCAAAAAATTGCTAGATCGATAAATGGGCCGAAAAACTGCTAGATCGATAAATGGGCCAAAAAACTGCTAGATCGATAAATGGGCCGAAAAACTGCTAGACCAAAAAATGGGCTGAAAAACTGCTAGATCGATAAATGGGCCGAAAAACTGCTAGATCGATAAATGGGCCAAAAAAACTGCTAGATCGATAAATGGGCAGAAAAACTGCTAGATCGATATATGGGCCAAAGTTTGCTACATCGATAATTGGGCTAAAATGCCATTTTGTATTATGGACCAAAATGAAAATTTGAACTTTTGGACTCACATGTATTATGGGCTTTTGTTAAATTATCATATGGATATATATTTTGTTATGCATACATGATTGCATGGGTTGGGATAATTGACAAAGAGAAGAAAGGCCTGTTGCCAAAAATCTAGCTCGGTGGCTCTGCCACAAATATATTTTAAATGGCTTAATGCCTCTAGTTTAGTGACTTTGTCACAATCTAGTTCAGTATATTATTTAAAATGGCTTTATGCCTACGATTGGTGTGTTGGCGGGGTGGGTTGACTTGATCCCCATAGGTGTGTTGGTTGGTATGGGTGGTGTGTAGCGGATGGAAATTAGGTTTGGTTGGGAATTTCATTTTACATGCATTTTATTTATTTTATTGTTAAATCTGTAAATGGGCTCAAGCCCAAAATAATGTCTTGATGATCTAGCCCAATGAATGTGGTAAGTGAGTTATACACTGAGTTCTGAGTAACTCACTCTGTTTAATTATCCATCTCAGATAATGGCAATTGACGAAGGCTTGGGCCGAGGATAACTTCGTGGAGGCCATACTTCGAACATGAGTTTTATAAACTATGAACTTTTATTAAGTGAATTCTTTTAATTACTATTTTGGGTATGATGTAATAAGGCCTTTACTAATATTTTATGAATTTTTATGTGTGGATGGATTTAATTTTGTTTTAGACATTTAATATGGGCTTATGATAATTCTATAATGTTTCCTTAAAAATTTTGTTTTAAAACATATGAGATTCTTTAAATATTCTTGTTTTTTAAAATTCTTTTGAACTCTTTAAAAATTACTTTAAGGTTTTTGACAATTAAAATACTAAATGATAAGATTTCAAACTAATATTTCTTTATTCATCGATTTTAAATCAATTTCTTTATTTTTTTACTAAATTCACTTTCAAAAGGTTTTGTAGAACTGTTTTACCTAATTCATTAGAGAATTAAATGGATGTTCGATCTGTGTGACAAACCAACTCTCATCCTAACGCATAGGCCTGGTTTGGGGTGTTACAGCACCCCACAAAGAATAACTCGGTCTTGCAAAACCTTTGTCCGTCAGCTCTTGCAACTGTGATTTCAATTACTTCAACTCAGTTGGAGCCATTACATGTAAGGAGCAATCGATATAGGTGCAGTATGAGGAGCTAACTCGATACCAAATTCAACCTCTCTAACCAAAGGCAACCCTAGTAATTCTTCTGGGAATACATCTGGGTACTCACATACTATCGGTAATGATTCAATCTTTAACTTGTTTTCTTTGGAATTCATCACAAAGGCAAGATACACCTCATACCTTTTTCTTACATACTTCTGAGTCGACATGTGAGAGATCACTACCGGTGATCTGTCTTGTTCATCTGATTCAACACGAAGAGTGTCCCTATTTTCACATCTCAAATCAATATATTTCTTTCCATAATTTTCTGTCACATCATGAGTGGTTAACCAGTCTATACCAAGAATTATATTGAGTTCATCAAATGGCAATAGCATGAGATTTTCCTTAAAATAATGACTTCTAATCATCAATGGGCAATCTTTACATACCTTATCAACTAGCAGACTTTTGCCTAAAGGATTAGACACCTTTATCACAAATTCTATAGACTCTACAGGCATATTCATATTAGATACTAATTTCATGCAAATGCATGATTGGGTAGATCCTGGATCTGTTAAAAAAGTAACTTTAGTATCATGGAGAGAAAATGTACCGGTAAATCACATCAGAACATGATGCCTCTTCGCGAGCGCGAATGGCATAGGTCCTCACAGGCGCTCTATCCTTAGATCTCACAGCCTGCTCTCTGGGCGTATACTTACTACTTGTTCCACTTTCTTTGTTTCTCTGTGGTCTTCCTCTAGTAGTGCCTCTCGGCCTTGCATCTTGAGGCTTCTCATTCTCATTCACCTCAGGGTAATTTCTAATAAAATGATCTAGAGACCCACACCTAAAACAAGCCTTTTCATTTGCTCGAAATTCGCCAGTATGACGTTTGCCACACTGTGGGCACTCTGATCTACTCGGTCGGGCGTTGCCAACACTAGCAACTGATGTGGTCTGGGCTTTAGACCCTAGGTACTGTTTGCTCTTACTTTTGTTTGAAAACCCGACTGAAGTAGCTAATCCAGTAGGAAAATCTCTCGACTTCTTGGAAGAGGACTGAAATGACTTACTCAATTGTCTCTTCCTTGAGTCACGAGACTCCATCTCAGGTTTTCTTTTCTCTTTCACTAATTCCTCGGCCTTACAAGCCCGGTCCACTAACACAACAAATTCTTTTAACTCGAGGACACCAAAAAACAATTTGATATCCTCATTTAGTCCATCCTCAAACCTCTTACACATGATAGCTTCAGAGGACACACACTCGAGCTGCATTTCATCGAGTCTCACAAACTCGCTCGTACTCACCACCAAATCATCTTGCCTTGTTTTAGTTCAAGGAATTCCTTTCTCTTCTGATCAATGAATCTTTGGCTTATGCATTTCTTCCTGAATTCTTCTTGGAAAAAACTCCCATGTAATTCTTTCCCTTGGTACAACCGACACAACGGTATTCCACCACTGATAAGCAGAATCTCTCAGAAGAGAAACCACACATTTCATGCACTCTTTAGATGTGCAAGATAATTCATCAAATACCCTGATGGTATTTTCAAGCCAAAATTGGCCTTTTCTGAATCATCATCTTTACTAGCCTAAAATTCCTCGGCTTTATTTTTTGGATTCTATCAACTGGAGGCTTTTCTCTTCTTATTACTTCCACCACTTGGGGAGCTACATGGCTAGATTGAGGAATAGGTGGGGGTGGAAGAGGTTGAGCATTAGGATTTGCTCGAATATACTCGGTGCACCAATTGCTCATCATACAGAGAAAGGCTTCTCGGGCCTCTTCTCCATGACCCAAAGTCTCAAGTCTACTCTCTACTGGTGCGGTCCCTTGCGCGGGAGCTGGCGCATTACTTGCAGCATCATCGAATGCAGCTCGATCAAGATTTTATAAAAATACAATTCAAATCATCAGGAGTCATCACACTATCATTACACAAGTACTCTTACGTATGGCATGTATAACTAGACTATACTTACGCTACGTTAGTCCAAGAATTGACTAAAATATAGCTCTGACACCACTAAATGTAACACCCCTTACTCGAGTCTGACATCGAGACCGGATATGAGGCATTATCGTACTTATCCTTGCTTGAACATGTAATATCGTGCTATAAAATTTCATTCCAAATTAGAACTTTTCTTTCTTAATCATAACATACATATCATGGGCCTACGAGGCCTTAAAAATGCATCTAGAAGGTTTTCGAGTTCAACCAAAATATTTTACATTCTTTGAAAATTTTTGCCTAAACAGGGGTCACACGTCCATGTGACTTGGGACACGTCCGTATGGGTAGGCCGTATGGTCCGACATGCCCATGTCCCTAGCCTGTGTAGAATTTATTTTTATTTCAAACCTACAAAGGTTTCCACACCACGGACCATGCCCGTGTCAATAGCTCGTGTCCTTCACACGGCCTAGACATGCCCGTGTCCTCACCCGTGTGTGAAAACTAGGGGTATTCTGCTTATGACGTCAACAACCCCTTAAGAAGCACACAGCCTAGACACACGCCTGTGTGTTGGCCCATGTGACGATTCGAGTTGTCATAATTAAAATGCATGGGACACACAGCCTAATAACACACCCATGGGTTAACCGTGTGTCACACACGGCCTAGACACACACCCATGTGTCTACCCGTGTGAACACTTAGAGGCTATTTTGCAAGCCTTTTTGCCACCTTGAAACATAAACTCATTCATTTCATCACAAGTAGCACATAATATAGCAATATTAAACTATTAAGAATCCTTAAATTATCATTCATTCCACCTATATTTTAGTCAATTACTTTCCTTGACATTCATTTCATTAAACTCATCAACGTTAAAACATAAACTTGACAATATTGGCCAATTCACCATGACCCTTTACAAAATGAGTAGACAACATTAATAGCCAACCCTTTGGCCTTCAAATATGACAAGACACAAAATGATTAAGTCCCTATACATGCCATACTCAAAATGAATTAACTTTACTATACCAAAAGGATAGTTGATAGTGTGATCCGAGCTCCGACGTTCTACGATCCCCGAGCTAACTTGGCAAAACTACAAGGAAAGAGGAAAAAAAGAGAAGTAAGCATATAGCTTAGTAAGTTTTCATGAAATTCTAAAACAACATAAGTGCTTTCATTAAATTCATCCATCTATTGGAACAATAGCAACATAAGTCTCAAATGCTTAAACTTACTCATCCATACTTACTCATATATTATTACCTATCTCATGTTACATTATGGGTTTATAACTTGTATTTTCTCATGGTACTTGTATCACTTATCACATAACTTAGCACATATACTAACATGAGAACAAATTCAAATCTTCATCATTCTTAATCATAAAAGAAGCTCAAAGTCATCTACAAATAGTTTTGGTTCTATGTCCTTTTACATACTTAGCTCTTTTGCCCATGAACTAATTAGATTATCGTAGGATATTCAAACTCATCATGCATAAGTTTTGATGCCAATGCCATATCCCATATATGGTCTTACATGGGATCACCTATTGATGCTGATGCCATATCCCAGATATGGTCTTACACGGGCTCTCATAGCTCGATGTTGAAGCTATGTCCCAGACTTGGTCTTATACGAGATCATACACAGATGTTGATGCCATGTCCTAGACATGGTCTTATACGAAATCATCCTTTGGTGCTGAGGCCATATCCCAGACATGGTCTGATAGGGGACCTTTTTTTTAAATGCTATGACATAAGTATCCTAATTATTTCGAATCTTTATCAAGAATTTTTGAGGCTATGTCACTCGATTTTCATAGCTATATCATACATTGTCATAATATTAAGTAGTTTCAAATATCGAAACATTATGAAACTTTAAATTCATACAAACTTACCTTGATTCTCAAAATGTGTATCGATGCTCGATTTAGTCCTCGATTTTGCTCTTGCATCAGTTTCAGTCCGGGCTTCATGTTTCTTGATTATCAAGCTTGAAAGTTGAAGAAACCCTAGCTATAGCTCTTTGCAAATTGTGGCACTAGAGGAAGAAGATGGACAAGATTTTGGCTTGTTTTTCCCTTTTAATTCTTTTATTTACCAAATGGCAAAAATGCCCTTAATGATCCTTTCTTAAGATTTTTCCTTCCCATGTCCATTTTTGTCCATCATCAAATATAATGGTCTAATTGTTAAATAAGGTCCTCTAGAAATTTTTATAATTCTATTTCATACTTAAATATTCTAGAATCTCATATTTGCTAATCTTTGCAATTTAGTCCCAATGGACAATTTAATCACTAATTAATAAAATTTCTTCATGAGATTTTTACAAAATCATGAAATCACCTCATAAGCCTCATAGAAATCATAAATCTCATTTTTCTACTTCCAATTTGTGGTCTCGCACCACTATTCTGACTAGGCCCTAAGTTGGGTTGTTACATTATGCTATTTTGAATTGTAAATATTATAATGGTGCATGTTTGGGTGTTTTGGTTATTTTAATGCTTAGTTAGATAAATAAAGGTACGGTTTAGCTTATCTTATTATCTATTTATTTATATTAAGATGTGATGCATTGAATGCCATGATTTTAAGATGTTTGAATGTGTTTTTACATGTCAAATGAGTGCATTGGCATGGTACAA
This sequence comes from Gossypium rotundifolium, assembly GCA_025506655.1. Taxonomy (NCBI): domain Eukaryota; kingdom Viridiplantae; phylum Streptophyta; class Magnoliopsida; order Malvales; family Malvaceae; genus Gossypium; species Gossypium rotundifolium. The sequence goes on from CP106722.1 coordinate 147,123,768, forward strand.
CATTGGTGTGAATTAGGTTGTGACCGTCTAATTTAGACCCTAATCGGAACGGTGGTTTTGGGACCACGAATTTGAGTTAGAAAATATTTTAAAATTATTTTTGGTGTTTATAATGTGTGAATTTGTGTGTAGTAAATTTTTGTTTTAAAATTTTATCGTTTGGATATCCGATTAAATAGAAAGGGCTTAATCGCTTAAAGTGAAAATTAGGTTGTTGTTTGTAAAAGGGGCTAAATTGATGTTGTGTTTTACAAAGGAAGTACCAAAGTTGTAATAAGCCCATTTTGAAATGTAGTGGACGGCAATGTTCTTAAATGACCTTAGTTAGTAAAATTTTTATATTATTTAATAAAGGTTAATTTTGTAAACGTATAAAACATTATTATTTCATAAAACATAAAATAATGTCCACTTTGTTCATCTTTGTTCTTTTGACCAAAACTACACAAAAGAAAAGGAAGAAAAATTCTCCCTAAGGTTCGGCCATAATTAAGCTTGAACCAAGGTTAGTTTATTTTCGATTTTTGAAATTTTTTACGTTTTTGAGATCGTTGCTTCGAGTACTACAAATCCCATGTCTTAATTTTAGAAATTTATGAATTTTTTGTGATGTGTAATGATGAAATATTAAAGATATGTTTTAGATTAGCATATTTTGTATTGGAGTTTTTAATGATTTTGAGTAATTAGGACTAAATTGAAAAAATAATAAATTGAGGGACTAAAATATGGAATAAATGAAATGTATGGACTTGTATGAGTGTAAGGAACATTGGGCCTAAGCATAGTGTAGTCAAATTTTGAATATTTTGTGTTTTGTGCAATAGGGACTAAATTGTGAAAATGTGAAATATTAGGGGTAAAAATGTAATTTTTCCCATTTATGTGTTTTTGGACTAAATTGAATGAACATATGTTTGAATGAGCTTAATTTGAATATGTTCAGATCAAGAACCAAGGAAATCAGATTTGGATCGGGGAAAAACAAAAATAGTTGAATAGCCGATTACATCGTTCGTCGATATCCGAGGTAAGTTTTAGGCAATTAAACATTCTTAATTGTGAATGTAACTGAATGTAACTTAGTAATATGTTGAATTGAACTTATGAAATTATTATTAAGCTAGCCGAATGTAAATGAGCATAAAAAAATGTGTTTGAGTTTATATTGATTGAGATATAACATTTGAAAGTTCATATGAATTACGTTTGAAATATTCGTGTAACAGACCGAATTTAACCCTAATTGAAACGGTGGTTTCGAGACCACGAATCCGAGTTTGAGAAATATTTAAATATTATATTTTGTGTTTGTTATATGTGAATTAATGTGTGTGAAAGTTTCGTAGAGAAATTTAATCGTTTGTGTGTTCAATTTAACAAAAAAGGATTAAATCACGTAAAGTGTAAAAGTTGCATGCTATAGTGTAAAAGTGCTAGAATGATGATGGCTTCTTAATATGAGGTGTTAAATGGGTAAATAACCCATTTTTAAGTAGTGGGTGGTATATGACATGATTAACCTTAAGTTTTATATTATATAATTTTATGATATAAGGTTAAAATAGTAAATAGGTTAAAACCATATTATATGTTAATTAAAACATAAAAAAAAAGGAATATGTTCATTCATCTCTCTTGGCCGAATATTGAGAAAGAAAAGGGGAGCTAGGTTCTTTGAATTTTCGGCAACATTCAAGCCAAATTCAAGGTAAATTCTTAGTCGATTTTTGTAAATTTTTACGTTTTTGAGATCGTTGCTTCGAACAGTAGCTCACCCATGTTTGAATTTTTAAAACTAAGCATGTTTGATGTTCAGCCATTGAAATGTTCATGTGGCTTTTGATGTTTGATGATTTTAGATTAAAGATATGTTAAAGATTAGTATGTTTTGGTGAAATTGAGTATTTAGGGCTAATTTGTAAAAATAAATATTTAGAGGGCTTATTTGAGAAATAAATGAAAGAAATGGACTTGTATAGTCCCTAGGAGTATTTGGCCCTTTAGTGGTATTGAGAAATTTTGTGTATTTTGTGTTTTATGCAAATAAGACTAAATTGTAAAAATGTGAAATAATAGGGGTAAAATGGTAATTTTCCTATTTATGTACTTAGGGACTAAATTGATATGAAATGTACTTGAATGAGCTAAATTTTAATGTATATAGATCAAGAACAAAGAAAAACGGATTTGGACCGGGGAAAGACGAAGGTTATCGAATAGCCGGTTTATACGGTCCGTCGATAGTCGAGGTAAGTCCTTAAGCGAATATATGTTAAAAAATTATTTCTGAATCTGATGAATGATGAAATTCGAATATTTTTAGCATGAATCCATGAATTAGCGGAATGCAAGGGTACTAAATTGTATTGATTGTAATTTTATTTAATGTGATGTGAATAAATGTATTTGGTTTGATATGTGAATGTAATATGTGATATATGGATGTTTGGGAAGTTAGCATTATGAAATGTGAATTGAAGGATTAACCATATTGATATTCAGGCTTGAGCCTAGTAGGCCTTGTGCCGGTGATTTGTATCGGGCTTTATGCCTAGCAGGCCTCGTGCCGGTGACATATTTCAGGCTTATTGCCTAGCAGGCTTAATGCCGATGTTTTGATTTTCGGACCTTGAGTCCAAAGCAGCCTAGTCTTGGGTGTGTGTGATCCGGCTAATGCCTAGCGTGTTCTTTACCGATGAACTGAAATTGAGCGAATATGTAACAACAAAGTTATTAAATGAATCGAGAAAGTTATGCTTTTGAAAAATGAATCATTATTGGTTCGGCCTTGAGGTATGTGATTTCATACTTATATGTTGTATATGATGTTAATAAGCAAATAATATGAGGAAGCATGTGAATTATACATTGATTACTTGGAAGTATACTAGAGATTAAAAAGGGTTATGTAAGTACATCTATACTTATACATGTGTTAGTATATTTGATGACTGGTGTACTTTGGTTGGAAAAATAAAAGTTGTTAGGCTAAATGAAACAATGAAATTCAGCTATGGTGAATTTATAAGTTAGACTATATATTTCAAATGCCCTGAATTGTATTATAAAAATGCTTGGGTGACTGAAGCTTTATTGAATTTGCTTAAGACTTACTAAGCTAGTGAGCTTACTTTGTTTGTGTTCATTGTTTGTTTTATAGACTTTGGTTAAGCTATGGGCTCAGAGGATCATCGAAGAAGTCAACCACACTATCAACTCTTTTGGTACTCATAAACTTAGTTTTCGGTTTGAAAGGCATGTATAAACTAGTCTAAGTTGTAAACCAATGGTATTTTAGTCTTGTATAGAAGTATAGCCTTGCGAAAATGGCGATTTCTTTTGATCAAGTTTAATTCCTATGCTTTTGTTATAATGGCTTTATTATCATATTAATGGATGTGAAGTTCGGTCATGGTTTAATCATGAATGGAAAGTGGTCATATGATATATATGTTGTGGTGTGTGGTAATGTGTTTTAACAAGAAAGATAATGACTGTAACATCCTGAATTAGGGGTTGTTTGCAATTTAATTATTTTTCCCATGAGTGTGCTTGAAGAAATGTGTATGCTTGATTCCTTGGATTTAAAATTTTATTTAGCACAGTTTAAGTTTATTATTTACTAAATTTTTTATTTGGGTTGTAATAAGGCCGCTAGTTATTATTTTGGGTGTTTAAGTAGTTGTTTTACTTCATTTCTACTATATTACTCATGAATTAATAAATTGTTTAAATAAATCGGTTAAATATGACGTTTTCAAAATGGAAATCTTTAAGAGTTTTCAAGGATGTTACCATCGGGTAGCAAAGTTCACCAAGTTAATAATAACTCTGATGATTTTAAAATTCAAATGATCAAATGTTTTCAAGGGTTTTCAACTCAACCATGTTTGTAAAATCAATCCCACCTGAAGTTTTTATCAAGACACCGTTTTATAACCTTAACAACATTTTTTTTCAGATTTTCACCAGTTAATCAGAATCTTTCAAAACGTTTTACTCTGTGACATACCAGATCCAGTCGAGGCTCATGGGCCAGGTTTGAGGTGTTACATTTTTGGTATCAGAGCCATGTTCAAAACTCGGCTGTGGGGGTCTAGGGCCCAAAACATTTTTGTAGGCCTCTGTGAATTATTATGAAAAGGGTTTTTGTTTTGAACAGCATGGCATCGAGTCTCCGGCACCAATCCGCCCAGGTAAGTATCTCTGACTGTTATGTGAATACTTGATAAGGGTAAATAGGTAACTTGGGAACGTAGAATAGAATGATAGGTACTTGAACTCTAGGACTAGTCTACCCCAACTACTACATAAGACTTAATTGCTTAATTAAACAAACCTATGTCTAAGTCACCGAGTTAGGGCGTGGTAACCATTGTGCGCATGTCTAGGATTGGTATTTGGTGGGAGCTTGGTATTTAAGCAGTCTGCGTGACTCACCTCCTCTCCACTCGAATCCTACCTGGTGCGTAGCTTCGTTCACCCTAACCAAGAGGACTTATTCATGGGCTAAACCCTAATTAAAACCCGAAAGGGAACTAGCTGTATTTTCATAAAAACCCTAGTTTTAAAACTCTTAAAATTTCTTTTTAATGTGTGAGAACTATTGTTTTACAACATTTTCCTGAAAAAAAAATTTTCGATTTGTAGAATTACTAAAATACCCCTAGTGGTAAAAAATTACAAAAAATGCCCTTGGTTTATTAAATGTTTAACTATCCAATAGTTTTTCCAAAATTTCCTCATTTTGTAAAAGTGTTTAAAAACCCTATTTTTGCAAACGTCCAAAGTACCTTATTTTTGGAAAATTACAAAATTGCCCCTAACCTACAAAATTACCAAAATGGCCCTGATTTTAAAAATTTTTGCAACACCATCAACTTGGAAAAAAAATTCTTAGAAAGAACCCTCAAAGTTTTGCAACATTTGGAAATACCCCGGAATTATCAAACTTTACAAAGTTACCCTGGTTTATTACCAAAATACCCCCGCATTTCAAAATTTTTCAAAATACCCCGGGAATTTAAAAGTTCCAAAATACTTTTTGACAAAATCATCCGAGAACTTTTATTTTTGAAAAATTACAAAAATACCCTTGCAGGTTAAAATTACGAAAATACCCCCGGGTAGTGAAATGATGAAAATGCCCCTACACGTTAGATATGGTCTGTGAATGTTGTTTGTGTGATGGATGTACTTAGAACTAGGAGATAACCACAAGCTGGAATTATAGGTAGATTCGACTTGAAGAATCACTTCAAAAAAAAACTATTCCTCATAAAATTGCTCGTGGGTAAAGAGTGAACAGTATTAATAATACATAAAATTCTTAATCAGATAAACGTGAACGAGAAGAATGAGTACAAGAGGTTGTGGACGTCCACCGCGTGGCTGTGGTAGGGGTAGGATGACCTTGTCGGAGCCAGCAAGGTCTGGTCATGGGTCTGGAAATGTGATGCCGGATCTGCTGACGGCGAAAACTGAGTTTCAAGATCAGACCGGTGGTAACGATGTAGTATCCCAAGCTATACTACGAGTGTTAGAACGAGTTGTCGAGGCAGGCGCAGGTGCAGGAGCCCGTAAATTCGTGGTTGAACGACTCAAGACTAATGAGCGTAAGTGTTTAGAGGAGTTTTTGGAGTGGCACCCAATGCGGCGGAGTATTGGTTGGAATCAACTGAGAGGATCATGGATGACCTGGATTTTATAGCTGAGGAAAAGTTGAAGGGTATAATCTCTCTACTTCGGGATAAGTCATACCAGTGGTGGCTCACTGTAAGGGATGGAGCGATGGCGGAGGATCTCACATGGGAATTCTTTAAGGCTGCCTACCAAAAGAGATACATAGGAACTAGCTACGTGGATGCGCAGCGGAAGGCTTTCTTGAACCTAGTTCAGGGTAATAAGACAGTGGCGGAGTATGAGGCCGAATTTCTCCGGTTGAGCAGGTACGCTCGTGGTATTGTGGGTACTGAGCATGAACGCTGTGTCAGATTCGAGGATGAGATGAGAGATGAGCTGAGGATGATGATAGCTCCACAACAGAACGGGAGTTCACTGTCCTAGTGGAGAAGACTAAGGTTGCTGAAGGGGTAAGATAGTCGGTTAGGCGGAATCAGGATAGGAGTTGGAATAAGAGGAGCTCTGGATCTTCGAGGTTTTCTGGTAATCAGCAGAAGAGGACGGGGTATGGTGGGTCAAATCAAGCTGCTAGGCCTGCTACTGCTGCTAGTCCTCAATGGCCGCCACGGTGTGCTCGGTGTGGGAAGTCTCACACGGGAGAGTGTTGAAGTGGTAATCAGGGATACTTCAAATGTGGATCTATGGAACATCGAGTTAGGGATTGTCTGAAAAAGGCAGCTAGGCTAAGGTCTGAGGGTTAGGATCGTGCACTGAATAGGAGGGATACCCAGCAGCCACCGAGAGGTCGTGGTGCAAGAAGAGGAGGTAATGGTGCTGGCAGAGGTTGTGGGGCATCGAGGGGAGGTACCGGTGGTACTGAGGCTAGGCAACCTGGTTTGGTCTATGCCGCGAGGCGTCAGGAAGACGCACCAGACGTCATAACCGGTATGTTTTTGATCTTTGGAGTACCCTATAGCACCTTAATTGATATTGGCTCAACCCACTCATACATTGCTAGTAGCGTAGTGAAAACTCTGAACTTAGACTTTGAGCTTACTTCTAGGAAGATGACTGTATTAAGCCCTTTAGGTCACTCTGAGAAGTAAGTAAACTCTATAGGAATGTACCCTAGAACTCCAAGGGTCGTGTTCTTGGTCGACTTGATGGAACTACCATTTGAGAGTTCGATCGATCCTCGGGATGGATTAGCTAGTAAAGTATCGAGCTACCTCGGATTGCGCAGTTAAGCGCATGGTATTAAAGACCCTGGAAGGAGAAGAGGTGGTGATGATAGGTAAAAGGAGAGATTACCTATCTAATCTAGTTACTGCATTGAAGGTGGAAAAGATGGTTAGAAAAGGTTGTGAAGCATATGTAGTGCATGTCTGTGCTTTGGAAGCTAAGGGTGCAGCTGTAAGAGATGTCCGGACCGTAAGGGATTATGTTGATGTGTTTCCAAAGGAATTCTCGGGTCTACCTCCAGACCGTGAGGTCAAATTTAGTATAGACTTATTACTCGAAACCGCGCCAGTATCCATAGCTTCGTATCGGATGGCGCCGAAAGAATTGGTAGAGTTGAAGGCTCAGATTCAGGAATTGTTGGATAGAGGGTTCATTCGGCCAAGTGTATCGCCTTAGGGAGCTCCAGTGCTTTTTGTCAAGAAGAAGGATGAAACAATGAGGATGTGTATAGACTATCGACAGCTGAACAAGATGACAATAAAGAACAGGTATCCTTTGCCCAGGATTGATGATTTGTTCGATCAATTCAAGGGTGCATCGGTGTTCTCTAAGATTGACCTTAGGTCAGGATACCATCAGCTTAAGGTGAAGGAGGCTGATATCCATAAGACGGCATTTCGTACTCGGTATGGGCACTACGAGTTTCTGGTAATGCCTTTTGGTTTGATGAATGCACCAGCTGTGTTCATGGACATGATGAACCGGGTTTTCCAACCCTACCTGGATCGGTTCATCGTGGTGTTCATAGACGACATTTTAGTGTACTCGAAGTCAGAAGAGGAGCATGACGCACATCTTCATGTGGTTCTGCAAGTTCTAAGGGAGAAACGGTTGTACGCCAAATTCAGTAAATGTGAGTTTTGGCTTAAGGAGGTGACTTTCCTTGGGCATGTTGTTTCAGCCGAGGGAATCAGGGTGGATCCCCATAAGATTGAGGAGGTATTAGAATGGAAACCACCAAAGTCAGTTATGGAAATTCAGAGTTTTCTAGGGTTGACAGGATATTATAGGAGATTCGTGGAAAATTTCTCCTTAATCGCAGCACCGTTGACTAAGTTGCTGAGGAAAGGAGTTCCATTTGTGTGGTCTGAGAAGCAGCAAGAGAGTTTCGATAAGCTGAAGAGGATTTTGACAGAAGCACCAGTCTTGATTCAGCCTGAGGCAGGAAATGAATTCACTGTGTATTATGATGCATCGCATACTGGTTTAGGGTGTGTGCTGATGCAAGACGAAAAGGTGGTTGCTTATGCGTCACGGCAGTTGAGGCCTCACAAAGGTAACTATCCGACACATGATTTGGAATTGGCTGCTGTGGTTTTCGCCTTGAAGATTTGGAGGCACTATTTGTATGGGGAGAAGTCGGTAGTGTACACGGATCACAAGAGCCTGAAGTACCTCTTGACTTAAAAAGATATAAATCTAAGGCAGCGGAGGTGGATTGAGTTACTGAAGGATTACAACTGCTCAATCGAATACCATCCGGGTAGGGCTAACATGGTAGCTGATGCATTGAGCCGTAAGGTAGTAGCAGATTTGCGAGTAATGTTTGCTCACCTAAGTCTCTATGAGGATGGGAGCCTTCTGGCAAAGTTGCAAATAAAGCCATCTTGGATAGATGAGGTCAAAGAAAGGCAGATGACCGACGAAGTTCTGAGTACTCGGAGGTTGCAAGTACAAAATGGTGAGGCCGAAAGGTTTAGCTTGGGTAGTGATGGAGTGTTGTATTTTTAGGGGAGAGTATATATGCCTAAGGATGATGATTTGAGGCAGCGAATCCTTAAAGAAGCTCATAGTAGCCCGTACGCTATGCATCCTAGAGGCAGCAAGATGTATCGAGATTTAAGGGAGTAGTTTTGGTGGCCGGGTCTTAAGCGGGAAGTAACAGAGTTAGTAGGCAAGTGTCGACATGCCGCCAAGTTAAGGTGAGCATCAATTGCCATCGGCTATTACGGTAGGTAAAGATCCCACGATGGAAGTGGAAGGAGATTACTATGGATTTTGTAAGTGGGCTTCCCCTTACTCCCAGTAAGAAAGATGCAGTTTGGGTGATAGTAGACCGGTTGACCAAGTCGGCCCATTTCATATCGGCAAGGGTTGACTACTCGCTTCAAAGGTTAGCCAAGCTGTACATAGCAGAGATAGTACGGTTGCATAGAGTACCGGTGTCCATTATCTCAGATCGGGATCCCCGATTCACGTCGAGATTTTGGAAGGCCTTACATCAGGAGTTAGGCACGAAGTTGAATTTCAGCACGGCTTTTCATTCGCAGTCTGATGGACAATCTGAGAGGGTAATCCAAGTGTTAGAAGATATGTTAAGGGCCTGTGTTTTAGACTTCCGTGGTAGTTGGGAGGAGTACCTACCTCTGGCAGAATTTGCTTATAACAATAGTTATCAAGTGAGTATTCTGATGGCACCGTATGAGGCGCTGTTTGGTCAGAAATGCCGTACTCCTAAGTGTTGGACAGAGCTGGGAGAACGTCGGATGTTGGGTCCGGAGATAGTGGCGGAGACAGAAGATAAGGTTAGGGTAATTCGGGCTCGTCTTAAAGAGGCGTCAGACAGGCATAAATCCTACGCAGATCTTAAGCGCAGAGAGGTTGAATATGCAGTGGGTGATAAGGTCTTCTTGAAGGTATCACCTTGGAAGAAGGTGCTGAGGTTTGGCCGGAAGGGCAAGCTAAGCCCTAGATTCATTGGGCCATACACAGTGTTGGAACGTGTGGGACCGGTAGCTTACCAGCTTGAGTTGCCGGAAGAATTGAGCCAGATCCATGACGTCTTCCATGTTTCGATGCTGAGACACTATCGATCAGATCCATCACACGTAGTGTCGGTTGCAGAAATTGAAGTGCACTCGGACTTGTCTTTCGAGGAGGAGCCAGTATAGATTTTGGATCGAGATGTCAAGGTTTTGAGGACAAAGTCAGTACCTTTGGTAAAAGTGCTTTGGCGAAACCATGGTACGGAGGAGGCCACGTGGGAACACGAGGATGTGATGCTGACAGAATACCCCAACTCTTGACCTGTAATTTCGAGGCGAAATTATTTTTAAGGGGTAGAAGCGTAACATCTGAATTAAGGGTTGTTTGCAATTTAATTACTTTTCCCATGAGTGTGCTTGAAGAAATGTGTATGCTTGATTCCTTGGATTTAAAATTTTATTTAGCACAGTTTAAGTTTATTATTTACTAAATTTTTATTTGGGTTGTAATAAGGCCGCTAGTTATTATTTTGGATGTTTAAGTAGTTGTTTTACTTCATTTCTACTATATTACTCATGAATTAATAAATTGTTTAAATAAATCGGTTAAATATGACATTTTCAAAATGGAAATCTTTACGAGTTTTCAAGGATGTTACCATCGGGTAGCAAAGTTCACCAAGTTAACAATAACTCTGATGATTTTAAAATTCAAATGATCAAATGTTTTCAAGGGTTTTCAACTCAACCATGTTTGTAAAATCAATCCCACCTGAAGTTTTTATCAAGACACCGTTTTATAACCTTAACAACATTTTTTTTCAGATTTTCACCAGTTAATCAGAATCTTTCAAAACGTTTTACTCTGTGACATACCAGATTCGGTCGAGGCTCATGGGCCGGGTTTGGGGTGTTACAATGACGGATGTCTAATGAGTTATAATATGTAGTATACTAAATAAGTAATATGCCTATTATATATAGATGTGTTGCGTTTGGGATAAGCATGACATATTGATGTGTTTTACATTTGTTTTGATTGGTATGGCCTATTATATGCGAAATAAGGTTGATGTGTATATGTTTGGAACATGATCTTGGTTTAGGTGATTTATGTGTTGCTTGTTAATTTGATTTATTAGTGATAGATGAGTTAAGCCATGTGTTTCATTATTAAATTAAAAAAAATATAGGTTTGAGGTATTTAGGAAGAATAATGGTACTATGCTTGAATGATTTCAGCTATGTGATAAATTAGAAAGTTCAAGTATGCTATGTATAGGTAAGTTCGAATTAAGTATATATATATTGTAAGGTTAATTGTGTGCAATCGTAAATGTAACTTTTGCTTATAGGGTAAGGTACACGTTTATATATATACATATATATCAATAGTACATTCGGTCATATGGTAATAATGTTGTGTTTGAATGTGCATTTGATTTTTTTTAAAAAGTAATAACCGTATAAATGGTCCGGTTGTTTTAAATAGGTACTTGTATTGTAGTAAAATGAATGGAAATAGTTATATTAATTGAAACTTGATTTATGTTCAATATAGGGTATGAAATGATATAAGTTGGGTTATGCTTTAATTGTATATATATACCATGAATGTTTAAATTATATGGTTGGATATTTCTATATATTAAGTACCTGTAATAAATCTTGTTGTTCGTTATTTAATTCAATGGATTGAAATGTTATATGAAATAGAAAAGATCGCATTGTTTGTGCCTGAATTCTAATGAAAGTCTATATGGAATTGAGTTTAGTTTGGTAATACCTCGTAACCCTAATCTGGCGACGGGTACAGGTAAGGGGTGTTACAATTCGATATATGAAATGTGTATGTGACAGCTTTATAGTATTGTTATTCGGGCTTTGGGCCTAGCAAGCCTTGTGCTGGTGAATTAAATCGGGCTTTATGCCTAGCAGGCTTATTGTCGGTGTATATAATTAGACTTTGGGTCTAGCAGGCTTTGTGTTGGTGAAAGATATCGGGCTTTATGCCTAGCAGGCTTTATGTCGGTGAATTATTATTATAAGTTTATGCTTAAAAGATTTATGCTAAGGTGGTAATTAAATATGTTAAATGAGCTCAATGAGCAGGTATGTGTTAACTTATTGTTTACTTGAGATAAGGTAAATTAGTATCTTGATATTAGTTACTAATTATGTGTGGTATAAATGAAGATTTCATGTGAATTTTAGTAAGTGTATTCAGCCTTGTAAATAAATAGTATGAATATTGTGGAATTTATTTTTGGATATGGGCATATATGTGTTCATGTATATTCGAACATTTAAGTGGTATATATACATGATGTGGTATTATAGTTCTTGAGTTCATATAAATGCGTATGTGTATGTTTGATCATATAAAGACATTTTAGTTTTGAAAGTTGATTAATATTAGGTCATATTGATTAAATGAGCATTCGACCAAGGTAAATTTTGTGAGTAAAAATGTGTTGTTTATCTCATTTATAGATTTGAGGTTAAGATTGATAATGAAATTGAAATTTGGATTGGCTTAAAATGAGTTGATTATATCATTGGGATGTTTATTTTCTTATAACTTACTAAGATATTATAGCTTACTCTGTGTTTCCATGTTCATTCTGTTTTATAGATTTTGGATTCAAGTTACAAGCTCAGGGATCGTCAGAAAAGTTTATCACACTATCAAGCATCTTCAGTATTTTATAAGTTACATTTTGGAACTATGGCATGTATAGGTTGAATTGTGTTTTAATGTGATGAATCTTGGTTTTGTATAAAAGCCATGCGAAAATGGCTTATTTAAAAGTTCAAATTCGATTTTGCTTTGATCATAGCATAAGTCCACTTTAGTTATGGTGATATGTGACATGAATGAATGATATTTGTGATGTTTATTTTGTATGTATAAGTTGGTTGGTGTTTGTAATATCCTAAATTAGGGATTATGCGTTTGGAGCATAACTCAAGTGTTAGTAGGCTTTAAGTGTGGTTGAGTATGTTTTAGGAGTTTTTAGAACCTAAGGATGAAGGGGAAAGCTTTGGGAAAATGTTGGATTTTAAGTCTAAAATGAGAAACTAGGCGAATGAGGCCTTAAAGAAAATCTTAGGAGTTTATAGACATTAAAGTGGGCCTGGTAAAGTGGCTACAAGGCAACACTTAGGGCCTTGGTGCATGACGTCATAGGCTGGGAGGAAGGGAAGAGGTTCGAGTATCGTGGGAAGCATTAGAGACTTTTATTTTTGCGTCAAAAAGGGGAACTGGGCTAAGGAGGCTTTAAAGGAATTTTTAGGGAATTAATGCCACAAGAAATCATGTGGTAAAGTGGCAATGGACGCCATGTGCAGTGGGGATAAGGGCCTTGGTTCGAGTTGTGAAGGAAGCAGGAAGGAGCGTTTATTTTTACGTCAAGAAGGCGTCTGGCGAAAGAGGTTTTAAAAGAAATTCTGCGTGAGTCATGTCACAAAAAAATGCCTTGGCAAAGTGGCTTGGGGCGTTATCTGTGGAGCAAGGAGCAGGTCTCATGTTCGAATCTTGTTGGCAGCAGGGAGGCGTGTTTTTATTTTGCTTTTGGCGTTAAGACAAGGGAGAGCTAGGGAAGGAGGTCTTAAAAGGAAGTGTGGGGAGTTTATGACACAAAAGGAGCCAGCAGTAAAGTGGCTTGGGACGTTACCTGCAGCTTGCGTCAAAGGGCCAGGAAGTCTCAGGTTCGAGTAATGTGGGAAGCACATGGGAGTGTTTTTATTTTTGCTTTGGCGTCAAGGAAGAAGGGTGAGAAGAATTTGGACGGCAATTGGACTTACAATTGAAGGAGGATTGAGCTTAATTCTCCTATTAATTTCGGCTAAGGTAGGATAATTGATGATTATTTTATTTTAAGTTGGTAGATAATAGATAATTGTTGTTTTATTTATTCAAGTAGGATAATTGTTGATTTAATTATTTTGTGCAAGATGAAGAAGAGATAAATAAGGATTTATTTTATTTATTTTGGTTTAAATAGGTGATAAGAGATAATATAGGAGTTTGATAAGGGATTAATGTTGGATTAATTTATTTAATTTGTTAAGGAGATAATAGAGGAGATTATCAAAGAGTTTGATAATAGCAAGGATATAGTAGCCGAATTCTTTATAAGGGGGGAGTAATCATCTTTGATATCTTTTTAAATTTCTTTGTGCCGAATTTCTTCCCACTCACACCTCTCCTTCTTTTCTTTCATTCAACCTCAAATCTCTCTATTTCTTTGAAAGCCAAATGCCTCATCAATAAGAGTGATAGCCGAAAACCCTCAAAAGAATCATACCCTTCCTCTTGTATTCCTTAAAATAGCCGAATATCCTATTCCTATTAGGAGTAGGAGCCGAATCTCCTTATTATCATCTAGCCGAATCCCTGTGGAATTCAAGCAAAGGTGTTGTCGACTTCAAGAAAAGATCTTTCGGGATTTTTAAGATTCAAGGTAAGGTGATATTCGGCCATAGGCCATTCTTAATGTGTTTAAATGTTAGAAATTGATCTAACATATAACCATGGGAATTTTGACAGACACCTAAGGCAAGGGATACTTTTTGGGATTTGAAAATCGTAAGGTAAGTGCATAAGTACAATCGGCCAAGGCCATATTTGATGTTTTAAGTCTATTCCTTATTTGTTTAGAAAGCCGAAACTAATCCTTTAGGTGATCGATGTTGGTAGAATACAAGGTAGAAGGATTTCAAAGTTTTGGGATTTGATTTTAATCCAATCGGCACCAAGGTAAGAATTTGATTACAACAATCCTACTAGGATTTGGTTTTATAGCCGAATGGCTTTTACTAATATGAATGGGATTGGCCGAATATAGGCACTAAAAATCTAAAGCAGTAGATTGGATTTTCGGGATTTGGAGTGAATTGCTAAGTTAATCAGGTGTGTACCTCACACTATTTCTTAATAAGTTTAAGGCACTGTTTAATATGTATGTATGTCATACGAATGTGGAAAATATGGCTAAGTACCATGTTATAGTACACAGTACTAAGGTATGTTTTCCTACTCCTACTATGAGTATGATAAGACTTGTTATGCCATGAATATGAATATGATAAGAATGTGAAATCGGGCCTAAGGCATTATGTTGCATGATTTTGTATGACATGGGCATATGGGTGATATGTAAAGGGGAAGTGAATGTGGTGACCTAAGACCACGATATCTAAATGTGGTGACCTAAGACCACGATATCTGAATGTGGTGACCTAAGACCACCATATCTGAATATGGTGTCTCATGACACAAAGTATGTATCGATGGCGATGCCACAAATTTTATAAGAGGCGATGAGCACGTCATCGCAATGACGCCTTCGATGGTGCGTAGCGGATGGAGGGTTGACTTAGTAATCCCCACGGTGTGATGGTTGGTACGGTGGACGTGTAGTGGATGGATAACTAGGCTTGGGTCCGGATTGCATCATTTTATTTAATGCTATATGATTATGTATGATTTGATATGCCCGAATTTATTTGAGTTTGGTGTTGGTTGTACACATTGAGTCTGCTTTGACTCACCCCTTGTGGGACTATTTTTCCGGTGATGATCAGTAATGGACCGGGTCGGCAGGAGCTCAAGGGTGGCCATGTAAAGCTCAAGGATTGATTTATTTTTATTTATGTTTAAGTTTTGAATTATTCGGGTTTTTATTTGATGTAATAAGGCCAAAGTATTGAATCGTTTATGCATGCTTTTAAGCTACTTAGTATGATGCAATTATTATCGAATTTAAAGTTTAAAAGTTAAATTTTCTTAAGTATATCTATCAAATGTTTTGACACCAAATCAACAAGGTATTTAATTTTCGAACCCAACCCAAATCAAGAGTTTTTTTTTTAAAAAAAAATAATATACACAAGTTTTAGCAAAGTTTTCAAACAAGTTCCGAATGGATTTTTTTTAGAAGCATGCCAGATCTGGTCAGGACTTATGGGCTGGGTTTGGGGTGTTTCAGTTTGGTATCAGAGCCCGGTTCAAAACTCGGCCTTGAGGGCTCTTAGGGCCCAAAATGCTTTCTGTCTTTTTAAAATGGACTTTTCTAAGAAATAAACAGGCTTTCTGGCATGGCACCTGAGTCTCCGACCCGAAGTCCACCAGGTAAGTACTCCTAACCTCTTTGTGATTTGTATGTAGGGATATATATAGGGACGTAGACTAGTGGTTTAGTAGTTAAACCCTAGGACTAGTTTACCCCAACAATTACATAAGACTCTAATGCACAATTAAACAAACTCGTGTCTAAGTCACGAAGTTAGGGTGTGGTAACCATTGTGCGCATGTCTAGGATTGGTTTCGGTGGGAGCTTGGCATTTAAGCAGTCCGCGTGACTCACCTCCTCTCCACTCGAATCTTACCTGGTGCGTAGCTTCGGTTCACCCTAACCAAGAGGACTTAGTCACGGGCTAAACCCAATAATTAAAACCCGAAAGGGACTAGCCACATTTTTATGGAAACCCTAGTTTTAAAAAGTCAACAAAGTACCCTTTTGAAATTATGGAAAATTATTATTTTGGAAAAACTTCCTAAGAATTTTTGATTTACAAAATTACCTAAATACCCTTAGTGGTAAAATTACTAAAATACGCTTGATTTTCCAAAAATTACCATACTACCCCCGATTTCAATAATAACTTCTGATTTTGCAAGAATGTCCAAAAAAAACTTTATAAAATATCAAAGACACCCTGATTTGCAAAATTACCGAATTACCCCTAACCTGTGCAAATGACCAAAATACCCTCAGTAAGAAAAATTACCGAAGTACCCTCAAATTAGAACTTTTTAACAATGCCCTTATTTTGAAAAGTCACTAGGAACCATATTTTTGCGAAAAATTACCGAAATGACCCTGGTTTGTAAAATTACAAAAATACCCCTAATGTATAAATTACCATTTTACCCTTGAAATTTTTCTAGCAAGTATTTTAATTTTGTAAAATATTTTTGAATTAACCCCGATTTATTACCAAAATACCCTTGTAGGAAAAATGACAAAATTACCCCAGGTGGGAATGATCAGAATGCCCAAAGTAATGAAGTGAATGTTGTGAATAAATGTGTCTCTATCGAGATGGATGAATGTGAATGTGAATGTGAAACTCGAATTAGAATGGTGAACTTGAACTGAGACTTTGTTTGATCGAGAGAACCACTATTAAACTCATTTTCATAAAGCTGCTCATGGATAAACAATTGGAACAAAGAACTAATGCATAAAACTTTTAATCAGTTAAATCGCTGACGTTAGTAATGAGTTCTAGTGGACGTGGTCGAGGTAGTATCTAAGAAATGTGTTAGTTTTGTTAAGATCGAGTCTGTGACAAAGGCGTAGTGTGATGAGTTAGGATTGAACGATAGTGAGTAATTTCGAGGACGAAATTATTTTTAAGGAGGGTAGAACGTAATATCCTAAATTAGGGATTATGCGTTTGGAGCATAACTCAAGTGTTAGTAGGTTGTAAGTGTGGTTGAGTATGTTTTAGGAGTTTTAGAACCCAAGGATGAAGGGGAAAGCTTTGGGAAAATGTTGGATTTTAAGTCTAAAATGAGAAACTAGGAGAATAAGGCCTTAAAGAAAATCTTAGGAGTTTATGGACATGAAAGTGGGCCTGGTAAAGTGGCTACAAGGCGACACTCAGGGCCTTGGTGCATGACGTCATAGGCTGAGAGGAAGGGAAGAGGTTCGAGTATCGTGGAAAGCATTAGAGACTTTTATTTTTGCGTCAAAAAGGGGAACTGGACTAAGGAGGCTTCAAAGGAATTTTTAGGGAATCAATGCCACAAGAAATCATGTGGTAAAGTGGTAATGGACGCCATGTGCAGTGGGGATAAGGGCCTTGGTTTGAGTTGCAAAGGAAGCAGGAAAGAGCGTTTATTTTTGCGTCAAGAAGGCGCCTGGCAAAAGAGGTTTTAAAAGAAATTTTGCGTGAGTCATGTCACAAAAAAATGCCTTGGCAAAGTGGCTTGGGGCGTTATCTGTGGAGCAAGGAGCAGGTCTCATGTTCGAATCTTGTTGGCAGCAGGGAGGCATGTTTTTATTTTGCTTTTGGCATTAAGACAAGGGAGAGCTAGGGAAGGAGGTCTTAAAAGGAAGTGTGGGGAGTTTATGACACAAAAGGAGCCAGCAGCAAAGTGGCTTGGGACGTTACCTGCAGCTTGCGTCAAAGGGCCAACAGGTCTCAGGTTCGAGAAAAGTGGGAAGCACATGGGAGTGTTTTTATTTTTGCTTTGGCGTCAAGGAAGAAGGGTGAGAAGAAATTGGATGGCAATTGGACTTACAATTGAAGGAGGATTGAGCTTAATTCTCCTATTAATTTCGGCTAAGGTAGGATAATTGATGATTATTTTATTTTAAGTTGGTAGATAATAGATAATTGTTGTTTATTTATTCAAGTAGGATAATTGTTGATTTAATTATTTTGTGCAAGATGAAGAAGAGATAAATAAGGATTTATTTTATTTATTTTGGTTTAAATAGGTGATAAGAGATAATATAGGAGTTTGATAAGGGATTAATGTTGGATTAATTTATTTTATTTGTTAAGGAGATAATAGAGGAGATTATCAAAGAGTTTGATAATAGCAAGGATATAGTAGCCGAATTCTTTATAAGGGGGGAGTAATAATCTTTGATATCTTTTTAAATTTCTTTGTGCCGAATTTCTTCCCACTCACACCTCTCATTCTTTTCTTTCATTCAACCTCAAATCTCTCTCTATTTCTTTGAAAGCCAAATGCCCTGTCAATAAGAGTGATAGCCGAAACCCCTCAAAAGAATCATACCCTTCCTCTTGTATTCCTTAAAATAGCCGAATATCCTATTCCTATTAGGAGTAGGAGCCGAATCTCCCTATTATCATCTAGCCGAATCCCTGTGGAATTCAAGCAAAGGTGTTGTCGACTTCAAGAAAAGATCTTTCGGGATTTTTAAGATTCAAGGTAAGATGATATTCGGCCATAGGCCATTCTTAATGTGTTTAAATGTTAGAAATTGATCTAACATGTAACCATGGAATTTCGATGCACACCTAAGGCAAGGGATACTTTTCGGATTTGAAAATCGTAAGGTAAGTGCATAAGTACAATCGCCAAGGCCATATTTGATGTTTTAAGTCTATTCCTTATTTTTTTAGAAAGTCAAACTAATCCTTTAGGTGATCTAATGTTGGCCAAATACAAGGTAGAAGGATTTCAAAGTTTTGGGATTTGATTTTTAATCCAATCGGCACCAAGGTAAGAATTTGATTACAACAATCCTACTAGGATTTGGTTTTATAGCCGAATTGCTTTTACTAATATGAATGGGATTGGTCGAATATAGGCACTAAAAATCTAAAGCAGTAGATTGGATTTTTGGGATTTGGAGTGAATTGATAAGTTAATCAGGTGTGTACCCCACACTATTTCTTAATAAGTTTAAGGCACTGTTTAATATGTATGTATGTTATATGAATGTGGAAAATATGGCTAAGTACCATGTTATGGTACACAGTACTAAGGTACGTTTTCCTACTCCTACTATGAGTATGATAAGACTTGTTATGCCATGAATATGAATATGATAAGAATGTGAAATCGGGCCTAAGGCATTATGTTGCATGATTTTGTATGACATGGGCATATAGGTGATATGTCCACGATATCTGAATGTGGTGACCTACGACCACGATATCTGAATGTGGTAACCTAAGACCACGATATATGAATATGGTGTCTCATGACACAAAGTATGTATCTGGTGGCGATGCCACGAATTTTATAAGGGCGATGAGCACGTCGACTGTAGCGACTGCCTTTGATGGTGTGTAGCGGATGGAGGGTTGACTTAGTAGTCCCCACGGTGTGATGGTTGGTACGGGCGACGTGTAGCGGATGGATAACTAGGCTTGGGTCTGGGATTCCATCATTTTATTTAATGCTATATGATTCTGTATGATTTGATATGCCTGAATTTATTTGAGTTTGGTGTTGGTTGTACACATTGAGTCTGTTTGACTCACCCCTTGTGGGACTATTTTTCAGGTGATGATCAGTAATGGACCGGGTCGGTAGGAGCTCAAGGGTGGCCATGCAAAGCTCAAGGATTGATTTATTTTTATTTATGTTTAAGTTTTGAATTATTCGGGTTTTATTTGATGTAATAAGGCCAAAGTATTGAATCGTTTATACATGCTTTTAAGCTACTTAGTATGATGCAATTATTATCGAATTTAAAGTTTAAAAGTTAAATTTTCTTAAGTATATTTATCAAATGTTTTGACACCAAATCAACAAGGTATTTAATTTTCGAACCCAACCCAAATCAAGAGTTTTTTTTTAAAAAAAATATAATATACACAAGTTTTAGCAAAGTTTTCAAACAAGTTCCGAATGGATTTTTTTTTAGAAGCATGCCAGATCCGGTCAAGACTTGTGGGCCCGATTTGGGGTGTTTCATTGTTTTTGGTTATATGTTAAAATGAGATAAAGAATATGGTTGTATATATATAAGTGATTTTGGTTTGGGCATATGTCAAGAACGTATCCGAATATATGAAGTATGTATAGTTGCTATGTGTTTTAGCATTATGATATATGATATTTGTTAATTACGTTTAAGTAGATCATGTGTTAGTTAGGTAAGAATCAGAACATATGCATGATGAGTATTCAATGTTCATTCATTGACCAATTAATGATATGAATGGCGTTTGATTTGGCTATCATAGTAATTTAATTAAGTTGGGTATTATATTTATATGGGAGAATTGAATTGACGAAAAAGAATGTGTACCTAAAATTTGGTTTTAACATGTTAGTTGAATATTTATAAGTTGTTATATATATATTGTATGATTTTTGAGATATGATTTGTATATGCATTCTTTTTTATTTTATTTTATTATTATTATTAATGAATGTGTGAATTTGATCAGCCATTTACTCTGTCTTCATATATTTTAATATGACCTATGTGAATATGTGTATTGTTTGGAAGCTGTGATGTGTTCAGTAATGCCTCGTAACATTATTCCGGCGATGGATAAGGGTTAGAGGTGTTACATATGTGGCATTTAGACACCATTTCTTTGCTCGAAATATTGTATTTTGGACCATTTCATATGCTTGTCTTGAGACATAATGGTCATGTCTTGAGACACTAAGAAAAAATTTGACCATTTCAAGTAATTCTTGGTAATGGTCTCAAAACATGTTGAATATGTCTTGAGACATTAATTGTCAAGTCTTGAGACAAGTACCCCTTAGTCTCAAGATAGGTAGACATTGAATGTAAATGTACAAAATAGGGGAACAATGTCTCGAAGATCAATCTCGGGATATATAACTCAATGTCTCAAGACATGAACATCAATGTTTTGAGACAACAAACATCAAACTCAGGGGTCTGAAACACAAGAAGTACATCTCAAGACATGGACCCCAATGTCTTGAGACACACAAATTAACTTTGATAATTTGTGTTTGAATTTGTGTCCTAACTCCGTTTTTTACCTTGAGGAACCTCGAGACTTGTTAAAGTTTATCAATAAACATTTATAACGATCATTTATGATTATGAATGATGATTGACTTGGAATAAATGATAATTATATATTAAACTTAATGTGTTTACATTGAATTAGTTTGAGTTGCTTCGGCAACGGAATGTGACGTTATGCATTCGAATCTAGCGATCGAGTCGGGTGTAGGGTATCATAGACACTTTAGAGTTGGAATGAATAAATGAAGCTAAGCATGATTTAAACAAATACTTAAAAACAATAAAATAATGTTAACAATTAGATTTGTATTTTGAAATCGAAAATGTAGAGGACTAAATTCCTAGAAATAAAAGTATAGAGACTAAATTTCAAATCATGAAGAGTATAGGAAGTTATGCCATATTTTAACCTTTATGTTTATTATTAATATATTTATAATTGTAATATATTTTTATTATTAAAACATTAGTATAAAGTTTTTCAATAATTTACAAAGAATATTATTTAAAGTTTAAAATTTAAAATTATAATTTCTAAAATTTATTATTAAAATAAAAATTTAATATTAACTAATTATTAAAATAATAAATTATATTAATTATATTGATGATTAATTATATTATTAAATACCCAGTCAAAAGCTTCTATGGTGGCCACCCACGGTTCCTCTCTTGGCTTCAAATTTCAAACCCACTACTTTGCTTTATTTTGAGAGCTACAACACTTTCTCTCACAGTACATCAAATAATGGTTTCTTTTTCTTTTTACAATCTTGTCATGTTGGTTTTGAATTATAAGATAGAATTGCATTTGTCGACTACCATTGAAACTGCCCAACTAGTCATCCATGATGCCATGATGGATCATGCTTCCTTCAATGATTGTTCTACCACATGGACCATCTACCCCATATGCTTCACAGTTCACACATTCATGCCCTTGTGTTTCTCTTTTAGTCTTTTGGTGCCAATGGGTAATTCATGCAATTCCTGAATTAATAACCAAACCTTTTTTTTTAATCAAAGATTAGATTTGGCTTTCATTAATTTGAAATTGAGCTTACAAGAAAAGAAAAGAAAAATTTAAGAAAATCATACCCAAAACATAATGGCTCGGAGAAACCAAGCTGACTTCAAGGCCCTAAATTGAAACAAACTTGCCTAAGAAGACTCTAGAGAACTGTTTAAAAAATTAGTCACATCCTAATGCCGAATCAAATCGTCTGTTTGCCTGCCGTTTCTGGTCACCTCTTTCATTTCTACCATTAATGGCGATATCGATTACCGAGGGGAGTAATAAGCTCATGAGACTGATTGATTTTTCATTTTGAAACTCTCCTCTTCCATTTCTTCTCTTCTTCTCCTCAATCTGGTTCTTTCACACTTTCATTCGTCGTCTGTTCTTTTGCGTACCTGGGCACATCCTCAATCAGGTAAATCTCTTCTCTCCTTCTCAAAGACTCCGTTGCTAGCATGTGGGTAAGATTATTTGCTATTCTTGGAGTGAACTCGAATCTTATCTTTCTAGTTTTTTCTTTCATTCTATGAATACCATATATGTAAGCCCCAAAGTGATTTGTTGATATCTGTAAACTTACATTTCTTTATAATCGATAGCGAGTCTCCTTCAATAATGATGTCTTCTTCGTTTATTTTGAGTGCTATTTGGGTTGCTCGACGGCAAGCGATTGCTTCAGTAGCAAAATCAGAGGCCACTCCACTGTGAAGTCCTATATTTGTGAGAAGAATGCGACCATTATTGTCCCTCACTACAACACCTGATGCCGATTGGTTTCTTCTCTAGTCAAACACCCCTTCGAAGTTTATTTTCACTGTTTGTCTAGGTGGGTGACTCCATTTCATTTCAATTGTACAAACTTCCTGATTTTCTGTTTGAATTCCATCTAGTTCTTTAAGATAACCGTGAACAAAATTTATGATTTCCTGACTTGATCTGCCCTGTTCGTTATGTAAACGGGAGTTTCTATCCCCTAAATGGCCCAGAGCGCTCCGCAAAAGATTCTGCATTTTCCTAGAGGGAGAAGAGCAAAGACCTTAGTAAGCCATTCAAAAACTCCGCATTTGGGAACAAAATGAATTCTGGATCTGACATTTCTCTCCAAACTATTTGTGACATAGAACATTCATGGAAAGGATAATTCATTGTTTCCTCCCCTCCACCGCATCGAGGACACGAAGTGTTACTTGTTAATTTTCTAGCTGACAAATTTACCTGAGTAGGTACATAGTTCCACGAAATTTTCCAAATTAGTAATTTAATCTTGAAGGGTAGGTCTATCCACCATAGCTTTCTATAAAATTCCTTGTAGATGGTTTGTAAAGCATAAGCTACAGGATAAATACCTTGTAATAGTTTATAAGTGCTCTGGACTGAAAACTCACCTGATGGTTTACCATTCCATGCAAGAAAGTCCTCATGGGGTTCCAGCGCCAAAGGAATTCAAAGAATCAGATCAACTATTTCTTCTTGGAAGGTATTAACTATCAAATCTCTATTCCAGTCTCTATCATGGCTATTAATTAGCTCCGAAACTTTATCAAATTGCAAATTATCACCTTCGAAACTTAATCTAACATTGACATAATTTGGAATCTATAACATCCTAAAAATTGAGTATCAATATGTTGCATGTTTTTGGTGCTTAGCTTGTGAATGATTCAATTTGTGTGCTTAATATAGTCTTGAGAAGGCTCAGGATTTATTCAAAATTAGAATAAATTTTAGTAATGAGTACTTTATTGAAGTGGATCAAGTGACCTTGATGTTTAAGGAAAATTAAGTGTCAAAAACTAGCACAAGATGAGCTAATAGTAAAGTGGAGTTGGTGTCATAAGTGTTGCTTGAGGGGAGAGATTCAAATACCATGGATTGCATTTTGGTGACTTTTATTTTTGCCCCTTTATAGCATGTGTTGGTCAAGCCTTATATTTGGTAAGGTTGGACTATTTCTTTTATGGCAAGGTGGCTAATGGTTAAGGTAAGCATGGAACTTGGGGAAAGAAATCCTAAACTTATGGAATGTAGGGGGAACACAAGGCACTTCTTAAGGGATGTGTTTTGGAAAGTTGGAATGGCCAAGGTTGTCCATGAACTTGGATGGTTTTATGGACTAGGGGGTGGCCGAATTTTTGTGGTAGACTTTGGTAAGGATGTGTAGTTAGTGTGTAATCCCATTTGGTCATTTTTGTTCTCCCAAAATACCTTTTCTTTTCATCTTTTTTTCTCATAGCCGAATGTGCTTGATGCATTGGGTAAACATCTTTGTTTTTCTTCTTTTTGTCTTCTCATTTCGACCATTTGGTCATATTTTGCCAACCTCTCAAGTGCTTCATTTTGTGCTTCCCTCTTAATGCCGAAAATATCAAACACAAAAGCCATTTCTTTTTCTTCTTTCTTCTTCATTGCCGAATGCACCATTGTCCCAAACTCTATTCCTTGCTCTTCTCTTACCTTTGAAAAATTGAATCATAAACCTCTCATCATTATTCTCTTTCTTTTTCCATTTTTCTCATCCTTTAAACACATTTCTTCCTTCATATTTCTTCCATGGCCGAATGTTAGAGACCATCACCATAGCCGAATCTTTTTCCTTTCTTTTATATATATCATAGCCGAATCTTCCCTTTCTCATAGATTTATTCTCAATCATTTCTTCTATTCAAACTTTGGACCATCGATAAGAATCATCTTCTTTGTTTTCTTTTTGCTAATTGATCACCTTGGCCGAATCTATAGGTTGTCTTGGAAGAGTCTTTTAAATCCAATAATCGTTCATTCTCTTAGAAGATTTCTTACGTTATTTTTTTTAGTGAATTAGTGGAGAGCCGAATCATTATCTCTTCAAAGTCATCTTGAAATCATTCAAATTTGGATCATAACTTTTAAGGGATTCTTTTGGAATCATTCAAAATTTTAAGGTAAGCTAAATTCACAATTTTAAACCAATAATCTTAAATTCTGATATATTGTTAGGACTAATAATCTTATGTCCATGGAGGCAAACAAGATAGGGTCGAAAAGAGTGGTGAATAGTGTTTGGAAGAGGGGTGGATTCGCTATTCCCTCTAGATTCAAGCGAAGGGCTGTTTCGGTAATCCAAAATTTTCCATCGGGTTGTGGACCCTCCTCTGGTGAAAATCAATTATTTGAAGTCATTCGTACTCTTGAGCCATTGATTGTTCGTGGTTCTTCAATGGGTTATGAATCATCAATCGGGGAGAAACCACCAATAGTTGTTGTTCAAAATTTTGAGGGTAAAGATCTAGATTGCTTATCTTTAGTATAAATTTATATTAAGTATTAGTGTTCTAATTAAGCGTGTCACATATTTAGGTATCGACGAGCGGAAAAGTATAGTTCTCACCATAATCAGGTGTGTAATTTCATAGTTATCTCATGGGTTAGATATTATACCGTAAACATTAGAATAAAAATTGTAAAGTTGGTAAAGTCGAAAAATACGATTTATTAACACTTTCTGTGTAAATACATTAAATCGGTATTAAAGTTATAGAAATTACGGAATTACCCTTAATGGGCTATTATGTTAAAAAGTGATATTTTGGGCCTCATGTGACAAATGGGCCATATGAACTATTTGATAAATTGGCCAAGTGTGAGAATTGTGAAAATGGCCTCATGTGACAAATGGGCCATACAAATTATTTGATAAATTGGCCAAGTGTGAAAATTGTGAAAAGGGCCTCATGTGATTAATGCACTAATTTGCTAGATTGATTAATGGGCCAAATTGTTAAGATCGATTAATGGGCAAATTGCTAGATTGCTTAATGGGCCAACTTGTATTATGGGCCTTATGTTGAAATTATTATATGAATATTGCTATGCTTTGTATATGCATATATGATTGCATGGGTTGGGATAAAATTGAAGAGAAGTTCTGGTGGCTCTGCCGCAATCTAGTTCAGGTGGCTCTGCTACAATCTAGTGGCTCTGCCACAATCTAGTTCAGGTGGCTCAGCCACAAACATTTTAAATGGCTTTATGCCTGCGACTAGTGCGTTGGCGGGGTGGGTTGACTTGATCCCCACAGGTGTGCTGGTTGGTACGGGTGGTGTGTAGCGGATGAAAATTAGGCTTGATTGCGATTTGCATATCACATGCATTTTATATTTGATATATATGGTACATTTGTAAATGGGCTCAAGCCCAATTAAATGCTTATATGGTTCTGGCCCAGTGGACGCAGTAAGTGGGTTACACACTGAGTTCTAAGTAACTCACCCCGTTTTCTTACCCTTCTCAGGTAATGATAATTGATGGAGGCTTGGGCCGGGGATGACTTCGCGTGGAGGCCATACTACGAATGATGAGTTATATAAACTCTGAACTTCTTTTAAGTAGTTTTATTTAAGTACTATTTCAATTGGATGTAATAAGGCATCTGGTATTATTTTTATGGATTTTTATTCGTGGATGGATTTTAATATGTTTTAAATACTAAAAGGGACTATTTTAATTTTATAATGTTTTTCTTAATTTTTGTATAAAAGGGTTTTTCTTAAATATTTCAAACTCGTAAAAATGTCCGTGAAAACTCTTTTCTAAATTTTGTTTCCAAATCTCTTGTGAATTTAGTTTTAAACTTCTTTAAAATTTAACCAATTATTTCTTCGAGATCAATTTTTAAACTCTTATGCCCTAAAAAAACATAGATTTCAAATTAACATCGGTTTTTGATGAACTTCACCTCTAAAATAGTTTTTGAAAATATGTTTTCTTTAAATCATTGATGACTAGATGTATGTTCGATTTGTGTGGCATGCCAAGTCTGGTCTTAACGCATAGGCCGAGTTTGGGGTGATACACTTTATGGTATCAGAGCCAGTTTCAAAACTCAGCTATGGTTTGGGTTCAACAACAATTTTTGTTTAAAAACTATTTAAATTTCTAGACTTTATGTTTTAAAGGTAGTATGGCACCACGAGCATCCGGCACCAAGTCAAGTAAGTATTTGTATATTGAATGTTTATTATTGTGATATGATCATAGGAACACTCTAGAACTTCTAGTTTTAAGTGTTGAAAACGGTAGAGATCGAGACTATAGGATGTGATTGCGAAAACAACTCTATCTCTTATAACTCATAAAATATTATTAATAAACACTAAAATAGTATTCTGATTCATAAAACTTGTAATCAGATTAAACCGAATTAGTCATTATGAGTACTAGAGGACGTGGACGTGGTAGACATGGCCGTGGTAAAGGATGAGGTGCTAGGGTTACGTTTGAAGCGTCGGGTTATATGCCAGAATTGGACTCACCTGCGTCAACCGGGAGTGAGACTAGATCACATGACCATACGAGAGAGGACAATGCTTTGACTCAAGCAATGTTGTGAGTCCTAGAAAGGGTCGCTGGGACTAGAACTAGGCTAGCAGCTTGTGGATCTATATTGAAACGACTTAAATCAAATGGTGTCGAAGTTTTTAGAGGTGTCTCCGATGTAGCTCTGAATGTTGTGAAATATTGGCTCAAGGCGGTGGAACAAATCATGGACAATTTGGAGTGCACCACAGAGCAGAAGCTAAGAGGAGCCGTGTCCTTGTTAAGGGACGAGGCATATCAATGGTGGCTTATTGTTCGAGAAGGTATTGAAGCTGCATTGGTTACTTGGGATTTCTTCAAAGCTACTTTCCAAGGGAAGTATGTTGGGACAAGTTATGTGGATGCCCGGAGGAAGGAATTCCTGAATTTGGTTCAAGGAAATAAGACGGTGGCAGCTTACGAGGCAGAATTTCTTCGCTTGAGCCGTTATGGTCGCACAATAGTGCCGACTGATCATGAGCATTGTGTATGCTTTGAAGATGGGCTGAATGATGAGTTGTAGGTACTGATAGCCCCACAACAAGTACGGACTTTTGCCTCGCTTGTGGAAAAAGCTAAGATAGCCGAAGAGGCTAAGAACTCAAAATGCCAGAACCGGGAAAGAGTCAGAGGCAAGAGGGATTTTAAGTACACAGGTTCTGCTAAAAGGTTCTAGAAGAGGCCTCGAAATGATGAGCCAGCTCAAGTTAGAACACATGTGACTACTAATCAGAGTCGAGACTGTACTGACTGTGAGACCCTAGGGAATGCTGGAGGAGAATTGGTAGTTGTTATAAATGTGGTTCCAAGGATCATCAGTATAAGAATTACCCTCGATGGACTACTCCGACTCAGGAAGCTTGTAACCCTAATGCACAGCCAGCTAGAGGCACTCAACAGCCATCGAAAGGCCGTGGACCAGGTCGTGGTGGTAATGGTGTTGGACGTGGTCAAGGTACACTGGGTCGACGTAATGGCTTTAGAGGTAACGCGGAGGTAAGACAGCTGGGGTTGGTCTATGCGGTTAGGCATCGGGAAGATGGCGATGCACCTGATGTGATAACTGGTACATTCTTCATCTTTGATGTACCTATTACTGATTTGATAGATATCGGGTCTACCCACTCGTATGTTGCTAGTGCCATATCTAGAAACCTGAATATTAGATCTGAGATTACTGATAGAGAGATGACGATAATTAGCAGTAATCCTTCAAAGAGATGATGGAATTCTTTTGGTGATCTTATTTTGGGCATGGATCGTGAATAAATTGTTTAGATGTCAATAAGGACTGTGGATTATAAGGAGGTAGTGAAGATAGGCGAGCGAAGGAACTTCTTGGCAAATGTGGTATCTACTTCGAAGGTAGAAAAGTTGGTGCGAAAAGGGTATGGAGCGTTCCTAGCCTTCATTAGTGTTTTGGATGCCAAGGAATTATCGGTGGAAGGTGTGAGAATAGTGAAAAAATTTCCAGATGTCTTTCCCGAAGAACTTCTTGGTTTACCACCAAATTGGGAAGTAGAATTTAGCATCGAGCTTTTACCCGAAACGGCTTCAGTGTCTATTGCTCCTTATAGAATAGTGCCGAAGGAGTTAGCAGAGCTTAAAGCTCAAATTCAAGAATTGTTAGATCAGGGATTTATCCGATCGAGTGTGTCTCCGTGGGGAGCATCGGTTTTGTTTGTGAAAAAGAAGGATGGGTCGATGTGTATGTGCATTGATTATAGGCAGTTGAATAAATTGACGATCAAGAATAGGTATCCAGTGCCGAGAATCGATGACCTATTTGATCAATTGAGAGGATCTTCAGTTTTTTCCAAGATTGATTTGAGATCGGGTTATCATCAACTTAAGGTTAAAGAGGCAGATATTCATAAGACGACATTTTGAACTCGTTATGGACATTATGAGTTTTTGGTGATGCCGTTTGGTTTGACTAGTGCACCAGCTGTATCTATGGACATGATGAACCGAGTCTTTCAACCCTATCTAAACCGGTTCGTAGTGGTGTTCTTAGATGATATCTTGGTATATTCGAGGAATGAGGAAGAGCATGACTCACATTTGCGCATTGTGTTCCAAATTTTGCGAGATAAGCAACTTTATGCCAAATTCAGTAAATGCGAATTTTGGTTGAAGGAAGTGACTTTCTTGGGTCATATGATGTCAGCCGAAGGAATAAGAGTTGATCCTCGGAAGGTAGAGGCTGTGTTAGAATGGAAACCACCAAGTCAGTGCCTGAGGTTCGGAGTTTCTTGGGTTTGGATGGTTACTATAAACACTTTGTTGAGGGGTTTTCGTTGATTACTGCACCCTAAACTAAGTTGTTGCGAAAGGGAGTACCGTATGTGTGGACCGATAAACAACAAGAAAGTTTCAAGAAATAAAGAAGATTTTGATGGAAGCGCCAGTACTGATTCAACATGAGGCTGGAAAAGAGTTTATCGCTTACTGTAATGTGTCACACACGGGTTTAGGATGTGTGTTGATGCGAGGAAAAGTGGTGGCTTATGCTTCTCTTTAGTTAAGGCCGCACAAAGTTAACTATCCTACTCATGACTTAGAGTTGGCTGCGGTGGTGTTTGCTTTAAAGATTTGGGGGCACTATCTCTATGGTGAGAAGTCGATCATTTATATGGACCATAAGAGTCTTAAGTACCTCCTTACCCAAAAGGAGTTGAACTTGAGACAACGGAGATGGGTGGAGTTGTTAAAAGACTATGATTTCTCAATCGAGTACCATCCTGAAATGGCTAATATGGTGGCAGACGCGTTGAGTCGTAAGGTAGTGTCGAATTTAAGAGCAATGTATGCTCATCTCAGTTTGTATGAGGATGGCAGTCTGCTAGCGGAGCTTCAGGTGAAGCCATTGTGGCTAGATCAAATCAAGGAAAAGCAGTTATCAGATGAAAAATTGGGTCCTTTAATGCAACAAGTTGAAAGTGGTATAATAGGGGACTTTGGATTGAACAAGGATGGCATTCTATATTTTCGTGGAAGAATTTGTATGCCCATGGATTTGGATTTGAGACAAATGATTTTACGAGAGGCGCATAGTAGCCCTTATGCTATGCACCTCAGAGGAAATAAGATGTATCGGGATCTCCGTGAGAAGTATTAGTGGCCAGGGTTGAAGCGAGAGGTTACTGATTTTGTGGGTAAGTGCTTGACTTGTCAACAAGTGAAGGCGAAACATCAATTACCATCGGGATTATTGCAATCGGTAAAGATTCCTCTATGGAAATGGGAGTGGATAACGATGGATTTTGTTAGTGGGTTACCCTTAACATCTACTAAGAAAGATTCCGTTTGGGTAGTAGTTGATTGAATAACGAAGACTGCTCATTTTCTACCAGTTCGTACGGATTACTCGCTATGAAGTTGGCTAAGCTGTATGTATCTGAGATAGTGAGGTTGCATGGGGTACCAGTGTCTATTATTTCAGACAGGGATCCTAGGTTTACATCACGATTTTGGAAAGCTTTACATGAGGCTTTGGGAACAAAGTTAAACTTCAATACGGTTTTTCATCCTCTGTCAGATGGTCAGTTAGAAAGAGTAATTCAGATTTTGGAAGACATGTTAAGGGGTTGTGTGATCGACTTCAGAGGTAGTTGGGAGGATTTCCTACCATTGGCAGAGTTCGCGTATAATAACAGTTACCAATTCAGTATCCAAATGGTGCCCTATGAAGCTTTATACGGTCATAGGTGTCGTACCCCTACTTGTTGGACTGAATTGGGGGAACGACAGTTGTTGGGTCCTGAATTGATATCTAAGACGGAAGAAAAGGTAAAGGTGATTCGAGCACGGTTGAAGGAAGCTTTAGATAGAAAAAAGTCATATGCGGATCTGAAGAGTAAGAATATTGAGTTTGTAGTGGGAGATCAGG
Organism: Gossypium rotundifolium; assembly: GCA_025506655.1. NCBI lineage: Eukaryota > Viridiplantae > Streptophyta > Magnoliopsida > Malvales > Malvaceae > Gossypium > Gossypium rotundifolium. Next base: position 147,155,103 of record CP106722.1, read on the forward strand.
TCTTTCTGAAAGTCTCACCTTGGAAGAAGATTTTAGATTTGGAAGGAAGGGCAAGTTGAGCCCTAGGTTCATTGGACCGTACCATGTGTTGAATCGTGTAGGACCAGTGGCCTATCAGCTTGAATTACCTTCGGAGTTGAGTCAAATTCATAGTGTCTTCCATGTTTCTATGCTGAGGCATTATAGATCGGATCCATCTCTCATAGTACCAGTAGAAGAAGTGGAGTTAAAGCTAGACTTGTCTTTCGAGGAGGAACCAGTGAAAATCTTAGACCGTGATGTTAAGGTGCTAAGAAAGAAGACTGTACCGTTGGTTAAGGTTCTATGGCGTAATCACGGAGCGGAGGAAGATACGTTGGAGCCTGAGGACGCAATTAGGTAACAATATCCTCACCTCTTTTAACTAGGTAAATTTCGAGGATGAAATTTTCTTTAAGGGGGTAGAATTGTAACATCTTACAAATTGAGTATCGATATGTTGCATGTTTTTGTGCTTAGCTTGTGAATGATTCAATTTATGTGCTTAATATAGTCTTGAGAAGGCTCGGGATTTATTCGAAATTAGAATAAATTTTAGTAATGAGTACTTTATTGAAGTGGATCAAGTGACCTTGATGTTTAAGGAAAATTAAGTGTTAAAAAGTACCACAAGATGAGCTAGTAGTAAAGTGGAGTTGGCACCATAATGTTGCTTGAGGGGAGAGGTTCGAATACCATGGATTGCATTTTGGTGACTTTTATTTTTTCCCCTTTATAGCATGTGTCAGTCAAGCCTTATTTTTGGTAAGGTTGGATTATTTCTTTTATGGCAAGGTGGCTAATGGTTAAGGTAAGCATGGAACTTGGGGAAAGAAATCCTAAACTTATGGAATGTAGAGGGAACACAAGGCACTTCTTAAGGGTTGTGTTTTGGAAAGTTGGAATGGCCAAGGTTGTCCATGAACTTGGACGGTTTTGTGGACTAAGGGGTGGCCAAATTTTTGTGGTAGACTTTGGTAAGGATGTGTAGTTAGTGTGTAATCCCATTTGGTCATTTTTGTTCTCCCAAAACACCTTTTCTTTTCATTTTTTTCTCTCATAGCCGAATATGCTTGATACTTTGGGTAAACATCTTTGTTTTTCTTCTTTTTGTCTTCTCCTTTTGACCATTTGGTCATAATATGCCAACCTCTCAAGTGCTTCATTTTGTGCTTCCCTCTTAGTGCCGAAAATATCAAACACAAAAGCCATTTCTTTTTCTTCTTTCTTCCTCATTGCCGAATGCACCATTGTCCCAAACTCTATTCCTTGCTCTTCTCTTACCTTTGAAAAATCGAATCATAAACCTCTCATCATTATTCTCTTTCTTTCTCCTTTTTTCTCATCCTTTAAACACATTTCTTCCTTCATATTTCTTCCATGGCCGAATGTTAGAGACCATCACCATAGCCGAATCTTTTTCCTTTCTTTTATATATATCATAGTCGAATCTTCCCTTCCTCATAGATTTATTCTCAATCATTTCTTCTATTCAAACTTTGGACCATCGGTAAGAATCATCTTCTTTATTTTCTTTTTGCTAATTGGTCACCTTGGCCGAATCTATAGGTTGTCTTGGAAGAGTCTTTTAAATCGAATAATCGTTCATTCTCTTAGATGATTTCTTCCATTATTTTTTTTTAGTGAATTAGTGGAGAGCCGAATCATTATCTCTTCGAAGTCATCTTGAAATCATTCAAATTTGGATCATAACTTTCAAGGGATTCTTTTGGAATCATTCAGAATTTTAAGGTAAGCCGAATTCACCTTTTTAAACCAATAGTCTTAAATTTCAATATATTGTTAGGACTAATAATATTTTGTCAATAGAGGCAAACAAGATAGGGTTGAAAAGAGTGGTGAATAGTGTTCGGAAGAGGGGTGGATTCGCTATTCCCTCTAGATTCAAGCGAAGGGCTGTTTCAGCAATCTGAGATTTTCCACCGAGTTGTGGACCCTCCTCTGGTGAAAATCAATTATTTGAAGTCATTCGTCCTCCTGAGCCATTGACTGTTCGTGGTTCTTCAACGGGTTATGAACCATAATCGGGAGAAACCACCAATAGTTATTGTTCAAAATTTCGAGAGTAAAGATCTAGATCGCTTATCTTTAGTATAAATTTACATTAAGTATTGGTGTTCTAATCAAGCGTGTCACGTATTTAGGTATCGACTAGCGGGAAAGTATAGTTCTCACCATAATCAGGTGTGTAATCTCACACTTATCTCATGGGTTAGATATTATACCATAAACATTAGAATAAAAATCGTAAAGTTGGTAAAGTCAGAAAATACGGTATATTAACACTTTCTGTGTAAATACATTAAATCAGTATTAAAGTTGTGGAAATTACGGAATTGTCCTTAATGGGCTATTATGTTAAAAAGTGATATTTTGGGCCTCATGTGACAAATGGGCCAGCGAATTATTTTATAAATTGGCCAAGTGTGAGAATTGTGAAAAGGGCCTCATGTGACAAATGGGCCATACGAATTATTTGATAAATTGGCCAAGTGTGAAAATTGTGAAAAGGGTCTCATGTGATTAATGGGCTAATTTGCTTGATTGATTAATGGGCCAAATTGTTAAGATCGATTAATGGGCCAAATTGCTAGATTGCTTAATGGGCCAACTTGTATTATGGGCCTTATGTTGAAATTATTATATGAATATTGCTATGCTTTGTATATGCATACATGATTGCATGGGTTGGGATAAAACTGAAGAGAAGTTCTGGTGGCTCTGCCATAATCTAGTTCGGGTGACTCTGCCACAATCTAGTTCAGGTGGCTCTGCCACAATCTAGTTCGGGTGGCTCTGCCACAATCTAGTTCGGGTGGCTCAGCCACAAACATTTTAAATGGCTTTATGCCTGCGATTGGTGTGTTGGCCGGGTGGGTTGACTTGATCCCCATAGGTGTGCTAGTTGGTACGGGTGGTGTGTAGCGGATGGAAATTAGGCTTGGTTGGGATTTTCATATCACATGCATTTTATATTTGCATATCACATGCATATCACTATTTTAATTTTATAATGTTTTCCTTAATTTTTCGTATAAAAAGGGGTTTTTCTTAAATATTTCAAACTCGTAAAAATGTCTGTGAAAACTCTTTTATAAATTTTGTTTCCAAATCTCTTGTGAATTTAGTTTTAAACTTCTTTAAAAATTTAACCAATTATTTCTCTGAGATCAATTTTTAAACTCTTATGCCCTAAAATAAACATAGATTTCAAATTAACCTCGGTTTTTGATGAACTTCACCTCCAAAATGGTTTTTGAAAATCTGTTTTCTTTAAATTATTGATGACTAGATGTATGTTCGATTTGTGTGGCATGCCAAGTCTGGTCTTAACGCATAGGCTGGGTTTGGAGTGTTACAGAATCCATGCATTATCGTTTACTGAGATACTCGTGCCCGTACCTACTTTCCAAACCATACCTTTCTCCAATGTACCTTTAGTCGCCCAGATGTTACGCCAAACATAATAGCAAGAATTCCACATGCTTAAATTAAGAAAATCACATTCTGAAAAATATTTCTCCTTGAAAACTTGTGCAACTAGCGAATTTGGAAAGTTTAACAATCTCCACCCTTGTTTTGCTAAAAGGGCAATGTTAAACTGAGCCATATTTCTAAACCCCAAACCACCTTCTTCTTTCGGTCGACATAAAAACTTCCACTGACACCAATGTATACCTCGTTTACCAACTCCTTTTTGCCACCAGTAGTTAGCAAGCTTACTCTCTATCATCTCACATAAGGCTTTAGGAAAAATAAAACAAGACATAGCATAAGTGGGTGTTGCCTGTAATACTGATTTTATGAAAATTTTCCTTTTCCCTAGAGATAGTAATCTGGTACTCCATCCTTTGATCCACATGTTATTCTATCAATTAGATTCTGAAAAGCCTCTTTTTTTCGCCTGCCTACCACATTTGGGATTCCTAAATATTTCTTCGGGCATGTAGAGCTTCTTACACCTAGCACTCTTGACACTTCTTCCCTTTTCTCGCTATTTGTGTTCGAGCTATAAAAGATTGTAGATTTGTTAAAATTAATACATTGCCCTGAGCAGCTTTTATATTCCTTTAAAATATCTTTCATAATCATTGCTCCCTTCTCTGTTGCTTCACCAAACATTATGCAATCATCTGCAAAAAGTAAATGAGATATCTCTGGCCCCCTTCTACTTGCTTTGGCTCCTCTAATCAAACCATTCTTCTTTGTTGTTCTCATCTGGGATGAAAGACCTTCACTACATATAAGAAATAGAAACGGGCTTAATGGGTCACCGTGTTGAAGACCTCTTGTGGGTTGGAAAGTCCTACCCTCCCTCATTAGTGATAATCGCATAATAAGCTAAAGTGATACACTTCATTGTTAAATCCACCCATTTCCTAGCAAATCCCATCATAAGCATCACTTCTTTCACAAAATCCCACTCCACCCTATCATAGGCCTTACTCATGTCGAGTTTAACTGCTATATACCTTTTCTTCCCTATTCGTTTTTGCCTAAACATCTGCAAAATTTTATATGCTAGAAGCACGTTGTCAGAAATCAATCTGCCTGGGACAAATGCACTCTGGACCTTGTCAATACAATTTCCAATCACACCTTGTATTCTATTTGTAGTTGATTTTGCTATGATTTTATAATTTACTGAACATAAACTGATAGGCTTGAAATTTACCAGCATTGAGGGATGCGTAATTTTGGGAATGAGCACTATGTCTATATTGTTTGCTGCTTCAACCCCCTTATTTCTATTCAAAATCCATAAACAATACTCCGTAACATCCTTGCCTGCTATATGCTAGTACCTCTGGAAGAACAATGCTGGAAATCCATCTGGTCCTAGTGCCTTTGTAGGTCCCATCCCCTTCAATGTTGTCCATATTTCCTCCTCTCTGATTGGCACTAATAAATCTGTGTTTATCTCATTAGAAATGCTTGCTTCGATACCTTCCAGCACCTTTCCTAGGTTTGCAACTCCCTTCGATGTAAATAATTCTTTAAAAAACGCTGTTGCTGTATTATTTATTTCAGCTCCTACAGTGATCTCCTTTCCATCATCTGTTACTAATTTGGTGATCGAATTAGCTCTTCTACGAACTGTTGTGCATTTGTGAAAATAGGCTGAATTCTTATCTTCAAGCTGAAGCCAATTTTCTCTCACTCTTTGTTCCCAATACATTTCGTCTTTGTCAATCTTCATGTTTAAGTGAATTTTGGTATCGATTATCTTCGTAATTGTCTCGTCGTCTCTTTCTTCGTTCAACAACATTTCAAGTTTGCTTGTTAGTCTCTTCTTTTGGTCCCCCTTCTTATTTCTGTTGAAACATGCCCACCTATTCAATCTACTTTGTAGCTTTCCTATTTTCCCCATTAACGGTTCTAAATAGGACTCCCAAGCTTCATTGATAACTTGTTCAGTGGATTCCTTCAATGTCCACCAGTCTTCAAAATGACATCTCTGATTGCTTGAATATTCGGTTGCGTAATCTTTACTTATGAGGAGAGGACAATAATCTGACATTGAGTAGGGAAGGTGTTGAATTTTACCCATTAGAAATAATGTTATCCATTTTTCATTTGCAACTCCTCTATCCAATCTCTCTCTAATATTTGTCTTTGGAAGTTTTCCTCTTTCCCACGTGAACCAGGTTCCCGAGTGCCCAATATCCATTAGTTGACATTCCTCTAAAGCATCCCTGAATGCATCCATCTTCCTTTGCTCTCTTTGTACTCCGTCCTTTTTCTCAAAACAATACAGAATTTCGTTGAAATCTCCTGCAACCAGCCAGGGTTGAATACTTTCTTGACCTAGTTTTCTAAGCAAATCCCAAGAAACATTCTTATCTTTTAAATATGGCAAACCATAGAATCCCGTGAACCTCTACTCTTCTTTAACGCCCTCTTCCTTCACTAATGTATCTATATGCCATTTAGAGAAACTCTTTGTAGATATCTCGATGTCTCATTTCCATGCTAAACATAATCCACCCCAAGATCCCTCAGCTTCAATATCAATTCCATTAGTAAAATCGCAACTCTTCCTAACCCTTTCCATACGCTTTTGATCTAGTTTTGTCTCCATTAAGAAGACCATTTGGGGATTTTGCTACTTAATTAGATAACGCAGCCTCCGTACTGCTCGTGACCTCCCCAACCCACGGACATTCTAGCAAATACTTTTTATTGTGCTCGGTCGGCTTGCCCATTGGCAGCCACAGATCCAAAATTGTTTGGAACAAGAATTTGTCCCTCATCAACACGTGCAATATCCATACATTCCCCTCTATTACCGGCCTGATGTTCATTTTTCTTCCTTTTTGCTACCTATCTGTTTATCATGCTTGAGCAATCCATACCATTCTCTTCTTCTGGAAATTTCCTTTTGCCCGTCACACTTATGTGCTTCCTGTGCTCTATCTGATTTACTGCATCTAACCTTTTCTAGCTTGATTTTTTAGTACCTTCTACAACTTTTTCTGTTCTATTATTATCTCCAATCATCTTCCCTATTTCCATCAAATTGTGATTTCCTCCCTGTTCCTTGAATCCTTCCCTTCAATTCTCTAGTATCCTCCCTCCTTGTGTTATTCCTCTTAGAGCAATAGATTCAGTTTCCTTATTCCACCTGGATTGCTCCTTTGAATTTCCTATGTAAGTATGCTGCGAGCCCATCTTCTTTGCAAAAGCATTAAATTTCATACTTTCTCTCCCCATCACTTTTGATTATACTTTTAATGCAATAGAAAAAGGAGGATCTTCTCTAATTTTATTTTTTTCTTCAGGATTTATCTACGAATAGTCATTGAGACTGTGGTCCATTCTTCCACACCGAAAGTGGAAAACTGGCAGTTTTTCATATTTTAAAGAAATCGTGATTTAACAGAATTCTCAGTTGACACAAATATACCTCTCCTAAGTGGGCTCCAAATCTCTAAATTAACCCTAATTCTATACATATCACCAATTATTTCTGACTTGATAATTCCTCCAAATGACTCCCAATAGTGTGCATAAGGTCCTTCTTATCAAATTCTGGTAAAATCAGGCCGAACTTGATCCAATACGATGAAGAAATGAGTCGAATTTGATCCCTTTCAAACGGATCTCGTAATCTCTCAAACAAAATTAAATATTTACGAAACAACCAAGGTCGTCCCTCCATGATCATCTCCAGATCTTCTTCTAGGTCAAAGACAATTAGGAAAAGATTCTGCCCTGTCGTTTGGATTTCAAACTTTTTCTTTGTTTTCCATATGCTTCTCAACTGTGTCTTCAGACTTTCTGGATTAAAAGGTTTCCTTGTCCATACTGAACAGATCAAAGTCGGCTTGACATCTGGCACCACCATTGACCGTTTAAATGATAATTGAATGAGCTCTTCTGCTAACAGTGAGATCTCCTCATTGCTCTCCCTCTCATCGCCACCACCCTCCTTCATCCTAAGCTGCAGCAGTTACCACCCTCTCTAGGACTCTATGGAGAGCACTCTTGGTTTTTCAAGGAAGTATTTAGTATTCTACTTACACCCTAATGATGGGATATTAGAAAAGATAATAATAGAAGTACATAGAAGGAAATCTTTCTTCATGGGAATAGTTATATATTAGGGTAGTCAGATTGACAACCAAACCTATATTTAGTGCAAAGCGAAATAAAATCAAGAATGCTGAGGCTTGACACAACATCAAAATTGCTTCAATTTAATTCCCAAAGGTAGGTCTTATTTGCTTTGGACACAATGCAATGCTATTGCTAATTCACCTATTCTTTTCAGTCATTAAGGCATTATCTCTTGTGGAATTAGTATATTGATAAGTTGAGCACATCTTTTAATTTAGGCTTAATTTGAATGGGATGAGCTTAGTTTAAGTGAGTTTAGAAAAGGAAACGATAACGGTGAAATTAGTTATTGAAGTAGTGAGATATATATTTGGATTCAAATGTAGAGATCGTGATAAGATTAAAATAAAAATGACTATTATAAACATTAATTAAAATAAATGTGCAATTATATTAAAAATTAAAAAAAGCTGAAATTATATTTATATATTAAATAGTATTTATGCTAAACAATAACTATAAATTATTAAAATTACATTTTTATTAAAAACCATTATAAAATATATTTATATTAAAAATATAATAAAATTAATATTTTAAAAATTTTGAAAAAGGATAAAAATGAATTAAAGTACAGGAGATCTAGTGAATGCACTAGACCCCAAAGTCACCAGATGAAAATTATGGATCGGTGTGGCACCTATTTTCTACTAGAATTGTGACATAAAACTTTCAACTAATGCTGTGGTGAGATGGTAAGAAACTAAAAAATTTCACTACGTTCCGTTGCACCACGACTGCGATGGATTCAAAGGCAACCTTAATTAAGTTCGATCAACATGGGTAATATCTACCGGGTTCACATTTGTCCAACTCATAAGGAAAGAGAAAAAATTATATTGGAGATATGTATAAAAAAGATAATTTTTTTATGAACTACTATTGGTGTATGAGTGATCAAATTTAGTTTTTATATTTTTAAATTTTTAAAATTTAAATAATGTTTGAACCCTTATCATTTAAATTTGTAAGGTTAAATTCTCTTTGTTAAGCTCGTAAGTTATGGATTTAATCTATATTTTCAATTTGATCATTTTTAATTTATATACTTTTGAATTTTGAAATTACAATTCTAACTCAAATGGTAGTTGTTACAATTAAAATAATGTGATTTTTAAATAATTATTATGTGAAAATAGCAAATTGGTATGACAATACTTGAGATGCATTCTTTTGACCAGTCAATATACATTTAGAAAATAAATATATATATATATTTGAATTTAAACATATATATGGAAAAATATATATGTGCATGGTTATATTTAAAAGGTATACATATGTACGTATACTATATATCACATGCAAGAAAAATAAAATGATAAAAGAAATTAGAAACATTTGTATCGTCAATTAACATTATAAATTAAAATATCACTATTAAAAATTATCAATTAAATATATTTAATACGAATATTTATTAATATTAAAATTGATTGAAAATCTTAAAATACACAAATATTATCTTTTAATAAATTATCATCACATTCCTAGTAAAGTGTTTAGTAAATTAAATGTGTTAATCTAACTTTTTTTTCATATTTTAATTGATATTTTTCAACATATACCAAACATTTGTAAAGTTATTTTTCCATCAATCACACTTGAAATTATAAAATCGTTGCTAGTGAATAAACTAAGTACTTGGAAGGAGTGACAGAGAAGTAGGCACTTCTCTGACACTGAATCTGGAAACCTAAAACACAAAGAATAGACATGAATCATTTATGTAGTTCGGTTCTCTATGCCTGCGAAGCGTAGCTAAGTGAGAAATATCCACTCTCTTCAACAAATACAACAAGTGAACCTAACCTATCACACATCCCGTGATGACTATCCCACTTTTGTACCTAGAAGAACAATATTCTCATCACTAGGTTCACCCAATGAACTTAGCAAGCAAAACGGAAACACAAACGATTTTACCAATAATTTGCCCTCTAAGAAACATTCCTTAACTTGAATAAGATAAGTGCTAATAACTCTCAGTACAAAAACTTATACAAGTCTCTCCCTTAAATAGATTTATGTTTAAGACTTGCTAATATGGAAGGTCTATCACACTCCTATTAGAACAGTAATGCAATAACCTGTTTACAATAAAAAAATTATCAAACCATTGAAGAGTGTCATTGGCGACACCACATAAGCTCAATATTAGAAGCTACACCAAATGCAAATTCAGAAATGGAACCAATGAAGAAAAAATAAATATAGACGTGCCACCTTCTTTATCGAATAAGAAGTCTAGGTAGATGCGCCAACTACGACGTGATGATCACCATGAGACACTAAGAGTAATGTTCCTCACTTAATGAGTGTTGACATTGTAGCTGTATGTAACATCTCAAAATTGAGCCCATTGGGCCTTGGGCTTGGGAGCGTTTAAAATTTTTGAGAACAAGAGAATGGCATTATTTCAAGTTAGACTTATTGGGAAGGTGATTTTGGAAAGTTACGGGGTTTCTAGGAAGTTTCAGGTTCAAGTTAGGCCATAGGAAAATTTTAGTGTTGAAGCATTTAAAGGGGAGAAGGCTAGTGGCTTCTAGCATAAGGGAATAATTGGGCAACTTGCTAGCACGAGTGAAGCTAGTGGAGGAGTGGTGTGGCGCTACATGTATGGGCTTGAGGGGTGGAGTTTGAATCCCAACTAGTGCACTTATTTTGGATTTTTTTTTTTTGGTGCTTTAAGGTAAGTGTCAGCCATGGCATCAAAATGGAAAGGGAGACTTTTTATTGATGGAAAGATGGCTAAGGATTATGGTAAGGAGGAAAACAAGGGAAAATGAATGAAAGAATCAAAAAAAAAAGGTAAAAGAAGGGAACATGTTGGCCTATTATGTAGAGGATGTTTTGGAAAGAATATTTTGGGTCAACACTTATCTTTTGGTAAAGATGATACAAGGTTTGGTAAGGGGGGAAAAGGAGCCAATAGAGTTTTGTAAGTTTTAGGACATGTAAAGTTTTCTTCTTTGGAGCATTTTGAGTTTTCTCTTTTCCCAATTTCTTCCCTCTCTTGCCGAAACTCTAAAGCCAAAATTGTGCACCTTTCTCCTTTGTTTTGCCAAAACTGCCAAGCCATCCTTTGCTGCTAATTATCATTCTCTTAGCCTTGGTTTCGGAAGTTGATTGGTAAGTGGGTGATTAGGCCGAATATTGTTGGTAAGATGTTACTCTTTATTTCGATGTTTTGCGCCGCTCATGTGATTCTATTTTGTGGTGATGATATCAACTTCTTGCTCTTGTGGAAGGGCTGAATATTGGATGAAGGCTAACCCCTTTGGTACATCACTTATTTATTTTTAGGAACTTGTTGCAATAGCCAAAGTGCAAGGCTAGATTTTAGAACCTAGTAGGGAAGGATTACGATTGTGGGGACAACGAAGAGTGGTTCTTTAGGAAATCCAAATAAGGTGTGTAATCTCATACCCTTCGGAATACATGTTTGTAATGGTGTGTAATCCCACACCTCTCTGAATATTTGCATGAAATGTCTTGTGTTTCGGTGGAAAGATTGAAAAATCGAAAACCAGCATCTGTGACCACACGGGCGTGCATATGTTCGTAGTGGAAACCATATTTTGCAATCAAATAGTTTTTGGTTAGCAGCAGTGACGTGATTTTGAAAAATCACGAAAAATAGGAGAAAGGGAATTAGAAAGTGAATTAGATATAGAATGAAATCTTATTGTGTCTATTTTTATATGAAAGAAACAAATAAGTAAGAGAAATTTTATATTCTGTGATATTTTAATTTTAGTAAGACTAGTTCTGAATGACTTTGTAGTTCCCTATTCTGTCTTGGAAAAATTATTAAAAATTATAAAAAGTGAATTATGAGTCATAATTTATATTTATAGATTCCTTGATGAGTCTATTTTCAATAGAAACAAGTTAGAGCAACATATGAAAACTGTACAAGGAGATATTTGAATTTAGTCCAAGAGATGTTAGAACCATTGGTCAGCGAAATAGGGGAAATTTTAATGAATAAAATGTACTAAATGGATAAGCAAAAAATTCTGGAAAAATTTTATTAATAATATATATGAGTCTAGTTGGAAATAAAATTTACGGATATAAATTTTGAGTTTGCCAACTCGAGTTATAGTCAATTTAGTCAATATGACGCGGATGGACAGTTTCAATTTTTATGCCCCAAATTAGTAGTTAAGTCTGGGGTTGCGAAATTACGAAAATTCCCTCGATGGGTAAAATTACAGAAATACCTTTGGGTTGTGAAATTACAAATATTCTCTCGATGGGTAAAATTACAGAAATACCTTTGGGATGTGAAATTTACCGAAATGCCCCTATGGTCCGAATTACGAAAATGCCCTATGGGCCGAATTGCTAGAATGCTTTAGTGGGCCGAATTACAAAGTTCTATAATTGGCCGATTTACCGTAATAAATTATTGGATTAATGATTGTTGTACATATATGTGGATATTATGCTTTATTATGTATGTTGCATTTTACATATCGCATGGGTTGGGACAAATTGAATGAAGAGAAGTGTAGCCTGGTGGCATTGCCACAATTTGTTCATTAATGTGCTTATGACTCTGGTGGCTCAACCACAAATATTATAAAAAGCAATTTGACTACAGTGTTTCTGGTGGCTCAGCCACAACTATATTATAAATGGCAACTTGCCTGCAATTGGTGTGTTTGGCGGGTGGTTGACTTGATCCCCACAGGTGTGATGGGATGGTACGGGTGGTGTGTAGCGGATGGATTACTAGGATGGGTTGGGTTACATACATTGCACATATATATATTTTGTTATGTAAATGGGCTTCGGCCCAAGATTATGCTATATGGGCTCAGGCCCAAGATATTGCTTTATGGGTTTAGACCCAGTGGATGAAGGTAAGGGATTATGCACTGAGTTCTAGTAACTCACCCCTCCTTCTTAATCCTTGCATGTAATAATCAGTGATGTGGACTTGGGCCATAGATGACTCGGTGGAGGCCATACTTTGGAAATAATGTTTTCAAACATTAGTAAACTTCTTTACCGTTTTAATTCGTTACTTTTACTATTTTGGGTTTTAAAGTTGTAATAAGGCCTCTGGAATATGTTTTATTTTGCTTTACATTTAGACGTACTTAATATCTTTCTTGAATTGTTTTAAATGGGGATTTTCTAAAATCATTAATAACATTAACAAATGGATTTTATAATAAATATGGACAAATAATTTAACTTGGATTTTCTTTCGAAATTTTCAACGTCATTTTCAAAAGTCACGGTTTTAAGGTTCGCTAGTTCGATTTTCAATTTACCAATCAACCTCTTGAAGTTAGTAGTATTTTATCGAATATCTATATTCAAAATTGTTTTTCTTAAACTATAACTAAATAACACCAACTTTAGTACAAACTCAAGTTCTTTAAACATTTTCTTCGTGTGACATACCAAATCTGGTCGTTACGAGTGGGCGGGTTTGGGGTGTTACACTGTACATCAATCAGTTCACCTAATAGTAAGGATGGGATGTCCTACAATGACCAGTGAATCCCTACACTATGTTCCATCAAGACAGGCTTGGTGATGAGCATCCATAAGAACCGACTATCAATGAAGAAAAAGGTGAAGAAAGAGATGAAGAGGAGGAGGAAAACATGGACAAGGATACCCTCATGTTCTAATTAGAATACTTGTACACATCACTCATTTTGGAGCACCTATCAACCAAGGGCATGGTGATTCGTGACATGGGCTTGAGTGAACGAGCAAGTCACCAAATTCATGGTGTGTGCAAAAAAACCTTGGTGAGGAAGGATAAAGGGAAGATGATCACTACACTGGAGATTGACTCTGACGAGGATTAAAATTACATTTCTTTTCATTTTATTTTTTCGGAATGTAACTTAAAGATGTTTGAACATTTTCGAACTTGAAATTTTCTTTTGGTTTCTTTTGTATTATTTGCATATCTTTGTTTTCATTGTTTTTTTTTTTTTTTGTGTGTCAACTACCCACTCAAGGATTACACTACAAGTCTGAGCTTCAATGAGGAGGTGGACGACCTCGACTCTCCCTCGCATATGTTCATGAAAATCGAAGAAGTCCTTAAACATTTCATATTTTGTTGGGAAACTCATTGTGATATTATTCATGGAATTTCAATAAGAAGCATGTGTTGGATTTATATTTGTTGAGATGTTTAGGAATAACCTAAAACATTGTTTGACTAGCCAAGAGCCTAAATGATCAACTTTTACGATATGTATCCCTACTTCCCACAATTTGAGCCTCTATTAATAATTTCTTAATGAACCTATATTCTTTGAAACCTTGTGCTTAAATTGAGTATAAAACTCAAACCTTCTCAATCCTATACTTGATTTCCACTATTTATTAGATGTCAGGCCATGGATATTAAGGGTTAGTTAGATACATGATGGTGATTAAAAAAATATGCATGTTAGTGAAAAGTGAGGAGATGGTTCTATATGGTAGGTGTAAGTGTCACAGGGCTTATTGTACCATCTCGCAATTCGTACAACGTTAGGTTATTTTTTTGCTTCAAATGCACCTATGTCAGCCTAACTCTTGAAATTAAGAATCCTTTTGGAACTCACGAAGACATTGAAGCAAAGTGAAAGCAACTCAATAAGAGAAAAAAGAACTCAAAAGAAGAGAAAGTCACAAGAACAGTAACAACACAAGAGTTTGAGTGAATGCTCTTAAAGAATTTTATTACTTAAGAATGAAGTGATTATACATATGGGGGAGAGGCCTCTATTTATAGTTGAGTTCCCTCAGATCCAACAGTACAAATTAAAGTCCATCAATGGCCGATATTAAAATCAATCTACAAATCAAATCTCTAAGATTTACAGAACCAAATCTTCTAAGGTTACTTCTCATGCTATTTAGATGAGCCTTCAATCTCTCCAAGTAATGGGGCAGTCCTATTGGGTCATGTGACCCTTCGTTAACAAAATGGATTATTCAATTGTACCATGGTCGCGGCCGCTCTTACATAGCCCGTGACATTCTCCCCCACTTGTTCTTGCGACACATTTGTCACATCATCCAAATGGAATTGGTCTATCTTGTCTTGGAATTACCATAAGGCCTTGGAGGGTTTCCAAATAGCTTTACTATTAAGAAGCCCCTTCCACTGAACTAAGTATTCATTTTGTGGCCTATAGTACTTTTGTCAAATCACTCAATCTGCCATGATTCATTCAACTTAATGATCATAGGAGACATTTACCCCCCATTGGCGCTTGTTCAGACTTACCTCGATATGGATCCTTCTGATCCTTATGGAATGACTTAAGCATACTAACATGGAACACTGGATGAACCTTGAGTTTTGCTAGAAACTCAAGTTTGTGGGCTCCCTTGCCTACTCTTTTTAAAACTTGGAATGGTCCCTCATACTGTCGCACAAGCCCCTTGTGCAAGCTATTTTGGCACAAAATCAAGTGTAATTTTGTAAGAACTGAATCACCAATCTGAAATTGCACATCCTTGCGATTCTGATTAGTCCACTTCTTATTGCACTTACTTGCATTGTGTTGGCAAGCTCTGGCTAAGTAATTTTGCTCTTTCCAATCCTTCGCAAATTGGTAAGTTGCTAGATTTGATCCTGCATAATAGATCACAATAGTGTTGGGTGTGAGCGGTTGTTGCTTCATCACTATCTCGAACAAACTTTGATTCGTGGCCCAACTTTACTGCAAGTTATAAGAAAATCGGGTCACATTCAACAACTTTGGCCAATCACTCTGCGTGGTATTCACACAGTGTAGAAGATATGTCTCCAACAAAGCATTTACTCTTTCGGTTTGTCCATTAGTTTGTGGATGCATACTAGTTGAGAAGTTCAAGTATGATCCCATCAACTTGAACAACTCCATCTAAAACCGACCCGTAAATCACCCATCTCAATCACTGATAGTAGACTGTGGAAGTCCTCAATATTTCACCTCTTGTCTAAGGAGCAAACGAGTAATGAAAGTTCCATACTTGGAAACCTTGTCCATCACAACAAAAATGCTCGCAAACCCATCAGATTTAGGCAAACCAACAATAAAGTCCATGAATACACTCTCATTTGGTCGTTTTGGAATGGGTAGAGGTTGTAATAATCTGTCCAGGGTCTTCAATTCAACTCTTTCTCAACTTTATCACTCATGTGAGGCCAATAATAGCTATCCTCCAAAAGGGCCAAAGAGCGGTACATACCTAGATGGCTAGCCCATCTCGAATCATGACATTCTTTCATGAATTTTATACACAAGTTCCCATATTCAGGCACATAAAGACGATGCTCCTAAGTGTACAAAAACTCTCCATTAACCCAAAATCGCATTATTTTCCCCTCCTTGGCAAGCTCCATCAAATTTTTGGCTATGAGATCATGGGTCAATCCTTCTCAAATGCGCTCTAATAGAGAGTGATAACATGTTAATTTGCATGACATTTTGTGTTTAATTCAGTTTATTTCTGAATTGATCCCTACTAAATTAGTGATTTTATGTTTTAATCTTGTCAGGAATGCAATTGGGACGCTAAGAGACAAAAATGAGAAGAAAAGGACCAAATTGGAACACAATCAATAAAATGAGGCTGAATCAAAAATATGGAGAAAGCCAAGGACGCATCAAATTTTTTGACTTTGTAAAAGCGAAAAAAAAGAATCTTATTTTATTATTTTATTTTATGTTAGAGTGGTTAAGGCCAAAATTAATAAATTCCATATATATAAATAGGGCTTTAATATGCTTAGGAAAGACATACCTAATTTTACATTTGATTTCAATTTGAAATTGAATAACCATTATTGTTTTTCATTCAAATTGGCATGAGTATTCTGTTTCCATTTCTTTATTCTTTCAAATTGGTCTAATTGCTTTCCAAGTACTTTTCTTTCCCATTCTTCACCGCCATCATCAAATCACCTTTCAATTCTACGAAGCATGAATTTCATGCTTCACTAAATTTCCTCTTAGCTTTAGGTCGGGGCTCTTTCTGGTGGGTAATTGTGAGATACATATTCGTGCTAAAAATCATTCTAATCGGTATTCACTTTTTTACTAAGTATCAATATAGACAACCCATCCCTTAAAGTTAACTAGATTTCAAGTCAAAGTGCAAGTTGGGTTGGAGTCATGTTTGCTGAAAGTTGGAGAGACAAGTCAGCCGTGCTGTATTTGGATCTTTGAGAACAAATCAAGGAAGAAGTGATCCGATTTAAACGACTCACGTGGTTGAGGCTATTGATTAGAGTTGGGTTCTTCAGAGTGCATGGTTGTTGGAATCTTGAATCGGGAACATGTGTATCTCGGTTAGATAATCGATAAGTGTTGGTTTGTAGGTCGTACCGAGACCAGCTACGAGAGGAAAAATTGGTGGTTAGGACGTTCTTAACTACTATAACCAAATTATCATTTGGAGGAGAAAATTAATTTTCAAGGATCGATTCTTAATACGAAATCTACCAAGTCTAAGGCTAAAGCTCTCTGTTTACAAAAGTCTGAATTTATTTCCCGATCAAAATTTATTTCTAAAATTAATTATTTATTCATTTACGCTGATTCGACTATTTACTTTCTAAAAATTTTCAAAACCCCAGATTTATTTGTTAATATTTTTTCAGGTCCGTTTGGAGTCGTGGACATGACCTTTGCCACGAATTTCGACATGACAAACATTCTATTCACAAGATAAATGCAGAAGTTGATTATAACATCCAATCCCTGTGGACTCGACCTTACTATCACTCTTTACTACTATTTAGAGTTATTTTTGTAGAATTATTTTTGATGGTTTCGACGCCCATCAAATTTTGGCGCCGTTGCCGGGGATGGGAGATATTTTTTCTAATTTTTGTTTGTTTACCTTATGACTAAATCAGAATTGGGAACTTTAAAGTTTGAACAAGAAATTGAGAAATTGGCCTGATAACTGCGGAAAGAAGCCATTCGATGCGGTAAATGATCAAATCTGAGATTCGAAATCGTATCATACATCGAGGAAATTTTCTAGTTTGATAAACCAAACGTGATGGTTGAACAAACTATATGCCAGCTAGCACTGCACCGAATGAACAACAACCCTTGTGTATAACCTATCCAGCTAGAGGAATGCCACTCGAGTTAAAGTCGGGTTTGATTCATTTACTACCCACTTTTCATGGATTACAGAATGAAAATCTGCACATCCACCTTAAAGAGTTCCATATGGTGTGCACAAGCATGTAGCCTCAGGGAGTAACCAAAGACCAAATCGAACTTCATGCTTTTCCTTTGTTATTAGCCGATTCTGTTGAAAGTGGCTATTTTATTTACCCCCGAAATCTGTCAACACACAGTCTGACATGTCTCGTTTGTTTCTTGACATGTTCTTCCTTATAGCTCAAGTGACCGAACTAAAGAGAGACATCATAGGAATCCGTCAGAGGCAGACTGAATCCTCTACGATTATTGGGAGTTATACAAAAAGTTGTGTGTAAGTTACCCAAAACATGGACTAACTGAACAGTCACTCTTGCATTATTTCTATGAGGTATTGCTTCCGATGGAAATGAAAATGATAGATGCTGCAAGTAGGGGGCAGTTGTTAATATGACTCCTTAGAGAGCACGAGAGTTGATTTTGATAATGGCTGCTAACTCTCAACAATTCCAACCAGCCACAAAACCCATAAGACGGGTTCATGGGTTAAAGTTCTTTATCTTTAGAAATAAAATTGATAAGCTAACTAACGTTGTTTAAATTTTGCTTACAGATAAAACGGGCCTAGCACGGTAGTATGGAATTTGGGCTTTGACATGACCTTCGACACGACAAATGTTCTGTTCATAAGATAAACACAGAAGTTGATTATAACATCCAATCTCTGTGGACTCGACCCTACTACCACTCTTTACTACTACTTTGAGTTATTTTTTTAGGAATTATTTTTAGTGGTTTCGACGTCTATTGGAAAGCTATCAGTCTAGATGATTGTTGCAAACTCCACCTCTCGGCTAAGTGCATTAGCCACAACATTGGCTTTCCTTAACTTATATTTCATGTTGAAATCAAACTCTACTGGGAAAACCTGCCAACGAGCTTGCTTGGGAGACAACTTTTTCTGAGTTAGAAAATAACTATTTTCAATGTAATCTGTAAACACCACAAACCTGGAACCCAACAAATAGTGTCTCTATGCACACAAACAATACACCATTATGGTCATCTCTTTCTCTTAGACTGTATATCACCATTCCATATTGTTAAGATTTTGAATCTTGAAAGCAATCAGATGCCCATCCTGAATCAATACTCCCCAATTGCATAGTCTGATGCATCTGTGTATACCTCATATGGTTTTGAATAATCCATTAAAGCAAGTATGAGCTCTCTCGTCATAACTTACTTCACTTGGTTAAAGGCATTCTCACACTGGGGATTCTAATTCCACACATTACCCTTTTCAAGAAGTCTGTCAAGGGTGCAATGATTTTAGAGTAGCTTTCAATGAAGTGTCGATAATAGTTTGCCAACCCAAGGAAAGATCGCTAACTTGGTTACCTTGGTTGGTAGCTCCCAATAAATAATAGCTCAAATTTTGCCACCTCCTACAACGTTGTGTAAAAATGGTACCTTGTGTTGAGCGAATGAGCATTTCTACTCTTTCACATAAAGCTCATTTTCTTGGAAGGTTTGGAATACTTCCCTTAAATGTGCCACATTATTTCCAAGTGACTTACTATACATCACAATATTGTCAAGATAAACAACCACAAAATGATCTAGAAAGGATAGAAGTACCGTATTCATTAGGGTGTAGAATGTGGCTAGAGTATTTTTCAGTTCGAACGACATCACAAGAAACTCATACAAACTATAACAAGTCACATATGCAGTCTTTGGTTCATCCCATTCGGCTAGTTTGACTTGATGGTACCCCAACTGCAAATCCAACTTGGAAAACTATATCTTATTACCAAGCTGATCAAATAGATCTGCAATAAGTGGAATTGGGTCCCTGTTCTTCATAGTGATTTTGTTTAATGCTCAGTAATCAAGGCATAATCTCAATGACCCATCATGCTTTTTTTGAAACAATATTGGCGCACCAAGTATATATTTAGATGGCTTAATAAATCTAGCATTTAAAAGCTCCTTCAACTGTTTCTGCAACTCTATCAACTCTAGTGGAGACAACTGATATTGAGACCTAGTTGATGGCTCCATGTTGGGTACCAACTTAATTTTGTGATCTACCTCCCTCTTTGGTGGTAACTTCTTGGGCAACTCGACAAGTATCACATCACGAAAAGATTACAATAATTATCCCACTTCCTTCGAAACCTCACCAATGGGTTTAATGACTTCTTCGACTTTTAAGTTTTCGAAGTAGGAGACTTTATCTCTACTTACCCTTAGGAAATTGGATCACTGATAGTGTCTTGGCTTCCACTACACAATCTCATTTCATTAGTACAAAACATTATTGTTATGAATCCGACATAAACACACAATCGAAAAAAGAAAAAAGATAGGCCTTAATCCAAAAAATAAAATTACTCCAACCAAAAAGTCAAATTCATCAAGTGGTATTACCTTAACAGTCTCCTTACCAGTCCAAATGCCAAGCTGCAGTTCCATTCCTTTTGCCACACCCTCTCTTTCAACACTTTTTGAATTCTCCATCTTTATCCAACCTGATTCCTTCTCAACCTTGAGACCAACATCCCGAGTAGTCTCTTTTGACATGAACAAACCTAATGCACATGTATCAACAAGTGCATTCAATTTTCTGCGAGCCATAGTGATGTCTACAAACATCAGCCCCGACCCATCCTATCTTCGACACCGCCCACTATTAAATGAAGATTATTTATTATTTTTTTGACCCATTGTCCCCTTAGATGGTAGAAAGTGCAAACTTCTTCGGGCAATCCCCTGCCATATGTGGACCATCATAAAGGAAGCAGGATAATAGTCTTCTTTTTTTCATTTCCCACGACTTGTCGAACTTGGCTTTCTAAAAATTTTGAGTCTTACCATTACAATTCTTTGTTAGCTTATCTTTGTCTCCCCCACCATTACCCCTTGGTTTTAATTTGGGCTTAGAAGACTCAAGATTTTCTTTCTTCGAAACAAGCTCAATTAAAGATTCTGCTATGATCATGGCTTTGGTAAATTATTGAACTTCTCAGTGTTGCAACTCTTGCTTTTCCCTAAGCTTCAGTACACCCATAAAGGAAAAGAATGCCTCTTTCTTGCCCATATCAGAAATCTAGAGCACGAGTTCACAAAACTCCTACACAGACTCCTTAATTGTGCCTTGTTGAGTAAGCCAACACAACTTTATCTGAGCCCCGCTTCAATATACTCCAAGTAAAATTTTGCCTTGAACTCCTTTTGAAATTCCTCTCCAGCCTGAATTACGGCTCAACCATGTTTCTCATTTGTGGACCTATACTGCCTCCATAAAATAGCAACATCAGTGAAATACATAACAACAATGTTGACCTTAGTAGCATCATCCATGATGCCTTTGGCACAAAAGTATTACTCCATTCCTCACAAGAAGTTTTCCACATCTTTTACAGACCCTTTCCCTTTAATTCTTTTAGCTTGGAGACATTCACATTAGGCTTGGGTGTCATAGCAAACACCCAATTACCTAGAGCGACCTTGTATATCATGAGTTCACCCTTGAGCTCCGCAATCTCTTCCTTCAATGTAACAGTCTGATTTATACCCTAGTCGAAACATTGGTCTCGAGACCACAAGTTTAAGTCTGTATAATATTTTAATATTATTTTCTGTGCCGTTGATATGTGAATTAGCATGTGGTAAATTTTTGTAAGCGAATTTGTCTGTCTGTGTGTTTAATTTGACAAAAGGATTGAATTGCATTAAATGTGAAAGTTGCTTGCTATATGTTAAAGCACTTATATGTTGTGGCTTTGAAAAGATGGAAGACTTGTATGGCAATTAAGCCATTATCATGTTTAGTGGATGGACAAAAGTCTTAAATGTCCATATAGTATAATTGTTTTAATTATATGAATGAAGGTTATTTTGGTAATTGGTTTATTAATATTAGTTTTAATGAAAAAAAGATGAGTGTTTATCTTTTAATTTTCTTCCTTTGACCGAAATAACCAAAGGAAAGAAATGAAAAATTGAGCTAGGCATTCGGCACTCTTTAAGCTTGATTAAGGTATGTTTTGACTTTGGTTTTCGATAATTTTTACGTTTTTGTAATCGTTGCTTTGAAAGCTACAAAACCCATGCCTTAATTTTGTGTTTTGATGATGTATGTGAAATATGCCATTGATGATTTTACAAGCTTTGTGATGTTTGAGGATGATATATGAAAGATTTGAGCTAGATGAACATGTTATGTTCTTGAATTTTTGATGAATTTAGCTAAATAGGGCTAAAATGTGAAATGTTATTTTGGAGGACTAATTTGTTAATTTGATGAAATATTTGGGCTTAGATAGTCCCTAAAGAGGTTGGGCCAAGCATGTGTGTATGTGGATTTCGTGAATTTGATGTTTTGTGAAAAATGGACTAAATTGTTAAAGTGTGCAAATGTGAGGGCTAAATTGCAAATAGCCCTAAATGTGTGTCTATGGAATGAATTGAATGAACTAGTGAATAAAAGAGTTAATTCTAAATATGTTTAGATCAAGAACCGAGGAAAACGGACTTAGATCGTGGGAAAGCGAAAATAACCGAGTAGCCATTTTGTTCGATAAACCAAATCCGAGTTAAGTCACTATGCAAATAAACTTATCTGTATTGAATTGAATATATGTATTCATATGTCTATCGATGAAGATGAATGAGTATGAGATGCTAAGTGCGTGAATTTTGAAATAAGTTCGATATAGTGATAAAGTCGAGAACTCCCGTACGAACCTAGGAATAGATAGGATTAGCCATGTCATGACATAGGTATCTGTTCTGTTTTATCATGTAAGACCATGTCCGGGATGTTGGCGTTGATTTGGAATTTCGTGTAAGACCTCGTCTGGGACGTAGGCATCGATATGAACTTTATGAGGATGACCATGTCTGGGACATCGGCATCATATTGACTCGTGTAAGACCACGTCTTGGACGTTGGCATCATTATGATCTGTACGTGTAAGACCCTGTCTAGGACAGTGGCATCCATATACGAGTGCATGTAAGACCTTGTTTGGGACATTGGCATTGTACTACTATTTCGAGCTCTCTGATTGTCCTACTAGATTCCTAAGGGTTCAACAGGCAAGATTATGATATGAATGTCAAATCCAAGCTATGAACAATTATGTGATATTAAGTTTGATTCAGGTACGTTGTCTATGCACTATTTGTGTTTGTAAGGTAAGTATCTAAGTGATCTTGCTATGGTGATAAGTACATGGAATTTGTGATATGATAAGAGTAATTTTGGCTAGATGAGCTATTTGTTCATATGAAAAGTTTCAAACAAATAATGAAATTACTTATGTGTTTCGGTTTAGTCCTGACTCGATTTATAAGCATGCTTAAGGTCTCGATGACCTACTTAAGGGACATTATGATTGATATTGATGAATGGTTGAACGATTAATTCTATAAATGTTTTCGATATGTCTGGTAACGCCTTTAACCCTAATCCGGTGATCGGACATAGGATAGGGGCGTTACATTTGGTTGGTATCAGAGCTACGGTTTAGTCGATTCTCGGACTAACGTAGCGTGTCAGAGTCTGGCTATACATGCCATATATTTGAACTGTGATAGTATGATGAATCTTGACGTGTAAAATGTGATTTCTATATAGAAATGGATCTCGAAAGAATGTGGTGACGTGAGAAAGTAATGCTTTGCTCCGTGCAAGGGACAATGCCCTCTGATTTGAGACTGGCTACGAGTGGTCATAAGGAAGAAGCTAAACAAGCTTTCTTCCAGATGATGAGTGAGTGGTTTACTCAATTCGTAAGAAATAACCCGACTGTTTTGCAACCCCCGCCCCTGGTTAATCTGTAACACCCCTTACCCGAAACCTTTGCCGGAGTCGAGTATGTGGCATTACTAGACTTGACTACTAATTTGGGGCATAAAAATTTAAAGCTGTCCAACTGCATCATGCTAACTAAATTGACCATAACTCGAGTTACAAAACTTGAAATTTAGATCTGTAAATTTTCCTTGAAACTATACTCATATAACTTTTTACCATAATTTTTCCAGAATTTTTCATGTGGCCAATTAGTACAGTTTATTCATCAAAGTTACCCCTATTTCACAGTTTAATAATTCTGACCTATCTTTACAAAAATCCAGGTATCTCATTGTACAAAATTTCAATAATGTTCTTGTTTATTCAAATCAAAAATAGACTCATTAAGGATTCTAAACATATAAACTATGCTCCATAATTATTTTTGTACAATTTTAACAATTTTTCCAAGACAGAACAGGGACTCACGAATTCATTCAGGACAAGTCTCACTAAAACTTAGATATCTCATAATATATAACTCCTTTGCCTAACTTGTTTCTTTCATATCAAAATAGACACAATAAAATTTAATTCTATGTCTTATTCACTTTCTAAATCAATTTCTCCTATTTTTGGTGATTTTCAAAATCACATCACTGCTACAACTAAAACTGTTTCATAACAAAAATATGATTAACTAGTTTATAACTTCCTTACTCAATTTATTTAAACTCTATACCTTAACCATACATATATATATATACCGAAACAAATCCCATATATAATTTAGGCCATGATCAAATTTAAAACATCCATTTACATACAAGCAAGTTATAAAATTCAAACATAGAAACGATACCTAACCAAAGGAAATAGCCATTTTCGAATGGCTTATTTATACAATTCAAATTATCATTCAAGCATTAAACTAGCCTATACATGCCTTAAGTTTTACGTCCAAACTTTAAAAGTACCAATATGAGTCGATAGTGTGGTTGACTTTGCTGACGATTTCCGAGCCGTAGCGAGACCAAAATCTATAAAATGTAACATTGAACCACACGAATAAGCTTACTAGCTTAGTAAGTCTCAAGCAATAATAATGTAACACTCAAACCCTTAAACATTTTATTCTTTAAACTTACGACATTGAATATAAATATTTCCATAAATGAATTTATGCGAGGTTGAATACTAACAGTTCATTAACCCAAGCATCTGTAACTCATCGAACCATAGTATAAACATATATTACATGAATCACATGCTCCAAGTCACATAGGTACAACATTCATATCAACTATATTATCACATTCACAGTCTTTTCACTCTTAGCATTTCTACTTGTAACCGAACCTCCCAAAATAGTACATTTAAGCTCAAATTCTATCTTATACCATTCATACACATCGATCAATAAGCTCAATCACACATAACACCGTTCTTAACATAATATTTCAACCCAAGTAACATTAATCACAACTTACCTTATTTCTGATTAATTCAATGAGACTTAAGCTTACCTGAGTTAAACATATAGTCTATCATTGCCGAACTCCAATACCTCATTTAACTTAACATTTATCACTATTTTGCCTTTAACAAATAAATTACCATTTCAGCATAAGGTTCAAATGGAAAATATCAACTTTCAACCATCTACTCATTACATATGCATATCATTCAATAAGGCCACATAAATGAATATGTATACACTTGTCCATTCAACATTTCATATATCCAAGTATTCAATATCAATGTAATAACAATATGACCACATAACCAAAGGTCCGAAATATATATATATATATATATATATATATGGTCTTTAGTCACATTCTTGCCCAGAAATTCACATATATGCTTATCTATTTGATCGAACATAGAAACTCAATTAATTAACTCATAGGCACTTACCGTATGGTTGAATATAAATAACTTGTATTATCAACTTACTTACTCAATAAACACCTCATGATGTAGTCTCATAAACCACAAGTTGATATTTCATCACCGGTATAAAACACCGCTAGACCAAAGGTCCCAAATTTAAACACCGTCACGAAGCTCTAGAGCATTAAAGCCCGAAATAAATCAAGACGAAGCACGCTGAGGCATTAAAGCCGAAATAAATCACCGCACGAGGCACGCTAGGCTCAAAGCAGAGTAATAACATCGACACGAGGCACGCTAGGCATTAAAGCCCGAAATAAATCAAAGACGAAGCACGCTAGGCATTAAAGCCCGAAATAAATCACCGACACGAGGCCTGCTAGGCTCAAAGCCCGATTATCAACCCAATCAACATACTCATACACATTACTTAATGCTAAAATCACATCCATCTCGTATACTTTATTTTACAATTTCATGTTAAACCGAACATAATTATTCACATCACATTCAACAAACAAATTTACTACAATTTCATACCCCACATTCGGCCTACCTCTATTTTCTTGCCTTCAATACCAATTTTTATCATATACTATTTAATAATTTCTCGACATAAATTTGTAAGGAATAGTTAAGTTTTGGTTAAGTAAATCGACTATTCGAGAACCTTTGTCTTTCCCCGATCCAATTAGTTTTTCTTTGTTCTTGATCTAAACACATTAAAATTTAGCTCATTCAAGCACATTTCATCTCAATTTGGTCCAAAAACACTTAAATAATAAATTACCATTTTGCCCCTAATGTTTCCCATTTGTACAAATTGGTCCTATTTACACAAAACACAAAATATGCAAGATCTCCCAGCACCATAGCTTGGCCGAACCTTCCACATAGCCATACGAATCCTTGCATTTCATTTATTTTGCATTTTAAGTCTCTCACAAATTTATTTTCTCAATTTAGCCCTATTTACTCAAAATCACCAAAAACTTCAATACAAAACTTGTAAATCTTTAACATATTTTTAATCTAAAACCATCAAATATCAAAACCATCCAAGCATGTTAATGGCAGAATCCTATATACATAATATTTTCAAAAATTTAGGCATGGGTCGGGTAATATACGAAGCAACGATCTCAAAAACGTAAAAATTATCAAAAACTAAAAACCGACCATACCTTAATCAAGCTCTCTAAGTTGCGAAACTCAAAGCTCTACAATGGTGTTTTGTTTTCTTACATTCATGCTATGAGAGGAGGAAGGTGATGATGGCTTTATTTTATGTTTTGTTTAATATATACACTAACTTTATTTCTTTATAAAATAATAACATAACCTTATATATATAAAAAAATAATTAAACTAACATATATATAAGGCTAACTTGGCCCATTGTCAGTCCATCACTATGGTCAATGGGCTAATTGCCCTTTTAGGACACCCACTTAAAAAGCCACAAGCAAATTAGTACATTACACCTTAGCATGCAACTTTTACGCTTTTCGCGATTAAATCCTTTTTATCAAATTAAGCACTTAAAAGGTAAAATTTTTCTACGAAACTTTCACACATTTTAATTCACACATAATAAGCACAAAATAAAATATTAAAATATTTCTCGAACTCGGATTCGTGGTCCCGAAACCACCGTTCCGATTAGGGTCAAATTCGGTCTGTTACAACTCTCCCCCCTTAAGGATTTTCGTCCCCGAAAATCTTACCGTTAAACAACGTCGGATATTGTTGCCTTATTAAATCTTGAGTTCCCACGTAGCCTCTTATTTCGTGGCTTTTTCTGATATTTTCACTAATGGAATTTTCTTATTTCTTAACTCTTTCTTTCTCGAGCTAGAATACGAGTTGGTTCTTCCTTGTACGTCATATCGGATCAATTTCAACCTCCGCGGAGTGATCACATGTGACGGACTGATCTATACTTACGAAGCATCAAAATGTGAAATCGTCATGTATCTTTTCTAATTCAATTGGCAACTTCAATCTATAAGCAATAGGCCCTATAATAGGCCCTATCGTTCGATGATTTCAGACGGTCCGATGAATCTCGGACTTAGTTTGCCTTTTCAACCAAATCAAGTACTTTCTTCCACGGGAAACCTTCAAAACACTTGGTCTCCAACTTGAAACTCAATATCTTTACGTTTCAAATCAGCATAAGACTTTTGCCGATCCGAGGCGACTTTCAAAGTATCTCCGATCACAACCACTTTCTTGGTCTCTTTAATCAAATCAACCCGTGTATTTTGCTTTCACTAAGCTCATTCCAATACAACGGTTATGCGACACTTCTTGACCATAAAGAGCTTTAAACTCAAGGACGCAACATCTCAACATGTCCTCAAGTATCTCGAATAGTTCGCTCGATCGGTATGCATCTGCAGATGAAAGGTCGTGCTAAAGTGAAGTTTAGTACCTAAAGCATCTTGCGACTTCTTCCAAAATCGCAGTATGAACCTCGGATCTCTATCTGAAATAATGGAACTCGACACACCATGCAATCTCACAATCTATGATACATACAACTCAGCAAGTTTATCAAGTGAATAGTCTGCACGAACTGGCACAAAATGAGTGGATTTGGTCAGTCTATCCACTATAACCCAGACTGCATCTTTCTTGCTCGATGTCATAGGCAACCTAGATACAAAATCCATAGTGATTCTATCCCATTTCATGCCAGGCCACCAATAAAACTATTTCAAATCGTTATACATTTTCGTGCTACCCGGATGTATCGATAATCAAACACTATGAACCTCACTCAGAATCATCTGAATCAAATTCAAGTTCTTCGGAACACACATTCGGCTTTTCCCGGATGGTAGTCAATCACCGACTCATAGTCTTTCAATTCTAACCATCTGCGTTGTCTCAAGTTCAGATCTTTCTGAGTCATCAAATACTTTAGACTTTTATGATCCGAATAAACGTGACATTTTTTTTTGCCGAATAAGTAATAACGCCAAATTTTTAATGCGAAAACAATGGCTGCTAATTCCAGATTATGAGTCGGATAATTTCTTTCAGGAGGCTTTAACTGTCTCGAAGCATAAGCTACTACCTTACCTTCTTGCATTAAAATACAACCCAAACCATTCAAAGAAGCATCACTATACACAACGAATTATTTACCCGATTCAGTGAATTAACACTAGAGCTTGGTCAAAAGAGCTTTCAACTCTTTCAACTCGGAGGTGCCATTCGATACGGAGCTATCAAGATCGGAGTCGTCCCAGATTAATTCAATGCCAAACTCAATCTCTCATCTTGGTGGTAAACCTAGTAATTCTTCAGAAACACATTTAGGTATTCACCCACAACCGTGCGGATTCAATCTATTTTTCGAGACACTTTATTATCCAAAGACATAGGCCAAATAAGCTTTGCATCCTTTTCTCACATACTTTCAGGCTAGCATCGATGATATTACTGTAGGTAACCCATTTAGATCATTAGATTCAACTCAATTGCTCTCACCATTCTGACATCTCAAATCAATAATCTTTCTTTTGCAATTCACCTTGCATCATGCAAAGTTAACCATCCATTCCCAAAATTATATCAAACTCATCGAAGGGCAACAAGATTAGATCGATGGGAAGCAAAATCCCGAATCATCAACGGGCAACCTTTACACACTTTACTAACAAACACACATCTACCCAAAGGGTTGGACACACGAATCACAAACTCGATGAGACTCAATGGCGAGTCTTACCGAATACTAGAGTTTCACACACATATGAATGGGTCGAACCAGGATCAATCAATGCAATCACAAGTAGTATCATAAAGGGTAAAAGTACCGTAATGACATCGAGAAGAAGCATCCTCCCCGATCCTTATAGCACAAGCTCTAGCCGGTGCTCGAGCCTCGATCGAGCTGCGGCAGATTTTTCGTTCCTCCTTGATCGCCACCTACATTCCCGTAATGTCCGGGTGGTCTACCTCGTGCTAACGCGTTGTTCGGTTTAGTGTTACGGCCGTATTTTGCTCGGCTAACATTGGGCACTCTCGAATGAAATGATCGACGATCCACATTTAAAACAAGACCGATCACGAATCTACAACTCCCATAATGCCATTTTCCACAATGTTTGCACTCAATCCGATCTGTTGAACATTGCCAACACTAGCCATCGAAGTGGCTCGAGAACTCACCGGAGGTTGATCTCATCTAGGCAGTCGGAGTAGTCTTATGTCGGTTAAAGTCATCTCGAGCTTCGTCTCACCTTTCTTTTCTCTTTTTGAGCTCTTGACTTTGCAAGCTCGCTCGACCAGTACCACAAACTCTTTAATCTCAAGAATGCCCACAAATAACTTTATGTCTTCATTCGAGACCGTCTTCAAATCTTACGCACATAATAGCTTGAAGAAACACACTCTCTAGCATATCTGTTAAGTCGACAAATTCCGCTCATATTACATCACGGTCATTCACCCCTGTTTCAATTCAAGAGATTCTTTTTTTTTTTTTTTTTGAACTACGATACTAATGCTTTCCACCAATGGTAGGCGAGTCCCAAGTAGAGCTATAGCACACTTTAGGCATTCCTCCAAGTACAGGATAACTCATCAAGTACCGAATGGTATTATCAAATCACATTTTGGCTCGCTTCAGCGTCATCATCATCATTAGCTTTAAATTGACCTATAATTTTCGACTTTATCAGGAGGCCTACTAGATCTCATCGGATCTATCATCGAGTCTTGAAAGGTATCGAGTTGGATTATTCGGGGTGGAGGTTGTTGTACATGGGATTATTACGAACAACTGGGTAGACCATTCATTTATCATTTGGTAGAAGGCTTGTTTAGCCTCCCCTCGTGGCTACCCGAACTGGTCGAGAGTCTACTGGCACTAACCCGTGTGCACGGTCAGGCGCTACACTCTCTACATCATCCACTACGGCTCTATCGGGATCAAGATCCATTTATAATATATAAAACAACTGCTCAAAATGTCGAAGTCACCACACTATCAAATATATAATTAAGGCATGTATAGCTAGACTCACACGCGCTATGGTAGTCCTAGAATCGACTAAACCGTAAGCTCGATACCAATCAAATGTAACACCCTTACCCGAAACCTTTAGGAGTCGGTATGTGGCATTACTAGACTTGACTACTAATTTGGGGCATAAAAATTTAAAGCTGTCCAACTGCGTCATGCTGACTAAATTGACCATAACTTGAGTTACAAAACTCGAAATTTAGATTCGTAAATTTTCCTTGAAACTAGACTCATATAAATTTTACCATAATTTTTCCAGAATTTTTCATGTGGCCAATTAGTACAGTTTATTCATCAAAGTTACCCCATTTTCACTGTTTAATAATTCTGACCTATCTTTACAAAAATTCAGTTATCTCATTGTACAAAATTTCAATAATGTTCTTGTTTATTCCAATCAAAAATATACTCATTAAGGATTCTAAACATATAAACTATGCTCCATAATTATTTTTGTACAATTTTTAACAATTTTTCCAAGACAGAACAAGGACTCACGAATTCATTCAGGACAAGTCTCACTAAAACTTAGATATCTCATAATATATAACTCCTTTGCCTAACTTGTTTCTTTCATATCAAAATAGACACAATAAAATTTAATTCCATGTCTTATTCACTTTCTAAATCAATTTCTCCTATTTTGGTGATTTTTCAAAATCACATCACTGCTACAACTAAAAACTGTTTCATAACAAAAATATGATTAACTAGTTTATAACTTCCTTACTCAATTTATTTAAACTCTATACCTTAACCATACATATATATATACCGAAACAAATCCCATATATAATTTAGGCCATGATCAAATTTAAAACATCCATTTACATACAAGCAAGTTATAAAATTCAAACATAGAAACGATACTAACCAAAGGAAATAGCCATTTCGAATGGCTTATTTATACAATTCAAATTATCATTCAAGCATTAAACTAGCCGATACATGCCTTAAGTTTTACGTCCAAACTTTAAAAGTACCAATATGAGTCGATAGTGTGGTTGACTTTCTTGACGATTTCCGAGCCCGTAGCGAGACCAAAATCTATAAAATGAACATTGAACCACACGAATAAGCTTACTAGCTTAGTAAGTCTCAAGCAATAATAATGTAACACTCAAACCCTTAAACATTTTATTCTTTAAACTTATGACATTGAATATAAATATTTCCATAAATGAATTTATGCAGGCTGAATACTAACAGTTCATTAACCCAAGCATTTACACTTCATTACCATAATTACGTAACTCATCGAACCATAGTATAAACATATATTACATGAATCACATGCTCCAAGTCACATAGGTACAACATTCATATCAACTATATTATCACATTCACAGTCTTTTCACTCTTAGCATTTCTACTTGTAACCGAACCTCCCAAAATAGTACATTTAAGCTCAAATTCTATCTTATACCATTCATACACATCGATCAATAAGCTCAATCACACATAACACCGCTCTTAACATAATATTTCAACCCAAGTAACATTAATCACAACTTACCTTATTTCTGATTAATTCAATGAGACTTAAGCTTATATTTCTGATTAATTCAATGAGACTTAAGCTTACCTGAGTTAAACATATAGTCTATCATTCTTCGAACTCCAATACCTCATTTAACTTAACATTTATCACTATTTTGCCTTTAACAAATAAATTACCATTTTAACATAAGGTTCAAATGGAAAATATCAACTTTCAACCATCTACTCATTACATATGCATATCATTCAATAAGGCCACATAAATGAATATGTATACACTTGTCCATTCAACATTTCATATATCCAAGTATTCAATATCAATGTAATAACAATATGACCACATAACCAAAGGTAGAAATATATATATATATATATATATATATATGGTCTTTAGTCACATTCTTGCCCAATGAAATTCACATATATGCTTATCTATTTGATCGAACATAGAAACTCAATTAATTAACTCATAGGCACTTTGTATGGTTGAATATAAATAACTTGTATTATCAACTTACTTACTCAATAAACACCTCATGATGTAGTCTCATAAACCACAAGTTGATATTTCATCAACGGTATAAAACCCGCTAGACGAAAGGTCCAAAATTTAAACAAACCAAGACGAAGCACGCTAGGCATTAAAGCCGAAATAAATCACCAAACACGAAGCACGCTAGGCATTAAAGCCCGAAATAAATCACCAAGACGAGGCCCGCTAGGCTCAAAGCCCGAGTAATAACACCGGCACGAGGCCTGCTAGGCATTAAAGCCCGAAATAAATCACCGGCACGAAGCCTGCTAGGCATTAAAGCCCAAAATAAATCACCGGCACGAGGCCTGCTAGGCTCAAAGCCCGATTATCAACCCAATCAACATACTCATACACATTACTTAATGCTAAAATCACATCCATCTCGTATACTTTATTTTACAATTTCATGTTAAACCGAACATAATTATTCACATCACATTCAACAAACAAATTTACTACAATTTCATACCCCACATTGGCCTACCTCTATTTTCTTGCCTTCAATACCAATTTTATCATATACTACATTCGTAAATAATTTCTCGACATAAATTTGCTTAAGGACTTACCTCGGTTGTCGTTAGACCGTGTAAATCGACTATTCGAGAACCTTTGTCTTTCCCCAGATCCAATTCGTTTTTCTTTGTTCTTGATCTAAACACATTAAAATTTAGCTCATTCAAGCACATTTCATCTCAATTTGGTCCAAAAACACTTAAATAATAAATTACCATTTTGCCCCTAATGTTTCCCATTTGTACAAATTGGTCCTATTTACACAAAACACAAAATATGCAAGATCTCCAAAGCACCATAGCTTGGCGAACCTTCCACATAGCCATACGAATCCTTGCATTTCATTTATTTTGCATTTTAAGTCTCTCACAAATTTATTTTCTCAATTTAGCCCTATTTACTCAAAATCACCAAAAACTTCAATACAAAACTTGTAAATCTTTAACATATTTTTAATCTAAAACCATCAAATATCAAAACCATCCAAGCATGTTAATGGTAGAATCCTATATACATAATATTTTCAAAAATTTAGGCATGGGTCGGGTAATATCTGAAGCAACGATCTCAAAACGTAAAATTATCAAAACTAAAACCGACCATACCTTAATCAAGCTCTCTAAGTTGCGAAACTCAAAGCTCTACAATGGTGTTTTATTTTCTTACATTCGGTATGAGAGGAGGAAGGTGATGATGGCTTTATTTTATGTTTTGTTTAATATATACACTAACTTTATTTCTTTATAAAATAATAACATAACCTTATATATATAAAAAAAATAATTAAACTAACATATATATAAAGGCTAACTTGGCCCATTGCTGTCCATCACTATGGTCAATGGGCTAATGCCCTTTAGGACACCCACTTAAAAGCCACAAGCAAATTAGTACATTACACCTTAGCATGCAACTTTTACGCTTTTAGCGATTAAACTTTTATCAAATTAAGCACTTAAAAGGTAAAATTTTTCTCTGAAACTTTCACACATTTTAATTCACACATAATAAGCACAAAATAAAATATTAAAATATTTCTCGACTCAATTCGTGGTCCCGAAACCACCGTTCGATTAGGGTCAAATTTATCCGTACATAATCCCCCTCAGACATCCAATATACCTCCGACTGCAAATCTGAATCTGTTGAGTAAGCCTCCGGTTGACAAGATTCGTAAGTATGGGGCAGAAGAATTTTGAGCTACTAAGGATGATGATGCTAAGAAGGCCGAGTTCTGGATTGAAAATACTATTCGAGTTTTTGATGAAATGTCTCTGACTCCGGATGAATGTATAAAGTGTGTTGTATCGTTACTTCAAAATACGGCTTATCAATAGTGGAAAACCTTAATTTTTGTTGTCCCGAGAGAAAGGTTACATGGGATTTATTTCAGATTAAGTTTCGAAAGAAATATATTAGTAAGAGATTCATCGATTAGAAACGAAAAGAATTTCTGGAACTAAAGCAAGGCCGTATGATTGTTACAGAATATGAATGGGAATTTGTCAGGTTGAGTTAGTATGCTCGTGAATGCGTATCATCTAAAGCTATAATGTGCAAAAGATTCGAAGATGGTCTAAATGAAGATATTCATTTGCTAGTTGGGATTTTAGAAATAAAAGAGTTCGTTGTACTTGTTGACCAAGCTTGCAAAGCTGAGGCACTCGGAAAGGATAAAAGAAAAGCTGAGTCTGAAGCTCGTGATATGAAAAAGAGATTTCAGAGTAAATCATTTTAGTCTGCTCCAAAAAGATTTCGAGATGATCAAAGTCGTTCTAGAGATAAAGCGGGACATTTGAATAGAAATAGAACTAGATTGCAAATAAGTTCCAAAAACCCAGCAACTTCAGTGGCTAGAGTTGGTAATGTTCGATCTGAGAAAATTGAATGTAAACATTGCGGAAAGAGGCATCTAGGAAGCTACAAATTAAATGATAAAGCTTGTTTCAGATGTGGATCGCTTGAACATTTTATCCGTGATTGCCCTGAGCCTGTCAAACCAGAGATTGTTCAGAATCCAAGATCTGATAATACACCTACGAGAGGTCGAACGTCAAAGAATACATGAAATGTTAGTGGTAGTCAGAGGTGCATGAGAGACACTGTGGTAAGATCTGAAGCTAGAGCACCTATCAGAGCATATGCTATTCGAGCTCATGAAGAAGCTTCATCACCTAATGTGATAACTAGTACTTTTACTCTTTACGATACTAGTGTGATTGCTTTGATAAACCCTGGTTCTACGTATTCATATATATGCATGAATTTAGTATTCAGCAAGACTTTGCCTGTAGAGTCTATTGAGTTTACTATAAAAGTATCGAACCCCTTTGGTAAAAGTGTCCTTGTTGACAAAGTATGCAAGAACCGTACATTAATGTTCGACATATCATTTCCTCGCGATCTAATGCTACTCTTTGTTTGATGGATTCGATATTATTTTAGGAATGGATTGGTTGTTTATGCATGATGCCGTTGTGAACTGTAAAAAAAAAGACTATAGATTTAAGAAGTCTGAATGATGAGATTGTATGGATTGAGTCTGATGATTTAAATGGATTGCCTACTGTGATATCCGTTTTGAAAGCTCAGAGTTATGTGAAAATAGGTATGATTCATATTTTGCTTATGTGATCGATTCAAAAGTATCTGAGAAGAAAGTTGAGTCAGTGCCTATTGTTTGTGAATTTTCTGATGTGTTTCCTGAAGAGTTACAGGGTTTACCTCCGATTCGTGTAGTTGAGTTTGGTATTGATTTGATGCCTGGTACTACACCTATTTCAATAGCTCCGTATAGAATGGCATCAACAGAGTTGAAAGAGTTAAAATCACAGTTGGAAGAATTGACCGATAGAGGGTTCGCTAGACCGAGTTTCTCGCCTTGGGGTGCTCCTGTTCTGTTTGTGAAAAAGAAACATGGCACGATGAGAATGTGTATCAATTACAGTCAGTTAAATAAAGTGACTATAAAGAACAAATATCCATTGCCCAGAATTGATGATTTGTTTGATTAGTTAAAAGGAGCTACTGTGTTTTCCAAGATTGATTTGAGATCGGGATACTACCAATTGAGAGTTAAAGATTCAGATATTTTGAAAACTGCTTTTAGAATGAGGTACAGGCATTATGAGTTTTTAGTTATGCCATCCGAACTAACCAATGCTCCTGCTGTTTTTATGGACTTGATCAACAAAATTTTTAGACCGCATTTGGATCAATTTGTTGTTGTATTCATTGATGACATTTGATTTACTCACATGATGAGAATGAGCATGCAAAACATTTAAAAATTGTGTTGTAAGCTTTGAGAGAAAAGCAATTGTACGCAAAATTTAGCAAATGTGAATTCTGGTTGAATGAGGTCAGTTTTCTAGGGCATATTGTGTCAGCTTTTAGGATTAGTGTTGATTCAAGCAAGATTTCTACTATTCTGAATTGGAAACCTCCGAAGAACGTGTCTTAAGGTCATAGTTTTCTAGGTTTAGCTGGTTATTACTGCAGATTTGTTAAAGGCTTCTCGATTATAGCTACTCCGTTGACTAGATTACTTCAAAAAGATGTCAAATTTGAATGGTTGGATAAATGTCAGAAAAGTTTTGACCAATTGAAAACTCTGTTAACAGAAGCTCCAGTGTTAGTACAGCCAGAATTAGGTAAGGAATTTGTTATTTACAGTGATGCGTCATTAAACGATCTAGGATGTGTTTTGATGCAAGAGGGCAAAGTGGTAGCTTATACTTCAAGACAATTAAAGACTCATGAAAAGAATTATCCGACACAGGACCTTGAGCTCGCTGCGATTGTGTTTGCACTTAAAATTTGGCGTCATTATTTGTACGGTGAGAAATGTCATGTGTTTTCAGATCATAAAAGTCTGAAATATCTAATGACCCAGAAAGATTTGAACCTGCGTCTGAGAACATCGCTTGAATTGTTAAAAGATTATGAGCTGATGATAGATTACCATCCGGGGAAAGTAAATGTTGTTGCGGATGCTCTGAGTAGAAAGTCATTGTTTGCACTACATGCTTTGAATGCTCAGTTAGATTTGTTTGATGTTAGTTCCATGATAGCTGAATTGAGAGTGAAACCATTATTTGTACAACAAATATGTAATGCTCAGAAGGTTGATAATGAATTGTTGTTGAAACGAGCTCAGTGTGAGTTGAATTCTAAATCTGAATTTCGAGTTGTTGATGATTGTTTGAGATTTCAAGGTCGAATCTGCGTTCCAAGAAATCCGGAGTTGATTCAATTGATTTTGGGTGAATCACATAACAGTCACCTATCTATCTATCCAGGAAGTACAAAGATGTATCATGATTTGAAGTAACACTATTGGTGGTCTGGCATGAAACGAGACATTTCTAAATTTGTTTCAAAATGCTTAGTTTGTCAGCAAGTGAAATCCGAACATCAAGTTCTCGTCTGAATTGTTACAGCCGATTCTGATTCCTGAATGGAAATGGGGTAGAGTAACTATGGACTTTTTTTGGGCTGCATCTGACTCCGAGAAAGAAGGATGCGATATAGGTCGTAGTTGACCGATTAACTAAATCAACCCATTTTATTCCGTTAAGATCTGACTACTCACTTGAAAGATTAGCTGAGCTTTGTATTTCCGAGATTCTGAAATTGCACGGGGTGCCATTATCTATTGTGTCGGATAGAGATCCGAGATTCACATCGCGATTCTGGAAGAAATTGCAAGACGCTTTGGGTACAAAATTGCATTTCAGTACAGGTTTTCATCTACAAACGGATGGTCAATCCGAGCAAATTATTCAGATTCTCAAAGATATTTTAAGACGATGTATATTAGAGTTTAATGGTTTGTGGGAACAATACTTACCGTTGATTGAATTTACGTATAACAATAGTTTTCAGTCGAGCATCAAAATGGCACCATATGAAGTTTTATACGGACGTAAATGTCGTACACCTCTATATTAGATTGAACTCAGCGAGAATAAGTTGCACGGGGTCAATTTGATAAAAGATACCGAACAAAAAGTGAAACTGATTTGAGATTGTTTGAAAGCAGCATCTGATCGTCAGAAGTCTTATGCAGACTTAAAATGAAAAGATATAGAATTTGAGATCGACGACAAAGTATTTCTAAAAGTGTCTCCGTGGAAGAAAGTACTCCGATTCGGACGTAAAGGCAAGTTAAGTCTGAGATTCATCGGATCGTATGAGATCATTGAACGTATTGGGCCTGTTGCATATAGATTGAAGTTACCCTTTGAACTAGAAAAGATTCACAATGTATTTCATGTTTCGATGCTCCGTAGATATCGATCTGATCCGTCACATATGATTGCTCCATCTGAAATTGAAATTCCATTTGATATGACATATGAAGAGGAACCGATCCGTATTTTAGCTCGTGAAGTAAAAGAGTTAAGAAATAAGAAAATTCCATTAGTGAAAGTATTGTGGAATCGACACGGATTAGAAGAGGCTATGTGGGAGCCCAAAGATTCAATGAGACAACAATATCCAACTCTATTTAACGGCAAGATTTTCGGGGACGAAAATCCCTAAGGGGGGTGAATTGTAACAGTCCGGTTCATACCCTAGTCGGAACAGTGGTCTCGGGACCACAAATCTAAGTCCTTATAATATTTTAATATTATTTTTGTGCCATTGATATGTGAATTAGCATGTGGTAAATTTTCGTAAGCGAATTTGTCTGTCTGTGTGTTTAATTTGACAAAAGGATTGAATTGCATTAAATGTGAAAGTTGCTTGCTATATGTTAAAGCACTTATATGTTGTGGCTTTGAAAAGATGAATGACTTGTATGGGAATTAAGCCATTATCATGTTTAGTGGATAGACAAAAGTCTTAAATGTCCATATAGTATAATTGTTTTAATTATATGAATGAAGGTTATTTTGGTAATTGGTTTATTAATATAAGTTTTAATGAAACAAAATATGAGTGTTCATCTTTTAATTTTATTCTTTTGACCAAAATAACCAAAGTAAAGAAAGTAAAAATTGAGCTAGGCATTCGGCACTCTTTAAGCTTGATTAAGGTAAGTTTTGACTTCATTTTTCAATAATTTCTACGTTTTCGTAATCGTTGCTTTGAGAGCTACAAAACCCATGCCTTAATTTTGTGTTTTGATGATGTATGTGAAATATGCCATTGATGATTTTACATAGCTTTGTGATGTTTGAGGATGATATATGAAAGATTTGAGCTAGATGAACATGTTATGTTCTTGAATTTTTGATGAACTTAGCTAAATAGGGCTAAAATGTGAAAATGTTATTTTAGAGGACTAATTTGTGAATTTGATGAAATATTTGAGCCTAGATAGTCCCTAGAGAGGTTTGGCCAAGCATGTTTTTGTGTAGATTTCGTGAATTTGATGTTTTGTGAAAAATAGACTAAATTGTTAAAGTGTGCAAATGTGAGGGCTAAATTGCAAATAGCCATAAATGTGTGTCTATGGAATGAATTGAATGAACTAGTGAATAAAAGAGTTAATTCGAATATGTTTAGATCAAGAATCAAGGAAAACGGACTTAGATCGCAGGAAAGTGAAAATAATCGAGTAGCCGTTTCCGTTCGATAAACCAAATTCGAGGTAAGTCACTATGCAAATAAACTTATCTGTATTGAATTGAATATATGTATTCATATGTCTATTAATGAAGATGAATGAGTATGAGATGCTAAGTGCGTGAATTCTGAAATAAGTTTGATATAGTGATAAAGCCGAGAAGTCCCGTACGAACTTAGGAATAGATAGGATTAGCCATGTCATAACATAGGTATACATTACATTTTATCATGTAAGACCACATCCAGAGACGTTGGCGTTGATTTGAAATTTCATGTAAGACCTCATCGGGACGTAGGCATCGATATGAATTATATGTAAAAGACCTCAAATGGGACGTAGGCATCGATATGAACTTTATGAGTAAGACCATATACGGGACATCGGTATCATATTGACTCGTGCAAGACCACACGTGGGACATTGGCAATGTTATGATCATGCGTGTAAGACCCGATGCAGGGACGATGGCATCGATATACGAGTGCATGTAAGACCTCGTCTGGGGCGTTGGCATTGTACTACTATTTTGAGCTCTCTGATCATCCTACTAGATTCCTAAGGTTCAACGGGCAAGATTATGATATGAATGTCAAATCCGAGCTATGAACAATTATGTAATATTAAGTTTGATTCAGGTACGTTGTCTATACACTATTTGTGTATGTGAGGTAAGTATCTAAGTGATCTTACTATGGTGATAAGTACATGGAATTTGTGATATGATAAGAGTAATTTTGGCTAGATGAGCTATTTGTTCATATGATTCTTGAATGGTTAAAATGGCTAATGTGGTTAAAAGTGTATGAGCCAAAACAAATATGTGAAATATTGTCAAGTGATTGATATATGCTTTTGATACCAAGTTTATTTGTATATGACTTACTATTTGGAAAGCTTACTCTGTGTGTGTATTTTCTCTGTTTTATAGGTCATCGAAGCTACTGAAGGCTCGGGATTGTCAAGGATCGTCATCACACTGCAAAAATTTATTTTGGTACCCTTTTGAAAATGTATATGGCTAATTATGGCATGTATAGGCTAGATGGGTGTATATGTTTATGAAGTGAGCATGGCCATGTGTATTGGCAAGCTTTTGAGTTGATAAATGTTTGAATGAATGAGTTATGAAACATATATATTTAATATGTCTTGATGCATAAGGAATGGTTAAGTTTTGGTTAAGTAAATGGATGATACATGGTTGAGATGATGTAGGATTTAGTTTGTAATTTGGTATGAACGGAATTGGTATTGAATGTATGGATGAAGTGAACCATTTGATATGTTTTGGTTGCCATATATACATATAATGTTTTGGTATGTATTACTTGTAGGTGAGACCCAAAATGGGTGGCATATTGGCCTTGTAAAATGACTTATAATGTCACACGGTTTAGTCCCGACTCGATTTATAAGCATGCTTAAGGTCTCGATGACCTACTTAAGGGACATTATGATTGATATTGATGAATGGTTGAACGATTAATTCTGTAAATGTTTTCGATATGTCTGGTAATGCCTTTAACCCTAATCCAGTGATTAGACACGGGATAGGGGCGTTACATTCAAGGCCGTCGAGAGCATTATCCCTTCTCCTCAAATTGTTCTCAGTGGAATAGAGAGACTCCAAAGCTAAGTTCATGAGCTGCTCCTTCATTAATTCCAGCCCATCAGTGTGTCCTCCTTCATCTTCCTCGAGTGTCTCCCTCACGTCCCACATGAACTCCTCAAGGGTGACTACTTATCCTTCCAAAATTAATAGCATGTCCCTCAATCGAATTGCTTTCTTAGCCCTCCTATGAGTCTCCATTGGGTCGACTTGATCAACCACCTCTTTCGACATCTCAATCGGTGCCTTCAAAACCTTTAGCTCGAATACTAACTGTCACGGGGCTAGATCTTTTGTCTTGCATTCTGTACAACTTGAGATGATTTCTTCGCTTCAAATGCACCTAAGTCATCCTAACTCTTGAAATTGAGAATCCTCTTGGAACTCTCTAAAGCACTGAAGCAAAGCAGAAGCAACTCAATAAGAG
The DNA here is from genome assembly GCA_025506655.1 of Gossypium rotundifolium. Classification (NCBI taxonomy): domain Eukaryota; kingdom Viridiplantae; phylum Streptophyta; class Magnoliopsida; order Malvales; family Malvaceae; genus Gossypium; species Gossypium rotundifolium. The sequence continues at coordinate 147,196,817 of CP106722.1, forward strand.
AAAAAGAACTCGAAAGAAGAGAAAAGCTACATAAAATCAAAAGCACAAGAGTTTGAGTGAATGCTCACAATGAATTTTATTAATCAAGAATGAAATGATTATAAGGGGAGAGAGGCTTCTATTTATAGTTGAGTTCCATTAGATATAATGGTACAAATAAAAGTACATCAATCGTTGAGATTAATATCAATCTACAAATCAAATACCTAAGATTTACAGAATCAAATCTTCTAAGATTACTTCCTATACTTGCCATGCTATGTAGATGGGACTTCAATCTCTCCAAGCAATAGGCCAGTCCTATTGGGCTATGTGACCCCTCACCAACAAGATGGACCATTCAATTGTGCCATGGTCACAGCCTCTCTTGCACAACTCGTGACATAAACCTTTGCTAAAATGTGCTTAAATGAAAAAACATGTGAGTGAATAAAAGAAATATGAGGGTTGAGAGCATAGTGAGTGGTATAAAAACATAGAACGTGTTAAAAGCATTGTGAGTGAAAGACAACAACTACTGGAATGTACTTAAAAAAAGAGTCCTCCTTTTATAGTGCACTTAGGTGTGCTAGCTTTTGTACTTACTAATATTGAACCGTGTCCTCCATAAATTTAGAGATAAAAGGAAGGTGAGAGAAGGAGAAATAAGGTGGTGAACATAATGGTAAAATCGGGGAAGAAAAGGGAATAATGCCATGTGCTCTACTATTTCTAGTGCTAAAAATTGTATTGATGCTACTTTTTCTTTAACCTCAAACCATCCCTTAGCTACAAAACATTACAACCCTAAAAGTTTAATGTGACCTTAATATCTTTGTTTATATATTCTTAACTACGATACTTATATGAGAAATGAGTTAATTGAGTTCTCTCTTGTGTATATACATTATATTTACATAGGTAGTTTTGATGGAATAATATGAACAAGGGTATTTTTTCATGATTGCTTCTATGTCTATTCATTTTGTATGTGAACTAATTTGATTTACTCTCAAAGTTGTGAGTTTTCTATTCATCATTCTTGTGTTGTATGTTGGAAGGATTAATTACATTGTACATATCTATTGGCCAATTACAACGTCTATTAAACAATGGGAGTTTGATTTGACATAATTGGATACATCAAATTAGGCTCTTTCATGCACTTAATGAGCTTGTTCTCAAGCAATTTAAGAGTCTTGTTAATGATTTTTTATTGATTCTCATATTTTAGTTTTAATGCTAACTTTTGTTACATTTTATCAGTTTTGAGAACCAAATTGGCAAAACTATGTCATTTGAAGTCTAATGGTTGATTTAAGCTTGTGTAAAGAGGTGATTGAAGCAAAACATCAATGGGGACCTTTACTATGGTCAAGGTTGCGAAAGTGAAGCCCATGTGTCGCGACAAAGACCCTTTCATCACCATAAAGGAGTTATACTTCACCAAATCCCAACTTGAAGTGGATTGTTATGGATGTTGTGTAGGGTTTCACAACATTGTACCTTAAGGTTGTGACTTCAAGCTCTCAAGATTTCAACTTCAAGCCAAACATCAAAGTGAACGAGATCAAGTAGACTGTGGTCTAGGTTGTGACATTAGCAAGCTAATGTTGTGAAACTGAGTGCTCCTCAAGCCTCCTATAAGCCAACTATCGTGGGGGTCATGGAACCAAAGCTTGGGTTTTGTGAGATTGAATCCTAATAGGTGAAAATTTGTAGGGTAATTTTGTGTCTAGAAAACCTCAAGTCAACCACATTTTGAAGGAATTTTTCAATATTAAGGTTATAGTGACAGGCTATTTAAAGCCCTTTTATGGCTTAAAAACCTAAACAATTCAATATTCCCATCATCATCTTCTTGTTCCCTCAATCATTTTAGATTCCTAGGCTTTTCCTTTTCTAGGTTAGACTTTACTTTTCCATTTCTTTATTTTTCTTCACTTCTCTTCTTTAACTCAAAAAGGTACAAGGATTTCTTATGTCATTTTGAGTTTTTTTTTGAAACAACCCGATTTTGGGGGTAGTTAGAACAGTGGTTTTAGGACCAAAAATTTGACGCAACGTAGTTCATTTTTATTATATTTTTATGGTCTACAGTTTCACGGAATGATTTCATGAAAATTTCGTTCGAAAATTTTGATGTTTGGGCACTCAATTTAGTCAAAAGGACCAAATTATAAAAAAGTTCAAAAGTTGAGTTCTACTTGTTAAAGGTGTACAATTTCTATGAGATTTTAAATTAGAGGTCCTTATATTGTTATTAGACCATTCTACTTTAAGTTGGACGAAAAAATAGACATGAGGTAAGAGAATTTTAGTGTTTTGAGAAAAGGGCATTTTGGTAATTTGGTAAATAAAAGAATAATAAGGGAAAATAAAGCCAAAATTTACTCATATTTCTTCAACCTTGGCTAAAACATGGGAGAACACCATAGCTAGGATTTTATTATCTTTCAAGATTGATTGTAAGTACATCATAGCCCCGTTTTTAATGCTCTTTACATTTTTGAAGTCGTTAACACTCGATCTATCTATTTCTACCATTAATTTAAGGAATCATCAAGGTCTAGGGTTTGAACCATGTTGTATATTTGTGTATTTTGATGTCTAATGGTGGATTATGTATGTTTGATGTGCGATAAACAACTTTTGCTAGGTGGTTTTTTAAGAAAATGTCAAAAGGACCTATTTGTAAAAAGATTATAAAATTTGTGTAAAAGTGTGATTAAATGAAAAATGTGGACTGCTATAAGTATAAAAGAGTATCATCTAGGCTTGGGAATTGAATAAATTCAATATATTTCATTTTTCGAGCCTAGGGGAAAAATGTAAATATGTCAAAGTTTAAGGGCAAAAATGTAAATATGTCAAAGTTTAGGGGCAAAAATATAATTTTTCCATAGTGTGATTTTCATACCGAATTGAGCAATGTGATAATTAAATAAGTTAAACTTGCTATTATAGATCAAGAAAGACAGGGTTCAAACCTTGATCGGGGGAAAAACAAGGTTATTGACGATTAAGTCCATTTCCGCTATTTTTGTACCAAGGTAAGTTCATATGTAAATAATGCATTATTATTTATGCTTTAATTCCTTTATTATTATATGAATTGTGATTTACTCTTGAATGAAATTGACAAAGTTTGACAACGAGAAATCCCGGTTGAACCTTAGGAATATGTAGGATACAAATGTCATGACATTAGAGTTATTTAAGATTACGTGCAAGACCATACTTGGGATGTGGCATCGATATGAGATTTCGTGTAAGATCATAGCTGGGCTATTGGCATCAAAATGAGATCCCATGTAAGACCATATATGTGATATGGCATTGGTATGGTACTATGTGTGTGAGATTTCCCGAGTATCCTTTAGTATTCCAAGTGGTTCAACGGGAAACGTAATAGAAATGTTAACGTTGTAGAAGACCATGGTATGTTGCTAATTGGTACACGTATGTACGTAAAACTTATGCCTAGTGAGCTCGATATGTGAAGAATCTTTCGGTAAGGTTATGATTGTGCAAGATATGATGTTAAGGTTTCTAATAATATCCATGCCAAGTTGGACTAGGAGATTTATAATGACATATATGTTAATTCATTTCATATTAGTTGCATGATACATGTGTGTTTATGATGCTTATTATTTTCATAATAACTTACTAAGCTTTAAAACTTACTCCCCTTTCTTTTCCATTGTCTTATAGTGTCACCAAGCTAGCTCGGGGATTAGAGACTGTCGGAGATTTACTCACACTATCAACATATCATTTTGGGTACCGATGAATTTAACATTTTGAGTTATGGCATGTATAGGGACTTGGTCATTTTGTTATGTGTCATAATTGATTTGGCCAAATGTGTTGGCTTATGATGGCTGATAATTCATTTTTTAAATGGCTATTGAAATTGGCTAATATTTGTTTAGGTATATATATACAATTGATGATGCCTTTCATGGATGTGGAAGTTTGCTTGGTATGAGTTGTTAAGCATGTGATGTTTGTATGTGATAAATGGTGGCATGTGATGGAAGTATTAATGTCTTGGTTGTAACACCCCATACCTGTGCCCGATGTCGGGACCGGATAAAAGGCTTTACCATGCTTAACCTTGGTTGAACATATAATATTGGGCTATAAAATTTTGCTCCAACTTAAAACTTTTCTTTCTTAATCATAACATACATATTATGGGCCTACAAGGCCTTAAACATACATCCGAAAGGTTTCAGAGTTCAACTGAAACCTTTTACACTCTTTGAAAATTTTTACCTAAACAGGGGTCACATGCCCGTGTGACTTGGGATACGCTTGTGTGGGCAGGTCGTGTGGTCACACACGCCCATGTCCCTAGCCCGTGTAGAATTTATTTTTATTTTGAACCTACAAGGGCTTTCACACTACCGGACACACTCCCGTGTCAATGGCCCGTTTCCTTCACATGGCCTCGACACGTCCGTGTCCTCACCCGTGTGTGAAAACTAGGGGTATTCTGTTTATGACATTAGCAACCCCTTAAATAGCACATGGCCTAGGCACAAGCCCGTGTGCCTACCCGTGTGACGATTCGAATTATCGTAACCAAAATGCAGGGGACACATGGCCTATCAACACACCCATGGAGGTTGACCATGTGTCACACACGGCCTAGACACACATCCGTGTGTCTACCCGTGTGGACACTTAGAGGCTATTTTCCAAGCCTTTTTGCCACCCTGAAACATAAACTCATTCAATTCGTCACAAGTATCACATAATAAGGCGATATTAAACTACTAAGAATCCTTAAATTATCATTCATTCCACCCATATTTTACTCAATTACTTGCATGAACATTCATTTCATCAAACTCATCAACTTTATAATATAAACTTGACAATATTGGGCAATTCACAATGGCCATTTACAAAATGAGTGTAGAACATTAATAGCCAACCCATTAGCCTTCAAATATGACATGACACAAAATAATCAAGTTCCTATACATGACATACTCAACATGAATTAACTTTACTATACCAAACGAATGGCTGATAGTGTGATCCGAGCTCCGAAGTTCTATGATCCCCAAGCTAACTTGGCGAAACTACAAGGAAAAGGGAAAAGAGAAGGGTAAGCATATAGCTTAGTAAGTTTTCATGAATTTCTAAAACAACATAATTGTTCACGTTAAATTCATCCATCTATTGAAACAATAACAACAAAAGTCTCAAAAGCTTAAGCATACTCATCTATGCTTACTCATACTTATTCTTACCCATCTTATTCCACATTATGGATTTATAACTTGTATTTTATAATGGTACCTGTATCACTTATCACATAAATTAGCATATATACCATCAGGAGCATAAACTCAAATATTCATCATTCATAACATGAATGAAACTCAAGGTCATCTATAAATAGTTTTGGCCCTATACCTTTTTACACAGTTAGCTCTTTTTCCCATGAATTAATCATATTATAGTGATATTCAAACTCGTCAAGCATAAATCTCGATGCCCATGCCATATCCCAGATATGGTCTTACATGGGATCACCCCTTGATGCTGATGTCATATCCCAGATATGGTCTTACACAGGATCTTATAGCTCGATGTCGATGCCATGTCCTAGACATGGTCTTATACGAGATCATACATAGATGTCGATGCCATGTCCTAGACATGGTCTTATATGAAATCGTCCTTTGGTACCGAGGCCATATCCCTGACATGGTCTTACACAGGATCTCCTTTATTCAATGCTATAACATGTGTATCCTCATTATTCCAAATCTTTATCCGGTATTTCACTTAGCTTATTTTCACCATTTCCTCATCGAGGCTTTATCACTCGATTTTCATAGCAATAACATACATTATCATAATATTAAGTAGTTTCAAATAACGAACATTATGAAACTTTAACTTCATACAAACTTACCTCGATTCTCAAAATGTGTATCGATGCTCGATTTAGTCCTCAATTTTATTCTTGCCTCGGTTTCGATCCATGCTTCATGTTTCTTGATCTTTAATAATAATTTCACTTGTTAAATGCACGCATTGACTAAATCGACTCATAATTCATATTTTGGAAAAATTAAAATTTTGCCTCTAAATTTTTACATAATTACACTTTTGCCCCTAGGCTCGTAAAATTAATTTTATTCAGCTTTCTGCATTTCAAGCCTAGCCGAATCATATTCTCAACTATAACAACATCCAACTTTCACTATTTCCCTCATGTATGATCCTTTCTACAACTTTTACAATTTAGTCCTTTTATGCATTTTTCATGAAAATCACTTAGAAAAAGATGTTTATCATACATCGAACTTTCATATCTTTCCATAAAACATCAAAATACATGCATGTCATACATGGGTAAATTTTTGAAAATTAACCCTAGCTCAAAATATAGCTAGAAATAGCTAAACCGAGCTACGAATGTCTCAAAAATACGAAAAATATTAAAAACGGGGCTGGGAGGCACTTACTATCAAGCTTAGAAGTTGAAGAAACCCTAGCTATGTCTTCCTTGTGATTTTCGGCCAAGGGGAAGAAGATGGACACCATTTTTTTTTACTTATTTTCCCTTTTTATGTTTTTATTAACCAAATGACACTAATGCCCTTAATGATCCTTTCTTGAGGTTTTTCCTTCCCATGTCTATTTTTGTCCATCATAAAATATATTGGTCTAATTGCTAAATAAGAACCTCTAGTAATTTTTATAATTCTATTTCATACTTGAATCTTCTAGAATCTCATATTTTCTACTCTTTGTAATTTAGTCCTAATGGACAATTTAATCACTAATTAATAAAATTTCTTCATGAAATTTTTACACAAACATGAAATCACCTCATAAGCCTCATAGAAGTCGTAAAACTCATGTTTCTATTTTGGATTTGTGGTCTCGTACCACTATTCTGACTAGGCCCTAAGTCGATGTTACAATTCTCCCCCTTAGGGATTTTCGTCCCCGAAAATCTTACCAGTGAAAAGTTTTAGGTATTGGTTCCTAATAGCCTCCTCGGGCTCCCATGTAGCCTCTTCTACCCCATGTCTTTGCCACAAAACTTTCACAAGGGCTATACTTTTATTTCTTAACTGCTTGACTTCTCGGGTTAGGATCTTGATCGGTTCTTCACCATATGTCATGACAGGTTGAATCTCAACCTCTATCGGTGTAATCACATGCGAAAGGTATGATCGGTAGCGTCGTAACGTAGACACATAAAACACATCATGAATCTTCTATAATTCAGGTGGCAAAGCCAAGTGATAAGCTACCGGTCCTATCCTCTCGGTGATTTCATATGGTCCGATAAATCGCAGACTCAATTTGCCTTTCTAGCCAAATTTGAGAACTTTCTTCCATGGTGACACTTTCAAGAATACTCTATCACCGACTTGATACTCAATCTTTTTCCTTTTCAAATCGCATAAGTTTTTTGTCTGTCAGAAATAGTCTTTAAACAATCTCAAATCACCCTTACTTTCTCTTCAGTTTCTCTAACTAAATCAACCCCGTGAATCTAGTTTTCCTTAAGTTCAGTCCAATATAAAGGCGTTCGGCACTTACGTCCATACAAAGCCTCATAAGGCGCCATTTTCAAGCTTGACTAATAACTGTTATTGTAGGCAAATTCTACCAACAGTAAGTACATTTTTCTGCTACCTAAAACTCAAGGACACAACATCTGAGCATATCTTTGAGAACTTGTATCAACCTCTCCGATCGGCTATCGGTTTGGGGGTGAAAGGCCGTACTAAAATTTAACTTTGTGCCTAAGGCCTCTTACAACCTTTTCCAAAATCTGGACGTAAATATCGGATCTCTATTTGATATAATTGATAAAGGCACTCCATGTAGCCTAACAATCTCTGAAATATACAAGTTTGCCAACTTATCAAGTGAGTAGTCGACACGCACCAGTATGAAATGGGCTGACTTTGTAAGTCTATCAACTATGACCCATACAACATCTTTCTTGCTCGGTGTCAACGGCAGCCCTATTACAAAGTCCATGGAAATTCGGTCCCACTTCCACTCGGGCACCATAATAGGTTGAAGCAAACCCGAGGGTACTTGGTGTTTGGCCTTTACTTGCTAGAAAATCAAGCATCTTGACACAAACTCCGATATATTTTTTTCATGCTCGGCCACCAATAGCATTTCTTCAAATCATTATACATCTTGGTGCTACCCGGGTGTATAGATAAGAATCCACTATGTGCCTCATGCAAAACTTTATGAATGAGCTCATCATTTCTTGGTACACAAGCTCTGTCTCTAAACATCAAACATCCATCTGAGTTGATCCGAAAGTTAGACTCAACAACTAACTCGCATTGAACTCTTTTGGCTTATAATTCATTGTCATCTTTCTGTGCCTCATAAATCTCTTGGAGGAACATCGGTCTAGCCCTCAACTCAACTAGAATAGAACCAACATCAAACAAACTCACCCGTGTATTCATAGCCCTCAAACAAAATAGAGATATCCTACTTAAAGCATCGGCGACTACATTCGCCTTTCCCTAGTGGTAGTCAATGACCAACTCATAATCTTTTATTAGCTCTAGCCATCTTCATTGTCTCAAGTTCAATTCCTTTTGAGTCATCAAATACTTTAAACTTTTGTAATCGGTGAATATCTAACATCTTTCACCATACAAATGTTGTTTCCAAATCTTCAATGCAAAAATAATAGCAGCCAACTCTAAATAATGTGTCAGATAGTTCTTCTTGTGTGACTTTACTTGTTTGGAGGCATATGCTATCACTTTTCTTTCTTGCATAAGTACACAGCCTAATCCATTTAAGTATGCATCGCTGTAGATCACAAATTCTTTTCCCTATTCAGGTTGTACTAGAACTGAAGCCTCTGTCAACATTGCCTTTAATTTCTCAAAACTCTACTGGCACTTTCCCGTCCATTCAAACTTTACATTTTTCTGTAACAGTTTTATAATTGGAGTCGTTGTCATAGAAAACCCCTTAATGAACTGCCTATAATAGCAGCTAGGCCTAGAAAACTTCTAACCTCAGATACATTTTTCGGTGGTTTCCAATCAACAATGGCTGAAATCTTACTTGGTTTAACTCGGACTCCATCTCTCGAGACAATATGTCTCAGAAATCCAACTTCCTTGAGCCAAAATTCACTTTTGCTGAATTTGGCATATAGCTTATTATCTCGTTAAATCTGTAAAATGGTCCTCAAGTGTTCGACATGCTCATGATCATCACGGGAATATATTAATATGTCATCAATGAAGACGACCACAAACTTATCTAAGTATGGCAAAAAAATACGGTCTATTAAGTCCATAAACACCGCAGGGGCATTTGTTAATCCGAAAGGCATGACTAAAAATTCATAGTGCCCATACCTCGTTTACTCTCAATTGGTAATAGCCGAACCTCAAGTGTATCTTGGAAAACTTAGTGGCTCCTTTCAATTGATCGAACAAATCGTCGATCCTTGGTAATGGGTACTTGTTCTTCACTGTTACTTTATTAAGCTGTCAGTAATCTATGCACAATCTCATAGAGCCATCTTTCTTTTTCACAAATAACACTAGTGTACCCCATGGAGAGCAACTCGGTCTTGCAAAACCTTTGTCCGTTAGCTCTTGCAACTGTGCCTTCAATTCCTTCAACTCCGTTGGAGCCATTCTATAAGGAGCAATCGGAATAGGTGCAGTACCAGGAGCTAACTCAATACCAAATTCAACCTCTCTAGCCAGAGGTGTAACACCCCGTAATAATAATAACTACTCGGTGGTTTCGCACACAGCCCATCATTCAATAATTAATAAGGTGGTATCTCACATAGCCCACCATTAATCCTAAGCACAATGATATCGCACACAGCCCATCGATAAAAAATAATAAGGTGGTAACGCACACAGCCCATCATTAACAAATAATAAGGTGGTATCGAACATAGCCCACCATTATTACACATTCACGGATATTTATTCACAACATTTTCCTATTTTGAATGTTGATCTGGGAATATCCTCACACACTATCATTCTTAAGTAAATTTCTACAATAATTGTAACACCCCATACCCGATCTTGACGTTACGACCAGATCTAGTATGTCACAGGGAAAGGTTATAAAAAGGCTTTGGAATTTTAAGGAAAAACCGTAAGTTTGAAACTTTCCGTTTTAGTGACTTGTAGATTTAAGAAAAATTTTGAGTTGAGTTAATCGAGTATTCGATATCTTTGTTGGCACTTGAGAGAAAACAGGTTGTTTAGGTTACTTATGTTTTGAAAACCCCATCTTAAAGTTTTCATGTCAAAATATATATTGATGTCATATCATAAATAAATAAATAAAACCAAATCTCAACTTAAAAAGGCCTTTTACATAACAATATCCCCAATTAAAAATAATTTACAAAAAGGAAACGAGTTTACGAAAAGAAACATTTCATGGCCTCCACGAGTCCGTCTCGGCTTCCAGATCCACGATCTACTGATTACCTGCAAGGTTAAACATAGGGGTGAGTCACCAAGACTCAGTGTGCATTTCCCCTTATAACATATAAATGGCTTCAAGCCCACAATCGCACCTTGGGTCTTAGCCCACTTAAAATTCCGTACACCAAATATGAATGTAATGTGACCCAGCCCAACCTAATTTTTCTGTCCTTTACACGCCACCCGTACCATCCCAACACACCGTGGGGATTTCTACAATCAACCCTCCATCCGCTACATGCCTCATATGTGGCACCAAACCACTGGTGACAGAGTCACTAATTATAACACGTGGGGCTAACCCACTTGTGGTACCAAACCACTGGTGACAATCCCTAATGATCGTATATGTGGGATCAACCCACTGTGGTGCCAAACCACTGGGACAAGTCACAGAATCAACATATATGTATGTGGTGTCAAACCACCGTGGTACCAAACCACTGGGACTTGGTAACTGAATCAGATATGTGGGGCCAACCCACTGTGGTACCAAAACACTGTGACAGTCCTCAATAACACTTCCCCTTTCGCATCATATTCCAAACCCATACATAACATACGTATCAAATGAATGCAACATGCTATCAAACAAAGTAATAGATTACAGCATACATTTATACATTCATAAATAGAATGGTATAGTCACTTACTTGGTATCACCAACCTTTCCTACCAGGGTATTATGACTGTCTACCCTGTCACTTGATTTTCACCATTAAGCGATTAATAACATAAATTAATAGCAGGGTGTGAAATTTACACACCTAAAAATGCGTAATACTAGGCTTTCGATACTATCGACACTCTCAGAAGAGGGAATAATTGCTATTTTTTGATTTGGATTCGAAGCCGGTCCACAACCCGAAGGAAGTCTCACACTGCTGATATCGCACATTTTTTTGAACTTAGGGGTAAGGACTACGAGTCCAACCCCCTCCTTTGCTTGGCTGGTATATGATTCCATGAAAGAGATCTTGGTCAGAAGACTGGGTTAAGGCATTAAATACGATGAAAGTGGAAATAGATACTCAAACGAAGGAGTTCTTACCTAGATCAACAGAACCCCGAAGCTACTAGACTTGGATTAAGGAATCATTGGAGTCCCTACACAAACACCAAATTAGAATCAGTTCTCCCATTTAAACCATAAGAAGTGACCTTTCGGCCTAACCAAACCACATAAACCCTTACTAGCCATTCAGCCAAAGCCCCCATAATACCAAGTTAACACCCTCAGTTTAACAACTAGCAAGGAAAAAGAAAGAATCGAAAGAGAAGAAGAACGCTTACCACCAACCAGGAAGAAACCGATTTGAGAAAGTTAGGAGAAGGAGAGACGGCAATCCACTAAAACAAGAATGAATAAGGGGAAATGAACTCACAAGGAAGATAAGTCAAAGAAACAAATGAAAGTACGTGATGTTTCAATCAAGGGAATGAATAAGGAATAGGGTTCAGCTTTTAGAAGAAATAGAGGAGTATGAAACAAATAGGTGCTTCGACTTTGAAGAATCTAATGGAAGAAAACAATAAAATGGAGAAGGTGATAGGAGAGTTCTGCTAAATAGATATGAAGTGTAAAATGAATATGAGCAAAAGATAAAGAGAGGGTTGAAGTTTCGGCTTTTGGTAATGAAGCAATGTACTCAGGTTAACAAAAGTGCAAAAGAGAGAGGAGATGATTTCGACTTTGAGATGAATGAAGAATCAACAACAATAGCCTTAGGAGTTTTGCCAACAAAGAAAAGAACAAAAGTTGACAAAATGAACACCAATTTGCTAAACACCTCTCAAAAATTTCGGCACCAAAACCCCTCTACAAAAATCAAATGCCTACACCCTCCAAAAGACCCCATATGACCGAATTTCCTCCCCCAACACATCCCAAAATTGGCCAACACTCTCCCCCACCACCATCTCCTTGATTGCCTCCTACTTTCACTCTTGTTCACCCATTTGAATCAATGAACGATTCAAACTCCACCTTTCACTCATGGCCACCTACTTAAAAGATTTGACTCATTCAACTCCGATTCCTCAAGGTCCCAAACTGAATCCATCACCTCCCATCCAAACGCCAAAAAGAATTCCCCAAAAAGCCAACTATGCGACTCGAACCTGCCCCCTCACTGCTCCCCTGTGGCGTCATCTCCCCCTGGTGCCACTTTGCAACTCCACCACTTCACTTCTTGTGTCAACGACCATAAGCAATCATCCTTAAAGCCTGACCCCACTAGCTCTCCCCTAAAGTGCCCAAAATTGAAATTTCTACTAAGGCTTCAGCTTAACCCCGAGCATTCTCGGGGCCCCGAAACACACTAAAACAACTTGCAAGGCATACCAACCACAAAAACATAATAAAATTCAGAGCCCCAAATTCCGGATGTTACAATAATCTTTCGCATTCACGTAATCCATTAATAATATATCATATGCCATCAAGGTGCATCATTTACATATAACTCACTATTGTTTCCTCATATACCGAGTTCACCTTAAATGAGTTCTAGGCATATACCTGTACCTCTCATGGTATAACCACATACTTTCTCATTTTCAACATACATGTTTAATCATTCAAATTGCTAAAGAATACTCTTAAGTCTCGTACACATGGTATCATATCAACATTACACCGCCGATCGGGTCTTACACGAAATATCATATCAATTCCATGTCCCTGACATGGTCTTATACAAAATCTCACACTAAGGCCATATTCCAAATATGGTCTTACAGGGGACCTTAATTATCATAGTATCATGATATTTGCATTCCCTCTATTATTGATTCAATTGAAGACTTTTATTTCTTGACATCTCGTCAAATATATTTAATATATTCATAGAGTCAATATACAATTCATACAACATCGAGATATTAAATACTTCACTTATATTTGCATTATTAGCACACGAACTTACCTCGATACTGAAAAGGGTAGAAAGGGACCTATTTGTCCTTATTTTTCTTTTCTCCGATATAGGTCCGAATCTCATTTTCTTTGATCTAGAACAATAAAATTTACCCGTTCAATCATTTTATAATCATAAAACATCATAATCTCTACTTAGGCAAAAATGACCATTTTGCCCTTATGCTATGGCAAAATTACGATTTTGCCCGAGGCTCGTAAATCATTTTTCATCACATTTTATCATTAAACAAGCCTAGCTTAACATTTATTTCTCTTACAACTACTCATAATTCCAACTATTTTATGCATTTATTACAAAAGTTCAACTTTTACAACTAAGTCCCATTTAGGTGTTTTCATGGTAACACCTTTCACAAAAGTTGTTCCTTGACTCACTAACAAACATTTTCTTCTATAAAAACTCAGAAAAAACATAAATTCTCTCATGGAAAGTCCCTATACTTTCAACCATATTGCAAATTAGCCCCCTCATTAGCTAGCTTAACCTTTGGGGGTTCCAAAAGTACAAAAATTATCAACTAAAACCACCAAAATCACTTACTTGTGTGAGGATAAGTTGCTGAAATTTCAAAGCTTTCAAACCCCTATTTTTCTTGCTATTTTCAGTGGAGGAAGATGAGTAAAAGATGGATATCATCTTTTCTTTATTTTATTATACAAATAAAATTTTATCACCAATTTCACCTAACAATATGACAAAGTCAATTCTTTGTCCCCATGGCCGGCCATCTCTTAAAATAAGGCCTAATTGCACATTAGGGACCTCCCATTAATATTCCTTATCTATTTGGAACCTCTAGCAAATAAAATAGAACTTTCGCACTTTATGCGATTTAGTCCTTTTTGCGATTAAGCATGAAATCGCTAAAATTAAAACACAAAAATTTCCATGTTCCTTTATAATCATGCTATAACCCATAAAATAAAATTAAAATAATTTTCTCTGACCCTGGATTAGTGGTCCCGAGACAACTATTCCGACTAGCCCCTAAATCAGGCTGTTAAAATTCTCCTCCCTTAGGGATTTTTGTCCCCAAAAATCTTACCAGAAGAAGTTGCTTTCAACATTTAAGGAACGTTTCCACCAACTTTTCAAAATTACTAATCGATTTAACCTCAAATCTCTGTTGCCAAAAACCTTTAAGATGTAGTACCCAAGGTTGAAACACAACTTTAAAATTTAAATTACTCTTTCTATAGGGCACATATACCCAGTAATCTGAAAAATGTGAACTCTGCACATGCTAAAATGATCATTCAGATCTTTATCAAATAATTCACTAGAATCCGGATGACATCCCCTTCTTTGGGAAATCATGTCAATCCAAGTTCAAGATCTATAGTATTTATCACACTTTCCCCCTAGGATCTTCACTGACTGTAATAGTCTTGACTTTGAACACTCTAAAAATTCAGCTTTTACCAGTCGACTACTTCTGAACATAAACTCAATCATATCATGATGTGTACTCAATTGTCAAAACATTTATGCATATAATTGCACCTTTTCTTATTCTTGAATGAGCAGACATGCTAATACTAAGCCTCATACCAAAACTTCTGCATAAGTTCTGGATTCATCAACATGTAAATTCTATCTCAAGGTAATAATAATAACGAAAATCTTATCTGACCTGAATTTTAACATCCAAACAAACTCATTTGGAGCTTATTTAAAATACCATTCACTATCTCACTTCTGAACTCCTTTGTTTCGAAAGAAAAATTCGCTTTAGCCATTAACATCGTTAAAACTAGGATATTATCAACTAAGGTCAATCGAGTAACTAACTCACATTGATTAAACAGGGATTTTCCATCCAAATATATGTACTATGTCCTATCTGAGGAGTATTTCAATAACTATACATACTCTTGTAATAGTTCAAGCCATTTTTATTGTCTCACATTCATATTTTTCTGCAACACTCGCTACTTTAACTCATCAGGATTCAGAAAGCACATATCATTTTTCTATGGATCATATTATATTATCGAGTTCACGACACAGACATAAAAGTGATCGTCTCTAAATCGCCAGTCCAACAATTCTTTTTGATGTAACTCTAACCATCTAAAGATGTAAACTATCTCTTTACACTAGTATTAAAACATATTTCCATTTATTCATTAGTGCATCACTAAATCCCATAAATTCTTTTTCTCGATTCAAACTAAACTCAGTACTAGAACTTTTAGTTAATAGTACCTTCAATAGCTTTTGACTTTACCATCCTGCACCAAACCATTTAAACTTTCATAAATGTGATAACTTTTCAATTAGAACAACTTGAACTTGAAATTAACATTGCTCAGTTATAATTTTCAATAAGCATATCTCTGTATTATGCTTCCTAAAATTCAATTTCCTCATTCAGACTATCCATCTCCCTAGTCATGAACACACAAAACTTATTCTCCTTGTTGAAGCATGCGTAAATATACACAACTCGAATCATATCTCAATACATCAATCTATTCTTTTCTCCACACTGGGAATACATTTCAAACACACAATCATTTGAAATTCTCTAGTTACGTTGCTAAAAAACCTTTACAATCGTCTTAGTACAGATTAATAGGGATATCTCAATGGAATGCATTAACTTTATTCGACTTACCCGAAAAATCCATTAAACAATTTTAAACTTGTGATTTCACTTCTTATACCTTTGTTGATATTAACATCTTATACGAAAATCAGAGATATTCATATACTGGAATTATCACCTTTTTATGATCAAATTAAAAGCGTAATCATGGTAGATATAACTATCACAACCTGAAGAACACACTTTAAAGATAACCATGATCAGCAGAAACATAAAAATAGTCTCACATAAAAATTTTATTGTCGACTTCATCGCCAAAGTACCAAAATAGAATTACGAAGAGATAAAGGAATGTTGATCGCAATCAACCAAATCGACAACCGTTTTGTCTGATTTTACAATCAGCTAACATTCTCACAGAATCATAATTTCATAAAAAAAATGAACAACCGCTTAATTCCCAAAGGGAAATAGATATCTATACAGAATACTCAAAGAGATCATCATAATCTATTCAGCCATGGTTGTCATAGTTAAACATTTTTATAACTCGAACATTGTTTCTCTAACCATTTCCATCATCATAAACCCCTTGACTATTCCTTTCACTAATGAACATCAATTTGGGAAGATCTCGGTAAGTACACATATTAGGCTTTCTACTTGATTGAGTCAAATAGCCGAGGCTAAGTTTTTCTTTACTTGCAACATTGCATAATTAGTTCGATCCTTAAAACATTCAGATATTCTCCCCAAAATTGTTCTCACCTTCTAACTACCTTTATCTCTATGTTCATTGCTAATTGTTTCACCACTGGACTCTTTTATTTCATACTCATGAACTTATTCAACTTGACTCTCGTAAAAATCTCATTATGAATCAATTGTGGTAAGGAGGGTGAGGTAGTAAAGCCTTTAACTTGACTTTCATGACTACATACATATGACTTAACATTCATCATTAATGAAATATTATCGTAATTGCACAGCTCGCTCCAAGCAAATTTTCACACTTACTCATGTTACCATTATTTCTATCATCCATAATTTTGAATAGTGATTTTACTAATGCAGTTTCCATATTAATATCTATTCAAGTACTTAACATTTAACTCTGATTTTTCTTACCATCACTTATCAAATTAGAGAACGTCTTACGGATGTCGTTTACTTGATTGCCATAGTCCAACTATGGTCTTACTCGTATCACAATATCATAGCCCAGTTATAAATTTACATGTCGTAACGATGCCATAGCCTCGCTATGGTCTTACACAAAATCTCATATAGATACCAATGCCATATCCCAGATATAATTTTACATGGAAACACATGTCGATGCCGATGCCATATCCTAGATATAGTCTTGCACAGGATCTTATATCGATGTCGATGCCATATCCCAGATATGGTCTTACATGATTTCATACAGCCATGTCCCAGACGTGGTCTTACACGAAATCGCTATTCGATGCCGATGCCATATCCCAAATATGGCCTTATACGGAATCACGTATCATTGCCAATGCCATGTCCCAAACATGGTCTAATATGGGATCACATGTACTGCCATGGTCCAACCATGGTCTTATTCATCAATTTATTATTGAACGATCGTACTCATCTCCTACATTCTACTTAATTTAACTTCCCAGTTTAACTTCCATACTATCATAGTAGTTATGGCTTCATAATAGAGTCATAAAACAAAATATTATACATCCTCTACTTTAACAGTCGCACATGAGATTCAACTATGTGGACATACTGATTATACATCATTCAAATAGTTGTACATACACATATATCTCGTTCACTAGGTAAGTTTACTCACTATGTTCACTTAACCAAATAGGTTGAGTGTAACATCCCCAAACTCGGCCCATTCACTTCGACCGAATCTGGTTATGTCACTGAGGAAAAACGGTTGAAAAACTTTTTGACTTAGAATAAAACATGAAAATATGCTAACTTTTGAGTATAGTGTTTATTGGAAAAAGTATAAGTAAATCCTTGTTGTTATAAAATATTATAAAATGCCCAAAATAAAACTTTAGCAGATAAATAAGTCGATTAAAATAAAATCAAACTTCACATAGTATTCAATTTAAACAAACCATAATAAAGATAATAATAAAATAATTCCAAAAATAAATAGAAAGGCCTTTATTACAACCATTATTTAAGCGAAATACTTAATATTAAAACTAAAAAAAAACATCTTCATCTGCATGGGCCACCTGGCTTCCTCTTCGGACCCGGTCCAACTCATGAATCACCTGAAATGTTAGGAAAATAGTTGGGTGAGTCTACTGACTCAGTGCATAATCACAACACTTATTTCCATACGTATGGGCTTGGCCCATAACCATACAATCCACGAACTATTCATGCAATCATGCATCACAGCCCAACCTAGATCCATCCATACGCCAACCTTAGCAGACTCCCTGCTCAAGGCCATGGCTAATCCACCGATCACAACCGAGTGATCCTACATACTCTACCTCGGCAGACCTGCTGCACAAGGCTGTGGCTGAGCCACCGATCACATCGTGATCCCAACAGTAATCCATCTGCGGTGATGCACTTAGCTATCAACCGCCGAGATGGGCACCTAGCCAACATCTCCCTTGATGATGCACACAGCAACCCATCAAGCGCTAACGTAGCCCGAAGCTAACATTAGACCACGTACATCAACATGTACACTCCTTCCTTCATCGATCCAATCCACCTCCCATGTATGTATGTAAAAAATGTAACATGTCGATCATAACATAAGAGTAGGCATCACATGTTAATTACCATATCATGTATATATCATAAATAACTTAATGTCAAAGACTTACTCACCTGATATCTAATTACCCAAAATAAGCATTCACCACTTAAGCCATTATAATCGGCTACCACACATCACGCATATGTATAAGCATTAGCAAGCAAATAACCGAGAAATAGTGCGATGATTACGCACCTTATCACCTGAAGTTCTAGACCCTCAATCTCAATGCTATCGGTAAATAAAACTACGGCGATCTGCCTAAACTGCTGCTCTGACGTTGGCCCACACCCTGGTGGCCAGTCTCGAACCGCCGAGACAGCTCTTTTCTTGAACTTCGGAATAGGGGCTTTCCCTTGCCCTACTTGACTGGTGTTCGCCTCTATCAACACACTTAATCAGAACAACGGTTAATCACCCAAGCATTCGGCTAAGTAAATACTAAAAGAGATAGGCTATCAGAATAGCTTCTTACCACCACTTACCAACTGATTAACAGATAATGAAGGATCAAATCCACTGCTTAAGATTCGGCCAACCACTAAGACAACAAGGAAGGTTTCGACAAAGGTTGAGGAGAGATTCGGCTCAAGGAGTTTCGGCAACAGGGTTTGAGAAAGAAAGAGAAGGTATGAGGAGACAAGATGAAATAGTTTCGGCTCAGGACAAATGGAGAGAAACAAGTAGGAAATTCGGCTAAGTGACCTTGAAGATTCGGCCAAAGTGCACAGGTGAGGAGGAGGAACATTTCTAGTGTGGTTAGAATATGAGAAGAGAAGTGTGAAGGCTTAAGAAGAAACTACAATTTGGCAAGGGAGAAAATGAAGGAAAAAGGGGTGAAAGTTTTAGGAGCACAAGCCAAAATTCGACAACAAGGAAGCTCACACCCTTTAAATAGAGTTCAGCCACCTTTCCCAACCTTTAATGACTGAAAATACCCTCAAGAGCACCCCCTAGCCGTCCAACTCTCTTACTCTCCCTCAAATCCCTAAATTCCCTCTTAGAAACACTCCACACCAACCCTTCAAGCAATTCAAAATAAAAACCAACTCATCTCTCCTCCTAGCCACCCATTTAAACCAATTTGAACAAGTCAAAATCCTTCTTTAAGGTGCCAAACCGAAACCAACTCTTCCCTTGCTCATGACGCAAAAACAAAAGCAAAAAGTGCTTTTTGCTCGAACACCGCCCCCTTGCACCATGAGGCGTCACCTTCCCAAGGCCTAAAGTAGCGCCTCCTTGCCACTCTTCCAAAGCAATTCTTGTGTCTAAACCTCCCAAATATTTCTTTTAAAACCCCCATAGCCAAGCTCCTCCCTATTTAGCACTAAAAACTAAAAATTTTCTAAGGCATTCCACTACCTTCTAGGGTTCTCAAGACCCCTAAAACTCACCCAACCACTCACTAAAGTATGCCAACACCTGAATTATGCACTAAATGCATAACCCCTAGAACCCGGGTGTTACAATTCTACCCTCCTTAAAAATAATTTCGTCCGCGAAATTACTTAGCTGCCTAACCGTCGTACATCTTAATTTACCACACTACGCTATAGTTGCACACTCTGATCTCAAGAAACTACCATAATCTCTAGGCATAGTATCCAAGTCCACACTCAAGGGTCTAGATACTTTGCTAGCAAAAACAAGCAACCACCATAGCGAACAAAACCACAAAGAATATTCCAGACATAGGAAACTTACCCGCTGGCATATCTGTTACGTCACTATCCTCCCTCCGACGAACCGCTTATACCAAACCTGGCTGCCTTGCCTCAGTGCTACTATTCCCGTGGCCTACTACTCCCCGACCTCGACCGGAACCATTCCCTCCATGGTTCGGACCACGACCTCTTGTCGCCTGCTGACCACCTCTGCCGGGCTGCACATAACTTACCGCCCGAGTCCTATTTGGGTCCTGGGGAAAATCTTTAACCAGATGAGACTTGGACTTGCATCTGAAGCATTCTCGATCCCGATTCCAGCACTCGCCAATATGATATCTCGCCACACCGAGCACATGGACGATCCGGATTCCCAAAGAATCGGCTTAGAAATCGAAAGGAAGTCTCGACCTTGGTCTTTTTCGAAATCTCTCAAATGATTTCGACGATCTCGAACTCCTCTTATCTGGCTCCTTTCTCTATCTCTATTCGCCTCTCGGTCCTCTTGACCTCCTCGGCTATCCAAGCTTTCTCTACTAAACGGCAAAATCTCTTTCCCATTATGGAGCAATCGAACCAGCACTCATCCATGACCCATCTTGAATCGACACATCTCTCATAATCCAGTAGCCACGATGCCCCGAGCGCATCGACTCAAGCGCTTAAACTCGCTTCAGACTCGCTATCGACTTGCTACCTTGCACCAAATTGAAGAACGCCTTCCTCCGAGCATCCACATAGCTCGCTCCGACATACTTCCCTTCAAACTTGATCTTAAAGTAGCCCCATCCACTCGATCTGCAGGGCACTTTCCTTAACGATGAGCCACCACTGGTAGGCTTCATCCGTAGCAAGCTAAACAGCACCTTAAGCTTCTCCTCCGCAGTTAAATCTAAGTCGTCCATAATCCTTTCAAGCGCCTCAAGCCAAGATTCTCGCCACGTCGAGCTACCCTGACACTCCTCCGAAAACTTTAGCTCGCTCGACCTAAGTCTTTCGACTCTGACTTTCGAGTCCCATTGCCCACATTGGCTCCTCGCCACCCTCTCGAGCACCCGCAGATAGCTTGTGATATCGTGATCGTCTCCTCTCCCTCGATCCCGATGTTCAACCTCAACGGTGGTGGTGGCGGCACATCGCTCTCGACCCATGGCTGACCCTACCGATTACGACATCGCCATCTCGCTTTCTACCACGGCAAGGCTGACGGACGCCCACGACCTCTTGAACTCATATATGGCGTCACGACTTAATCTTTAGAAAGTTTTATGCATTAGAAATTTTGCTCCTTTGTTTATCCACGAGCAAATTTTATGAATAATAGTTTCGAAATAGTTCTTCGATCAATCAAAGTTTCATCTAAAGTTCTTTATTCTAATACAAACATTCACATCCTTCACTAAAGACACATACATTCATCCATGTCACTTTCTCGAGCCTTCCCAACCCAGGGGTAATTTTGTCTTTTTCCTATAGGGGTATATCGGTAATAACTCATAGTTTCCAACTTAAAGATATTTTGAAATTTACAAAATCTCAGGGGTCATCTTGAAAATTTTGTTTTTCATACAAAATGTGTTGCAAAATTTCGAAAGAGGTTATTTTAGTAATTTTGGAAATCATGGGCGCTTTCGTAAATTCTCGTAATCGAATATCACAATGTTTCACAAAATAGGATTTTTCTGATATTTGGTAAAATAGGAATATTTCAATAAAAGTCGAGAGAAATCTGAAAATTTAGAAACCAAGGGCATTTTGGTAATTTTATCAACCAAGGGTGTTTTCGTAAATTCTCACAACCTGTAGTATCTTAATATTTTGAAAACTCGAGATTTTGGTATTTTGCAAAGTAAAATCATTTTATCAAAAGTTGAGGTAATCTGTAATTTTATAATCTGAGGGCATTTGGTAATTTTGCCACTAGGGCATTTTGGTAATTTTGTAAATCGAGAAAACATCTTCCAAAATCAAATTTAGGGTTTACAAACCAAAGGTAAATTTGAAAAAATTCAAAACCAAGGATCTTTGAAACAAGAAGGCTAAATCCTTTTCGGTTTTAGTAATTGGTTTAGCCCATGAACAAGTCCTCTTGGTTAAGGTGAACCAGTAGCTACGCACTTGTAGGATTCAAGTAAAGAGGAGGTGAGTCGCTAGGACCGCTTAAATACCAAGCTCTTCATCAATACCAATCCTCGACATGCATCGTTGGTTGCCACACCTTAACCTCGTGACTTACTTCATAGGTTTGTTTAATAGCCTTAAGTCTTATGCATGTGTGAGTAAACTAATCCTGGGTCCAATGGTCCTAACATTCTATTCTCTGAGCCCAAATAATCCCATAATAATTCATATAAACAAATCACTTCAAAAGTTCAAGTACTTACCTGGTGGACTTCGTGCCGGAGGTACAGGTGCCATGCCAGAATAACCTGAAAACTTTTTATAAAAGCCCATATTTTGAAAAGCCCATTTTGAAAACTGTTTGTGGCCCAAACCCTCAAAGTCGAGTTTTGAATTGGGCTCTGATACCAATTTGTAACATCCCCAAACCCGGCCCATTCACTACTAATTTAATCTGGTTATGTCACTGCGAAAAAATGGTTGAAAAACTTTTTGACTTAGAATAAAACATGAAAATATACTAACTTTTGAGTATAGTGTTTATTGGAAAAGTATAAGTAAATCCTTGTTGTTATAAAATATTATAAAATGCCCAAAATAAAACTTTAGCATATAAATAAGTCGATTAAAATAAAATCAAACTTCACATAGTATTCAATTTAAACAAACCATAATAAAGATAATAATAAAATAATTCCAAAAATAAATAGAAAGGCCTTTATTACAACCATTATTTAAGCGAAATACTTAATATTAAAACTAAAAAAAAAACATCTTCATCTGCATGGGCCACCTGGCTTCCTCTCCGGACCCGATCCAACTCATGAATCACCTGAAATGTTAGGAAAATAATTGGGTAAGTCTACTGACTCAGTGCATAATCACAACACTTATTTCCATACGTATGGGCTTGGCCCATAACCATACAATCCACGAACCATTCATGCAATCATGCATCACCGCCCAACCTAGATCCATCCATACGCCAACCTTAGCAGACTCCCTGCTCAAGGCCGTGGCTAATCCACCGATCACAACCAAGTGATCCCACATACTCTACCTCGGCAGACCTGCTGCACAATGCCGTGGCTGAGCCACCGATCACATCGTGATCCCAACAGTAATCCATCTGCGGTGATGCACTTAGCTATCAACCGCCGAGATGGGCACCTAGCCAACATCTCCCTTGATGATGAACACAGCAACCCATCAAGAGCTAACGTAGCCCGAAGCTAACATTAGACCATGTACATCAACATGTACACTCCTTCCTTCATCGATCCAATCCACCTCCCATGTATGTATGTAAAAAAAATGTAACATGTCAGATCATAACATAAGAGTAGGCATCACATGTTAATTACCATATCATGTATATATCATAAATAACTTAATGTCAAAGACTTACTCACCTGATATCCAATTACCCAAAATAAGCATTCACCACTTAAGCCATTATAATCGGCTACCACACATCACGCATATGTATAAGCATTAGCAAGCAAATAACCGAGAAATAGTGCGATGATTACGCACCTTATCACCTGAAGTTCTAGACCCTCAATCTCAATGCTATCGCTAAATGAAACTACGATGATCTACCTAAATCTGCTGCCTCGTGTACCGCCCACACCCGGTGGCTGGGTCTCGAATCACCGAGATGCTCTTTTCTTGAACTTCAGAATAGGGGCTTTCCCTTGCCCTACTTCATTGGTGTTCGCCTCCATCAACACACTTAATCAGAACAACGGTTAATCACCCAAGCATTCGGCTAAGTAAATACTAAAAGAGATAGGCTATCAGAATAGCTTCTTACCACCACTTACCAACTGATTCACAGAGAACGAAGGATCAAATCCACTGCTTAAGATTCGGCCAACCACTAAGACAACAAGGAACGTTTCGACAAAGGTTAAGGAGAGTTTTGACTCAAGGAGTTTTGGCAATAGGGTTTGAGAAAGAAAGAGAAGGTATGAGGAGACAAGATGAAATGGTTTCGACTGAGGACAAATGGAGAGAAACAAGTAGAAAATTTGGCTAAGTGACCTTGAAGATTCGGCCAAAGTGCACAGGTGAGGAGGAGGAACGTTTCTAGTGTGGTTAGAATATGAGAAGAGAAGTGTGAAGACTTAAGAAGAAACTACAATTCGGAAAGGGAGAAAATGAAGGAAAAAGGGGTGAAAGTTTTAGGAGCACAAGCCAAAATTCGGCAACAAGGAAGCTCACACCCTTTAAATAGAGTTCAGCCACCTTCCCCAACCCTTAATGACCGAAAATACCCTCAAGAGCACCCCCTAGCCGTCCAACTCTCTTACTCTCCCTCAAATCCCTAAATTCCCTCCTAGAAACACTCCACACCAACCCTTCAAGCAATTCAAAATAAAAACCAACTCATCTCTCCTCCTAGCCACCCATTTAAACCAATTTGAACAAGTCAAAATCCTTCTTTTAAGGTGCCAAAACCGAAACCAACTCTTCCCCCTTGCTTATGACGTAAAAACAAAAGCAAAAAGTTGCCTTTGCAGCTCGAACACTGGCCCCCCTTGCACCATGAGGCGTCACCTTCCCAAGGCGTAAAGTAGCGCCTCCTTGCCACTCTTCCAAAGCAATTCTTGTTTCTAAACCTCCCCAAATATTTCTTTTAAAACCCCCATAGCCAAGCTCCCCCCTATTTAGCACTAAAAACTAAAAATTTTCTAAGGCATTCCACTACCTTCTAGGGTTCTCAAGACCCCTAAAACTCACCCAACCACTCACCAAGTATGCTAACACCGAGTTATGCACTAAATGCATACATTGAGTATACATCACTGTATGCACATCGAACCAACATGGATAAGCTTATCACCTTATAAATTTCATTTCATTCTTCAACCTAGGATGATCTTATTTCATACTTTATCACACACATGCCATGAATTTCTATTCACACCTTTCTAAATTTCATCACATCATAAGTTCATTTCAATTATCTCATTACCATTTTCACCGTTATCGAAAATAGCTCAGTTGGGGACCATCATTGTCTTAACAAAACAATCTCATTAAAGTCGGGAGATATCACACTATCATGTGGAGTAATATGGCATGTATTGCTAAACTCTCATATTCTAGGTTAGTCCGAGAATCGACTAAACCATAGCTCTAATACCACTAAATGTAACACCCCGAAATAATAATAACTACTCGGTGGTTTCGCACACAGCCCACCATTCAATAATTAATAAGATGGTATCACATATAGCCCACCATTAATACTAAGCGCGATGGTATAGCCCATCGATAAAAAATAACAAGGTGGTAATCCACACAGCCTATCACTAAAAAATAATAAGCTGGTATCGCACATAGCACACCATCATTACACATTCACAGATATTTATTCACATACATTTTCCTATTTTGAATGTTGATCTAGGAATATCCTCACACACTATCATTCTTAAACAAATTTCTACAATAATCATTCACATTCATGTAATGCATTAATAATATATCATATGCAATCAGGGTGCATTGTTTACACATAACTCACCATGGTTTCCTCATATAACGAGTTCACCTCAAATGAGTTTTGGGCACATACTTATACCTCTCATGGTATGACCACATACTTTCTCATTTTCAACATACATGTTGAATCATTCAAATTGCTAAAGAATACTCTTAAGTCTCGTACACATAGTATCATATCAACATTACACTCGATAGGGTCTTACACGAAATATCATACCGATGCCATGTCCCTGACATGGTCTTATACAAAATCTCACACCGAGGCCATATTCCAAATATGGTCTTACAGGGGACCTTAATTATCATAGTATCATGATATTTACATTCCCTCTATTCTTAGATTCAATTGAAGACTTTTATTTCTTGACATCTCATCAAAACATATTTAATATATTCACAGAATCAATATACAATTCATACAACATCGAGATATTAAATACTTCACTTATAGTTGCATTATTAGCATACGAACTTACCTCGATACCGAAAAGAGTAGAAAGGGACCTATTTGTCCATATTTTTCTTCTCCCGATCCAGGTCCGAATCTCATTTTCTTTGATCTAGAATAATAAAATTTACTCATTCAATCATTTTATAATCATAATACATCATAATCTCTACTTAGGCAAAAATGACCATTTTGTCTTTATGCTATGGCAAAATTACGATTTTGCCCTTAGGCTCGTAAATAATTTTTCATCATATTTTCTCATTAAACAAGTCTAGCTGAACATTTATTTCTCTTACAAATACTCATAATTCCAACTATTTTATGTATTTATTACACAAGTTTAACTTTTACAACTTAGTCCCATTTAGGTGTTTTCATGGTAACACCTTTCACAAAAGTTGTTCCTTGACTCACTAACATACATTTTCTTCTATAAAAACTTAGAAAAAAACATAAACTCTCTCATGGCAAGTCCCTATACTTTCAACCATATTGCAAATTAGTCCCCTCATTGGCTATCATAACCTTTGGGGGTTTCAAAAGTACAAAAATTATCAACTAAAACCACCAAAATCACTTACTTGTGTGAGGATAAGTTGCTGAAATTTCAAAGCTTTCAAAACCCCTATTTTGCTTGCTATTTTTGGTGAAGGAAGATGAGTAAAAATATGGATATAATCTTTTCTTTATTTTATTATAAAAATAAAATTTTATCACCAATTTCACCTAACAATATGACAAAGTCAATTCTTTGTCCCCTATGGCCGGCCACCTCTTAAAATAATGCCTTATTGCATATTAGAGACCTCCCATTAATATTCATTATCTATTTGGCACCTATAGAAAATAAAATAGAACTTTTGCACTTTATGCGATTTAGTCCTTTTTCGCGATTAAGTATGAAATCGCTAAAATTAAAACACCAAAATTTCCATGCTCCTTTATTGTAACACCCCAAACCAGGTCTATGCGTCAAGACGAGATATGGTTTGTCACACAAACCGAACATTCTTTTAGTCTATCTAATGATTTAGGTGAATCGGTAATTACAAAAATCCTTTTAAAAATATAAAGTTTAATAAAAACCAAGAGAAATAATTTAAGTTCGATGAATTTGAGAAACATTAGTTGAAAATCTCATCATTTAATATTTAATTGTCAAAACCTTAAAGTAATTTTTTATAAGAGTTCAAAGTATTTGAAATTAAAAATAGATGAAGAATTCATATGTTTGAAACCCAAAGTATTTTAAGAAAACATTATAGGATAAACATAAGCCCATATTAATTATCCAAAACATAATTTAAATCCATCCACACATAAAATCCATAAAACATTAATAGAGGCCTTATTACATCATACCCAAAATAGCAAATTAAAGAAAGTACTTATTAAAAGTTCAAAGTTTATTTAACCCATGTTTGCAGTATGGCCTCCACGAAGTCACCCTCAACCCAAGTCCACGTCAATTTCCATTACCTGAGATGGAAAATTTAAGGGAGTGAGTTACTCAGAACTCAGTGTATAACTCACTTACTATATCCACTGGGCCAGATCATCAAATCATAATTTTGGGCTTGAGTCCATAAACAGATTTAGCAATGTAATAACTGTAATGTATGCAAAATGAAATTTCCCACCCAAACCTAATTTCCATCCGCTACACACCACCCGTACCAACCATCACACCTGTGGGGATCAAGTCAACCCACCCCGCCAACACACCAAACATAGGCAATAAGCCATTTTTATATTTGTGGCAGAGCCACCGAACTAGATTGTGACAAAGTCACCGAACTAGAGGCATTGAGCCATTAAAATATTTGTGGCAGAGCCACCGAACTAGAGGCAATAAGCCATTTAATTATTTTATGGCAGAGCCACCGAACTAGAGGCAATAAGCCATTTAATTATTTTGTGGCAGAGCCACCGAACTAGATTTTGGCAACAGGCCTTTCTTCTCTTCATCATTAATCCCAACCCATGCAACATGTATGCAAAATAGTCTATATACATATGATGATTTTAGCAAAAAGGCCCAATTTACATGTGAGTCAATATTTCAGGTTTTTATTAAGGCCCATAATACAAAATATCATTTAGCCCATTTAACAATCTAGCAACTTTGGCCCATTTAACAATCTAGTAGAGTTTTCGGCCCATTTATCGATCTAGCAGAGATTTCGGCCCATTTTACGATCTAGCATATTTTTTGGCCCATTTAACAATCTAGCATACTTTTCGGCCCATTTAACAATCTAGCAGAGTTTTCGACCCATTTATCGGTCTAGTAGAGTTTTCGGCCATTTATCGATCTAGCAGAGGTTTCGGCCCATTTTATGATCTAGCATACTTTTCGGCCCATTTAACAATCTAGCATACTTTTCGGCCCATTTAACAATCTAGCAGAGTTTTGATTTACCAACTAACTCATTAAGGGCATTTTCGTAAATTTCACAACTTTAACCGTTTTCATAAATTTTCACAAAAATACCAATTATTACGTATTTTACCGATTTTATCATCTTTACGATTTTTCCCAATAATTACAAGATAACATCTAACCCGAGATAAGTGTGAAATTACACACCTTGATATTGTGAGTACTAGACCTTCCCGTCGTTAATACCTAAACGTAATATGAACCATTAGAACAATATCATTTATTAAAATACACTATTGGTAAATGATCTAAATCTTTACCCTTTGGATTTCAAACCACTTCTATTTTTGGTTTCTTCTCGATTGTTGGTTCGTTGCTGATGAGAATCCACGAATGAACAAAGGTTCGGAGTACGAATAACCTCAAACAATTGATTCTCCTCGGTTGAAGGTCGCAACCGGTGGAAAATCTGGATTTTCAAATAGCCCTTCGCTTGTATTTAGGGGATTAGCGAAACCGCCTCTTTCAAGACTATGGATGCCCTTTTCGCTCTATCTTGAATCTCTCTAATGACATAGGATCATTAGTCCGACTTATAAATATTGAAATATGGCTAACAATTTTTTTTAAAAGATTTGAGATTGGCTTACCACGATTATCTTCGTTCTTGGAAGAAACGATCGAGTGATTACATCCCTATAATGAAATCGATTAAGTAACTAACCATACTAATATAATGAATAAAGTGAGAATCCTTAAATAATCTCCTTACCTTAACTCTTACGATCGATTCCAACGATCCACAATACTCAAGAACACGTTGAGTTTCTGTCTTCCAAAACTCTCACTAATGTCCACGGTTGAAAAGAATTGCATGAGAAAATTATGTATGACTAAAGGAAATCGATTGTGATCAAACAAGAAAATGAAAGAAATTTTGGCACAAGAGCATATTATCATTCGGCCATGAGTGAAAGTATTGAAGAGATTTTAATGAAGAAGAAAATAAAAGAATGAGAAAATGGAAATGATATGATTCGATTTCAAGAGAGAAAGAGAGAAAGAAAAGAGAAGAAAAGAGAATTTAGTTTAAAAGAAAAGTTTATTCGGCATTGGGGAGGAAAAATGAGAAAAAGAAAAGAAAGAAAAATCCTTGCTTGCATAAGTGCTTTCGGTCACAATGAGAAGAAAAGATTTAGAGAGAAAAAGAGTTACTAAACCAAAGTGGTCAAAAGAAAATGACAAAAGAATGAGTTGCTTACTCAAGGTTGTTGGAAATTTTCGGCTAGAGAGAAAATGGATGGAGAGGAAATATGTTTTGCTAAAAAAATGAACAAATGAATGTGTTTCACCAACACCAAAGCCTACCAAAGCAATCAACAAAACCGGCCATCCCCCCTAGCCTCTATGCCGTCCAAATACAAGGTCAAAAGGCCATTAGGAAGTTTCCAAAACATCTCCCTATTCTTAAGCCTTATCCTCCTCCTTTTTCCTTAAGTTGGAGAGACAAAATCCCCCAATTCAAGCCATTCTATCCCCTATCTTTAGCTTTCCATAATCCTTAATCTTCTTACCAAAAAAAAAAAACAATCCAACTCATCCTAATCTTATCCATAGCCGACACATGCTATGCTAAAGCAAAAAAATAAAATTCCTTAAATGCATGCTAGGTGATTCAACTCCTTCCTCATGTCCAACTTATGGCGCCTTCACCACTTTGCCAATTACTCATCTTATGCCATCTTTTAGTACTTAATTAACTTAAGTTTCAAGGTCACTTAATTTCTTTACACTAAAGTACACTTTACTAATATTTATTTTAACTCCAATTAAACCCGAGCTAACACTTAGCAACATAATGATACTCGAATATTTAGGATGTTACATTTATAATCATGCTATAACCCATAAATAAAATTCAAATAATTTTCTCTGACCCGGATTAGTGGTCACGAGACAACTGTTTTGACTAGCCCCTAAATTAGGCTGTTACTGGAGGCAACCCTAGTAATTCTTCTTGGAATACATCTGGGTACTCATATACTAACGATATTGATTGAATCTTTAGCTCAGTTTCTTTAGCATTCATCAAAAAATCAAGATATGCCTCATACCCTTTTCTTACATACTTCTGAGCCGACATGTGAGAGATCACTACCGGCAACCTATCTTGTTCATCTGATTCAACAATAAGAGTGTCCCCATTTTCACATCTCAATTCAATATATTTCTTTCCACAATTTACTGTCACACCATGAATGGTTAACCAGTCCATACCAAGATTTATACCGGCTTCATCAAATGGCAATAGCATGAGATTTACCTTAAAACAATGACCTCTAATCATCAATGGGCAATCTTTACATACCTTATCAACTAACACACTTTTGCCTAAAGGATTAGACACCTTTATCACAAATTCTGTAGACTCTACGGGCATATTCATTCTAGATACTAATTTCATGCAAATGTATGAATGGGTAGATCCTAGATCTATTAAAGTAATAACTTTAGTATCATGGAGAGAAAATGTACCGTAATCACATCAGGAGATGATGCCTCTTCGCGAGCGTGAATGGCATAGGTCCTCACAGGCACTCTACCCTTAGTTCTCACAACCTGCTCTCTGGCCATATTCTTACTACTTGTTCCACTTCCCAGGTTTCTCTGTTGTCTTCCTTTAGTAGTGCCTCCCGGTCTTGCATCTTGAGGCTTCTCTTTATCATCCACCTCAGGGCAATTTATAATAAAATAATCTAAAGACCCACACCTGAAATAGGCCTTTTCATTTGCTCGACATTCGCTGGTATGATGCATGCCACACTGTGGGCACTCTGGTCTACTCAGTCGAGCGTTGCTAGCAACTGATGTGGTCTGGGCTTTGGACCTTGAGTGATGCTTGCTCTTACTTTTGTTTGAAAACCCGGCTGAAGTAGCTGATCGGGTAGGAAAATCCTCGACTTCTTGGATGAGGACTGAAATGACTTACTCAGTTGTCTCTTTCTTGAGTCACAAGACTCCATCTCAACTTTTCTTTTCTCTTTCACTAATTCCTCGGCCTTACAAGATCGATCCACTGACATAACAAATTTCTTTAACTCGAGGACACCAACAAACAACTTAGTGTCTTCATTTAGTCCATCCTCAAACCTCTTATACATGATGGCTTCAAAGGACACACATTCCCGAATGTACTTACTGAGTCTCACAAACTCGCGCTTGTACTCAATCACCGTCATCTTGCCTTATTTCAATTCAAGGAATTCCTTTCTCTTCCGATCAATGAATCTTTGGCTTATGTATTTCTTTCGGAATTCTTCTTGGAAAAACTCCTATGTAATTCTTTCCCTTGGTACAACCGACACAAGGGTATTCTACCATTGTAAGTGGAATCCCTCAGAAGGGAGACTACACATTTCATGCACTCTTCAGGTGTGCACGATAACTCGTCAAATACCCTAATGGTATTTTCAAGCCAAAATTTGGCCCTTTCTGGATCATCATCTTTACCAGCTCAGAAGTCCTCGGCTCCTTATTTTTGGATTCTATCAATCGGAGGTTTTTCTCTTGTTACTACTTCTACCACTTAGGGAGCTACAGGTGTAGGTTGAGGAATAGGCGGGGGTGGAGGAGGTTGAGCATTAGGATTTTCTTGAATGTACTCGGTGTACCAATCGCTCATCATACAAAGAAAGGCTTCGCAGGCCTCTTCTCCTTGACCCAAAGTCTCAGGTATACTCTCTACTGGTGCGGTCCGTTGCGCGAGAGTCGGTGCATTACTTGCAACATCATCGACTATAGCTCAGTCAGGATCAGAATCCATTGACTAGATAAAAACACAATTTAAATTGTCAAGAGTCATCACACTATCATTATACAAGTACTCTTACGTATGGCATGTATAAATAGACTCATACGTACGCTACGTTAGTCCGAGAATCGACTAAATCGTGGCTTTGATACCACTAAATGTAAAACCCCTTACCCATGTCCGACGTCGGGACCGAATACGAGGCATTACCATGCTTAACCTTTCTTGAACATGTAATATCGGGCTATAAAATTTTGTTCCAACTTAAAAATTTTCTTTCTTAATCATAACATACATATTATGGGCCTACGAGGCCTTAGACATACATCTAGAAGGTTTTGGAGTTTAACCCAAAACTTTTACACTCTTTGAAAATTTTTGCCTAAATAGGGGCCACATGCCTGTGTGATTCAGGACATGCCCGTGTAGGTAGTCCGTGTGGTCACACCTGCCCATGTCCCTAACCCGTGTAGAATTTATTTTTATTTTGAACCTACAGGGGTTTTCACACTGCTGAAACACGTCCGTGTTAATGGCCCGTGTCCTTCACACGGCCTCGACACGTCCGTGTCCTCACCCGTGTGTGAAAACTAGGGGTATTCTATTTATGACGTCAGGACCCCTTAAATAGCACATGGCCTAGGCACACGCCCGTATGCCTACTCGTGTGACGATTTGAATTCTTGTAACCAAAATGCAGGGGACACATGGCCTATCAACACACCCATGGGGGTTGATCGTGTGTCACAAACGGCCTAGACACACGTCCGTGTGTCTACCCGTGTGGACACTTAGAGGCTATTTTCCAAGCCTTTTTGCCACCCTGAAACATAAACTCATTCAATTCATCACAAGTATCACATAACAAGGCGATATTAAACTACTAATAATCCTTAAATTATCATTCATTCCACCCATATTTTACTCAATTACTTCCATGAACATTCATTTCATCAAACTCATCAACTTTATAACATAAACTTGACAATATTGGCCAATTCACCATGGCTATTTACAAAATGAGTGTAGAACATTAATAGCCAGCCCATTGGCCTTCAAATATGACATGACACAAAATGATCAAGTTCCTATACATGCCATACTCAAGATGAATTAGCTTTACTATACCAAAAGAATGGCTGATGGTGTGATCCAAGCTCGATGTTTTATAATCCCCAAGCTAACTTGGCAAGACAACAAGGAAAAGGGAAAAGAGAGGGGTAAGCATATAGCTTAGTAATTTTGCATAAAATTCTAAAACAACATAATTGCTTACATTAAATTCATCCATCTATTGAAACAATAACAACATAAGTCTCAAAATCTTAAGCATACTCATCTATGCTTACTCATACTTATTCTTACCCTTCTTATGCCACATTATGTGTTTGTAACATATATTTTATCATGGTACCTGCATCACTTATCACATAACTTAGCATATATACTATCAAGAACATAAACTCAAATCTTCTTCATTCATAACATGAATGAAACTCAAGGTCATCCATAAATAGTTTTGGCCCTATACCATTTTACACACATGGCTCTTTTGCCCATGAATTAATCAGATTATTGTGATATTCAAACTCGTCATGCATAAATCTCGATGGCCATGCCATATCCCAGATATGGTCTTACATGGGATCACCCCTTGATGCCGATGCCATATCCTAGATATGGTCTTACATAGGATCTTATAGCTCGATGTCGATGCCATGTCCTAGACATGGTCTTATACAAGATTATACATAGATGTCAATCCAATTTCCCAGACATGGTCTTATACGAAATCATCCTTTGGTACCGAGACCATATCCCTGACATGGTCTTACACGGGATCTCCTTTATTCAATGCTATAACATGACTATCCTCATTATTCCAAATCTTTATCCGGAATTTCACTTAGCTTATTTTCACCATTTCCTCATCGAGGCTTTATCACTCGATTTTCATAGCAATAACATACATTATCATAATATTAAGTTGTTTCAAATAATGAACATTATGAAACTTTAACTTCATACAAACTTACCTCGATTCTCAAAATGTGTATCGATGCTCGATTTAGTCCTCGATTTTATTTTTGCCTCGATTTCGATCCAGGCTTCGTGTTTCTTGATGTATAATAATAATTTCACTTGTTAAATAAGCGCATTGACTAAATTTACTCATAACTCATATTTTGGAAAAATTTTAATTTTGCCCCTAAACTTTTACATAATTACACTTTTACCCCTAGGCTTGTAAAATAATTTTTATTCAACTTTCTTGCTTTTCAAGCCTAGTCAAACCATATTCTCAACAATAACAACATCCAGTTTTCACTATTTCCATCATGTATTACCATATCTACAACTTTTACAATTTTGTCCTTTTATGCATTTTTCATGAAAATCACTTATAAAAAGATGTTTATCATACAAGTAACTTTCATATCCTTCCATAAAACATTAAAATACATGCATTTCATACATGGGTAAATTTTTTAAAATAAACCCTAGCTCAAAATATAGCTAGAAATAGCTAAACCGAGCTATAAGGGTCTCAAAAATACGAAAAACATTAAAAACGGGGCTAGGATGCACTTACTATTAAGCTTAGAAGTTGAAGAAACCCTAGCTATGCCTTCCTTGTGATTTTTGGCCAAGGGGAAGAAGATGGACACGATTTTTTGACTTATTTACCCTTTTTATTCTTTTATTAACCAAATGACAAAAATGCCCTTAATGATCCTTTCTTGAGATTTTTCCTTCCCATGTCTATTTTTGTCCATCATCAAATATATTGGTCTAATTTCTAAATAAGGACCTCTAGTAATTTTTATAATTCTATTTAATACTTGAATCTTGTAGAATCTCATATTTTCTACTCTTTACAATTTAATCACTAATTAATAAAATTTATTCATGAAATTTTTACACAATCATGAAATCACCTCATAAGCCTCATAAAAATCATAAAACTCATGTTTCTATTTCAGATTTGTGGTCGTGCACCACTATTCTGACTAGGCCCTAAGTCAGGCTATTACATTGGTTATGGTTGATTGGTTGTATGTATATGCTTGGATTAGTATTATTTTTTGTGGTGTAGGTATATGCATAAAAGAGTGACATTAAGGGCTTGGAAAATAGCCTTAATTTTTTCCACATGGGTAGGCACACAGGCGTTTATCTAGTCCATGTGTGACACACGGCTTACCCCATGGGCATGTGTTCTGGCCATGTGTCCCTTGCACCTTAATTGTTGCAAAATAGAATGCTCAGTAATGAGCATAAGGGTAGAGACACGGGCGTGTGTCTCATCCATGTAGACGGCACGGCCTCGAACACAGGTGTGTGCCCTAGGCATATGAAGTTTGCACCTATTTTATGAAAAATTATGAAAATTTAATTGACCACACGGCTAAGCACACGAGCATGTGACTTGGCCGTGTGACTTCAATTTGATAATGATGTCATAAATAAAGGCTCCCTAATTTGAACATGGCTTAAAGCACGGGCGTGTCTTAGGGTCACACAGGCGTGTCCCAAACCCACGCTGGCGTGTGACCCCTTTTACATGAAAATTTTTCTAGGTTTCCTAAAAGTTTCCAAAGTTCTCAGTTTAGTCTCGAACCGCTTCCGATGCATGTTTTGGGCCTTGTAGGCTCGTTTTAGGGACGATATGAATGTTTTTGAAAAGTTTTAAATTTGAGTGGAAATTCATGTCTCGATTTTGAATGTTTACTTATGAATAAGTCCAAGAATGCCTCGTACCTATCCCAAGATCGGATACGAGTAAGGGGTGTTACATTTTTCTTCATAGTAATCAGTAGGTTTAAATGTTATGGTTATTTAAAGTTCCAAAGTATTAATTTGGGCTATGGATTTGTAGATTATTCTTTCTTTTCATCAATTCCATCATTGACTTCTTTAAGATTTACTAAGCAATTATTAACCCTTACCTCTTTTGTGATTATTTGATAATTCATTTAATCATAAGGTTGGGAGTCATGTTTTGATGATCGAAGAAACTAAACTTTATTGTGGTTAATTCATTGACATGTTAATTTATTAACTTTAAGGTGAGAGACTATATTGTAAAAATTGGATTAAATCAAATAAACTTAAAAACCTAAAATTGATGATTCTAGGGAAACATTTAGATTGATAAGACTTAAAGGAGATCCTATTGTGAACAAGTTTGATTTTCTTGATATAGTCTAGTGAGGTCGAGCTAAAATTGGAGAAAATTGTCTAATTGGGTAATATTTTGGCCGAGAGCTAGAATTGGACCAATTAGGAGTTTAAGCAATTTAGTACTTTAATTCGAGAGCTAATTATCAACATGGATATTCATCGAATACTCTATTTTATCTGGTTAATACTTCTTTTATTTTGATGTTTATTAAATTTAATCCTTTTAGATGTAATTTAGCTTAATTCACCTCATCTCATGGATTGTCATAATATACTACTTAAACATTAGCTAGCTAGACTTCCTAATTGCATGCCCAATCATTGTCTCTTCACTATCTCACCCGATCTCCTTTGGGTTCGATTTTTAGAATGCTCTAAGTTCTCTATTGTACACTTACAAATATTATAACTGACATGTCACACTTGCAGTTAAAGCTACTTTTAAATCTTTATATTTTGTGCTACTTTTTTGTGGGGCTTACGTACGTTGTGGCGTGTTCACTGGCTAAGATTAAAGCACTTTATATCCACTACCTTTCTAAAGAGAGCTGCCATTCTTTTTGTTACTGTGTCTTTATGGCTATTTGGAAGCCAATTTTTAGTCACAATGGCAAATATTGTAGCATAAGTGGTAGATAAAGAAGAAGAATGAAGCGTAGTTATTACAAGTCAGGAAGAATATAGGTTTTTCATAAGTGTGGCG
The DNA here is from genome assembly GCA_025506655.1 of Gossypium rotundifolium. Classification (NCBI taxonomy): domain Eukaryota; kingdom Viridiplantae; phylum Streptophyta; class Magnoliopsida; order Malvales; family Malvaceae; genus Gossypium; species Gossypium rotundifolium. Next base: position 147,234,413 of record CP106722.1, read on the forward strand.
GCATTTTGATTGATTAATTCCTCAATTTCTAACTGGTTGGGTGTATGACAATGCAAATCTTTTTGAATCTCCTTTGGGCTAAAGTTCAGATCCTTCCCTCAAATAAACACTTTATGGAAGAATGGATGGCCTTAAACAGTGATCCTTCTATTTAGGTTGGCATAAAACTCATATAGAACCTACTTCACATAAGGCTTTGCATAGTAGACTAAACCAAACAGGTCTGCACTGTGAAGGACTTGATCAATTCTGTGATCAACAAAATATCATATATTAATATTCTATTCATTTATAAACTCCTTCAAGATCAATTTGGCATAATGTTTGGAGCAAATAGGGTCCCAAAACACTTTTTGTTCTTCAACCTTTATTGTTTCTTTTTGTCTTCTAACTGCTTTTATAGATCAGCTAATATCTAGTTACACCTAGCTCTTTCTTTCTTTTTTTCCTTTTTACAACACTGGAGGGAATATAAGGGGTTCTTGGTGTGAGCTTTCATAATGTTGTCGAGAGGCATATTGTTAAAAGTGATTGAGTCTGAACTTGTTTCAATAGGGGACTTTGAGGAACTATCGACAGTAAACTTCCTCTTTTTGTTTGATTTTGTCACTATGGGTTCCTTTACCTTTTCCCTTTTGCAGAGAGCCAAAGCTTGGAATTTCTTTGCTGCTATGGACATGAATGAAAACCTTCTTGAAGAAGTAGAGCCAACAAAAATGGGCACTACCCCAATAATTTCAACCTCATCAGACAAGGTTTTCTCAAATAATATTTCAGTTCCTTCTTGTTATTGTTCTTCTTTCTCTTCTTTTGGTTCTGGTTATTGAATTTTGGTGGTGAAGTTACCAAATTTTAAAGGGCTTGTAGTGGTTGAGTCTGGATCAACAATTGGATTGGCAACCAGATTGGGGTTAGTTTTTGGTATCTCTCCTTTAGTGGTTAGGACTTGAATCAAATCATCAATTTTTCCTTTGTGATTAGTTTAGGGATTTAGTGATGAAGGTGAAGTTGTGTAGTTTTTGGTTTGGTGGACACGATATTGATTGGAGCAAAGGTAGTGAGATTAGTGAGATTGGTTTTAGATATTGAGGTGAGGGGGTTACCTAGATAAGGTCTTGGGTAGTGGGCATTTATTGTTCTTTATTAGTAGCAGCTTAACCTTGGCTACTTTTTTTCTTGTGCTTGTTGTTTTGGAGATTTTTTTGTTATTCTTTTGCAGTGGTGATCTTATTTCTTTTCATGGATGGAATAGGAGGAGAACTTTTTTAGGTTTTAAGTAGAGAGGCTTCTGGGATGCATAGTTAAATGCAACAATTTTTGAAGGATTTGAGAGAAATGCAAGTAAAGAATCAAGGTTGATTTGTAGGTAATTTAAAGAGGGAAAGAAGTAATCACATCCCATTTAATGCGCGCCCCTTATCAAGATCTACAAGAGAGAAAATTAATTAGATTTTCTCACAAAAAAATCACTTATTGTTCCAAAAAAATATAAATAATTCCTTCCAATATTTTCTTTACAGCCTAGGCAATAAAACAACTAAAATGACATCAATGATAGTTATTTGGATGCCTTCTTTAATTGTTACCTGTTTTCAAGCTCGTGAAATATCAATAGACCTTCCCAAGCTCTAAAACTTGTTTGTATCTAAAGCCTTTGTGAATAAATCTGTCAACTGGTTTTGGGTGGACACATACTTTAATTCAAGTTTCCTATTCTCTACTTGTTCACGAATAAAATTACGCCTAATTTCAATGTGTCTGGTTTTGGAATGGTGCACTGGATTGTTCAAAATGTTCATGGTACTAGTATTGTGACAATAAGTTGTAGCTATTGGTAAGGTAATGCCAAATTCTTCTAAAATTTGTCTCAACCATAACCATTGAGCAAAATAACTCCCTTTTGTAATGTGTTCCGCTTCAACAGTAAAATGGGATATAGAACTTTGTTTATTGATTTCCACCTAGGTAAAAACATCCTCCTAAATTTATTTTACTATCATCCGTGTTCCTAGCCCATTTAGCATCATTGTATCCAACTAAGCACACGAGACTATCTTTAGAAAACTAAATGCCAAGTTTGGGGGTTCCATGAACATACATAATGATTCTTTGAACTACCTTGGCATGTGATTCTTTTGGTTTGACATGGTATCTTGCTCAAACACCGCACTAAAGTTCAAACTGAATGAGTTGAAATAAGATTGATTGTCTATAACCATGTTATCGTTTATAGTAAAAATATCACACCAAAAATATAAGAAATTAAATCGGCGTTGTCTGCAAGTATACAAGTCAAATTGTAATATAATATTTTTGTACAACGAAACACCGAAAGTATTCTGGGAGTCGTAACCAAGGGAGGATGAAATAAATCTATTGAAAATCTCTTTACAATAACGAGTTTAAGTACTAGTAGTTAAATCCTTTATTACAACATACCATTAAAGAGATTAATAAAAAAATTAAATAAGTAAAATACGTAAACAATGAAATAGACAAACAACGAAATTAATAAAACCAATCACGAAGATTAACTCATTTCAGTGGTTGTAATTAACTTCAAATTAGGGTTTTAGGGTAGATTAGCTATCAATTAACCAATTATTACCTCTCGGCCTCTAACTGATTAATCAATTCGTTGATACTCGCTTATCTTCTGACCTCACTTTCTCAACTAGGATAAAATATGATTTACTCGACCAAACTTATCGCCCGATCTTGTTTAACAAATTATTACTTCCTTTGGTTGTCAAGACTAGAGTTTATGAACGCATAATCTATACCAGCTAATCTTATCGACGAATCTTAAATCATTTGTTAACCACGTCCCCATCCACTTGTTAATCTTCTATAAGGGATTTAACCACTCATGTTATTCATAATCTTAATCTCAATTGAATAAAACAAGTAAAGAACATGATTGAATCGAAAGAGAAAAGAGATTAGAATAATCTTGATTCGATGTCGAGTAGAGCAGAGCGCGGAGTAATGAATCTCTCGATTGGAATAATCAATTATAATCACTTGCGAAAGGGAAATAATTGAAATATTTTGATTAAATAAAAAACCTCTTGAATTGAAACCGATTCCAAGAGAGAAGAACAAAGAGTTTATGAAAATCGAAAGAATACTTAGTTTAATCCTACTCCTAATCTACGAAGGTATTTTGAAGGTGTCTAGGACAACTTAGTTACATCAAACACATAAGGTCTAATTTATAGGAGTGTTGGCGGTTTGAAATAGGTCTTCGTCACGTTCTAGGTTTTTGTAAAAAGTTAATTGTATGGACAAAAAAAGCCCAGAATAATTGGTCTGCACGTCGGCCTCATGTCGCGCCATACATCACCTATGGCACAACACGGTAACAAATTTATGCCTTCTTGGTTTTGTGACATGCTTTAGCGGCTCGAGAAGCTTGTGCATCACCCGCCCTTTGCTCCTACAACAATTGGGCCTATAAATCATCACCCTACACACTTAATTACAAAAATTAGCACTATCTAAGGCCCGTGTTGGCCTACTAGGTCATAACACTCACAAAATGTGTTAAAAACACTGATTTTTACTAACTTTTAATCCTAACTACTAAATACCAAAAACGTAGTGTAATAGGCCCAATTTGCCCAGGCCCGTACAAATAAAAATAAAAAAAAATGTCCAGTCTTTTTTTTTACAGTCCATTTACAGCCCAAAACAGATTAACCTAAACCCAATTACACCCTCAAGCCCAAAACGTTAAAACAAACAGCCCAAACTAAAATAGGCCCGAGTGGCCCAAGTGACTAAGCAAGTCAGAGACCTAGGTTTTTTGGAACCCTAGGCGCCGTATGTGCCCAACACAGACCCTATCGCGTCGCAGTCAGTGCGCATCACGCCGTTGTTGCCACCGTAATTTTTGTCGTTCACCTGCAAAACAAGGAAAGAACGCAAAAAGTAGCAGCAAAATAGGATTTTGGTATTTATGATTTTGATTCATTTTGGGCTATAAAGACCCTATTGTAATATGTAAACAGACACGCATATAAACACAAAAACAGAGAATAAAAAGAACATATTTCAAGTGGAAGAAAAAAGGTGGCTTTCGATTTTTCTTTTCTTTTTTTTGTTTCATTTTCTGCTTTTAATCAAAATAACAAAGGGAGGGGATACTTACCTCACCAGTGGCCAGAAGGGTGGAGACCGAAAGGGTTCGGTCCTTCTTTCGAACTTCGAGGTCGTCTTTGGGTGTTTTAGAGGTAGATTCAAGCCCTAAGTTGGACGAGGTTCAAAAAGGCTTTTTTTTTCTTTCAGGCCACCGCGCGCGGCGGTAGCCAAAGGTGGTCCGGTGCCGATAGCTTGGCCGGAATTTGGTCAAAGATGATGGGGGTAGAGAGTGTTGTGGGGAGTTTTTGAAGGTTTTTTTTTAAGAAAGAGATTCAAATGAGAAATCTAATTTTTTTTTAACTTTTATAACGGTACCAAAACGGCACCGTGTTGGCTCTAAGCCTTCATGCCAAAACAAATTCATTTTATGTCGGCGACCCACGACCCGACCCAAACCGAAGGGATTTATGTGTGGATGATCTATTTTCCAAATCAGTCCTTCCGCTTTTTATTCGCTTTGCAATTAAGTTTTCTTTTATTTTTAATTTTTCCCTTAAGTTTTATTCTGATCTCACTTGGGTCCCTTTCGAAACGCGGCGTTTTGGAAGGAGGGAATATTTTCCCTTTTAGTCCTTTCATGTTATTCGCGGGTTCGAATAGGTCCCTTTCTTTTTATTTTTTTAGATTTGCCCCAAATGTTTATTTTGAGTTTAATTTAGTCTTTTTTTTTTTATTTTCCTTTATTATTTTTCTATTCTTGTCATTACTCCATTATTGTTATTATTTTAATAATATTATTATTATTACATTCCTTATTATTAATCCTATTATTATTTTTTTTACTATTATTTTTATTATCACCATTAGTTTTAATATTATTACTACTATTTTATTTTTAATACTATTTTTATCTTTACTATTACTTTTATTATTATTTTCATTTACCATTAATAATATTATTATTACCATTATTGTTACTAATTTAATATTATTATTTTACTATTATAATTATTATTTTAATATTATTACTACTATTATTTTTATTATCTTTGTAACATCCTGAATTAGGGGTTGTTTGCAATTTAATTATTTCCATGTGCGTGCTTGAAGAAATATGTATGCTATGATTGCTTGGCATATTCTAGGGTCTAGTCATACCCCTGCTAGGAGTCGACTTAGGGCTGAAAATTTCTTTTCTTGCTTAAGAGGAGGGTGCTAGGTGAGATAGGGGTTAAGAGAAATTGTGGGAGAAGTTTGAAATAAGAAACCGATTGGCAGGATGGCTCGGGATGCTACCTTAGGGGCTTGGAGGCTTGTGTCAAAGGGAGTGTCAAGGGGGAGGAGGTTCGAATCATGTTGGTCACAAGGGGGTGTGTTTTATTTTTGGGACTTTTGGCGTTAAAAAGGAAGGGGCTAAGTTAAGGAGGTTTCAAAAGATTTTGTGGGAGTTGGTGGACATGGAAGTCGGATTGGTAAAGTGGCTTGGGGCCTCCTCTTAGGGCCTTGGTGAATGCTACCCCAAGAAGGAAGGAGGGACTCAAGTTCGAGTCACGTTGGAAGCACAAGGTATGTTTTATTTTATTTTTTTACATGCTGGCGTGAAGGGAGAGAGCTAGTGGACTGCTCATGGACTCTCAAATGGATGAGGATAAGCTTGATGTTTGTTTTTAAATTCGGCTAGAAGTGTGGAATAAACATTATTCTATTTTTGTTTATTATTTGAAGAAGTGATTAGGATAAAATGATCACAAAAGGAGAGATGGCCGAATGTAAACTCCATCTTCCATCTTGTGTTTCTAATGCCATACAAATCTTTCTTTTCTCTCCTTTTTGTTTTAGCCGAATCTCTATTGCTTCTCTCTTCTCCATGCCGAAATCTTCTTCTTTCTTCTAGTTCCATGTTTGGCCGAATATCAATCAAGAGTGGATCACTTTTTGGTTCTTCTCCAAGTCAGTTTTTGAAAAGGAGTAAGGGTTCTTGACCGAAACTTCACTCTCATTTTTTTTCTTCTCTGTCGACAACCATAGATAAAGCCTAATCCGATTGGTTGTTAGTGGTGTTAACCTTTATTGGGAATCGATTTCTTATAGAGCCTTCAGGACTTTTGAAGAAGTCGTTCTAAGCATCTTCTCCCTGTTGATCAGATACGGTAAGTGGTGGTAAGGACTCATTTTAGTAGGCCATTCTTTTTATTATTCGAAAAGTCAAGGCTAACTATTATGTGATCTCAAGGTGTTGCCGATTACAAGTGGTGTGTGTGGCTTGAGATTTGGTTGGAAACCAAATTGGTTTAGGTAGGTGCCACAAATGAGCCTTTGGATTTAGTTATTATAGCCGAATAGGCCTTGGTAAGGTTGGCCGAATATGTATAGTGTCTTAATAGTGTATCTTTTGTGTGTAGCCGACTCTAAGGTGCTTTGAGGGAGTCTTGTGGGGTTCGATTCTTCAAGGTAAGTGGCTGTTTATATTCGACTATGGGCCATGTATGGTATTTAAGTAGTAACCGAATGTGTGTTATGACTTTAGGGGCTAATCGACAAAGGCTTTCGAGATTTCAATTTGCTTTGGTAAGTGATAATAAAGATTCGGCCTAGGGCCATATTTTGTTTATGGGTGCGATTAGTTCTTCGAGATTATTAGTTTAGCCGAATAAGGCTTTTCGATACTAACCTATGGTGGACGAATGTAGGAGCAATACGGGAATACGTTTGGGATTTTGTGATATCGCATAGATCCGGGATTTCTCCTTAGATCTTCAGTTAAACAGGTGTGTAAAACTCTTACACACTTTATTAGTTGGCATTGCTTATTATGTTATAGTTAACTATTGTGATAGTGATTTGCCTTGTGGGCATGAGCATGGATTCTGGGTAAGTCGCTTGTGACTTTAAATATGTTCTATGAATAACATGATGGGTAAAATGCTATGCCATGACTTTTATGTATGATTTATGATAATATGTTAAGCATGTTGTGAGCATGTTGGTAATGGGATTGAAGAGAGGAGGGGGAATATTCTCTATGGACTGTCACCAGTGGTTTTGACCACAAGATGGGTTGGCCCCATCAGTTTAATTGTGACTTCGGTCACCAGTGGTTTTGACCACACTGTTGATATAAATTGTGACTAAGTCCCAGTGGTTTGGTACCACCAGTGGTTTTGACCACATATTGATAATTGTGACCTATGGTCATCAGTGGTTTTGACCACACGATGGGTTGGCCCCATCACTTGATTTGTGACTCCGGTCACCAGTGGTTTTGACCACCAGTGGTTTTGACCACACGGGGTAGTAAAAGGAGTATGGATGGCTAGTTTTGGGTTGCATGTTTTGCATGTCTTACCAATATTTTGTGTATGAGTTTGCACTTCCGGGTTGGGGATTTATACACTGAGTCTTGGTGACACACCCCTTCCCATATCATTTTGCAGATGAGTAGATCGCGGAGATGGGCCGGAGAGGACTCGAGGCGGCCATGCTTGTTCCTTGGTTTTGAAATTTTACATAGCACAGTTTAAGTTTATTATTTACGAAATTTTGGTTTTTGTTGTAATAAGGCCGCTAGTTATGATTTTGGATGTTTAAGTGCTTATTTTACTTCACTTCTACTATATTACTAATGAATTTATAAATTGTTTAAATAACTCGGTTAAAATTGACGTTTTCAAAATGGGAAATTTTTACGAGTTTTCAAGGATGTTGCCATCGGGTAGCAAAATTCACCAAGTTAACAATAACTTTGATGGTTCTAATAATAAAAATGATCAAATGTTTTCAAAGGTTTCAACTCAACCATGTTTTTAAAAAAACAATTCCACCTGAGTTTTTAATGGACACCGTTTTATAATCTCAAAGAAATTTTAGATTTCTATCGATAATCAAAATCTTTCAAAACGTTTTTACTCTATGACATATTAGATCCGATCAAGGCTCATGGGTCGAGTTTGGGGTGTTACATTTTGGTATCGAGCCGATTCAAAACTTCTGTGGGGCCTGAGGGCCCAAAATGTTTTAGTAGGCCTCGTGGAATATTATGAAAATGGTTTTAGTTTGAACAAGATGGCATCAAGTCTACGCACCAATCCGCCCTGTAAGTACTTCTAACTCTTGTGTGAATTATTATCCGTAGAGGGTAGAAATGGAACGTAGATAGTATGATAAGTATCTCAACCCTAGGACTAGTTTACCCCAACAATCACATAAGACTTTAAATGCCTAATTCAATAAACCTATGACTAAGTCGTAGGGTTAGGGTGTGGTAACCCTTGTGCGCATGTCTAGGATTGGATCCGGAGGAGCCTAGTACTTAGCATCCTAGTGACTCACCTCCTCTTCGCAGAATCCTACAGTGCGTAGCTTCGGCTCACCCTAACCATGAGGACTTATTCATAGGCTAAACCCAATAACTAAAACCCAAAGGAACTAGCCGTATTGTTGTAAAAACCCTAGTTTTAAAACTCATAAAATTACCCTTTTAACTTGTGAGAACTATTTTACAAAATTTTTCAAAATGTTCGATTTATGAAAATTTCAAAATACCCCTAGTGGTAAAATTACAAAAATGCCCTTGGTTTATGAAGTTCCCAAAATACCCACAGCTCTAATCAAAATTTTCATTACTTTATAAAATGTCCAAAACCTTAATTTGAAAAATATCAAAATGTCATGATTTTGAAAATTACAAAATTGCCATTAACTTAGAAAATTACCAAAATGACCCTGATTTTTAAAATTTTTACAACACTATCAATTTGGAAAACAAATTCTCAAAAAGAACCCTCAAGTTTTACAAATCTTGAAATACCCTGGATTTATTAAGATTTATAAATTTACCCGGGTAAATTATCGAAATGCCCCAGAATTTCAAAATCCCCAAAATACCCCTGGAATTTCTGAATTTCCAAAATACCCTTATTGACAAAATCACCAAGGAACTTTATTTTGACAAATTACAAAAATACCCCCTATAGGACAAATGACAAAAATACCCCTGGGATAGGAACGGATAGAAATGCCCAAGGGTGAATGTGTATAGGGGATACTAAGGAATGGATGTGCTTTTCTGTGAATTAGGATAGAAAACTTGAAACTTTGAATGATCGAAAGAATCTCTATTAAGCTCTCTTCATAAAATTTCTTTACGGATAACCAGTGAAACAAGTACTAATCCATAAAAGTTCTTAATCAGATTAAAGCGTAATCATTGGAAATGAGTTCTAGGGGACGTGGCCGTCGTGGACGCGGTAGGGAAGAATAACCGTGTCAGAACCCATTAGGTCGGGTCAAGGGTCTGATAATGAGATACCACCGCCACCACCACCCCCAACTTTTGGTGTTGAGCATCAGGATCAGATGGGGGTGAGGCAGTATCGCAGGATGTGATGCGAGTTCTTGAGGTGGTGGCTCACCGTAAGGGATGGAGCGATGGCGGAGGATCTCACATGGGAATTTTTTAAGGCAGCCTACCAAAAGAAATACATAGGAACTAGCTACGTGGATGCGCAGCGGAAGGCTTTCTTGAATCTGTTTCAGGGTAATAAGATGGTGGCGGAGTATGAGGCTGAATTTCTCTGATTGAGCAGGTATGCTCGTGGTATTGTGGGTACTGAGCATGAACGCTGTGTCAGATTTGAGGATGGGTGAGAGATGAGCCGAGGATGATGATTGCTCCACAACAGAACGGAGTTCACTGTCCTAGTGGAGAAGGCTAAGGTTGCTAAAGGGGTAAAACAATCTGTTAGGCGGAATCAAGATAGGAGTTGGAATAAGAGGAGCTCCGGATCTTCGAGGTTTTCGGTAATCAATGTAAGAGGACGAGGTACAGTGGGTCGATCAAGTCGCTAGGCTCTTCTTTGCTAATCCTCAATGGCCGCCACTTGTGCTCGGTGTGGGAAGTCTCACACGGTGGAGTGTTGGAATGGTAATCGGGGATGCTTCGAATATGGATCCATGGAACATCAAGTTAGGGATTATCCGAAAAAGGCAGCTAGGCTAAGGTCTGAGGGTCAGGATCGTGCACTAAATAGGAGGGATAACCAACAGCCACCGAGAGGTCGTGGTGCAGGAAGAGGAGGTAATGGTGCTGGCAGAGGTCGTAGGGCACCGAGGGGAGGTACTGGTGGTACTGAGGCTAGACAACCTGGTTTGGTCTATGCTGCGAGGCGTCAGGAGGAGGGCGACGCACCGGACGTCATAACCGGTATGTTTTTGATCTTTGGAGTACCCTATAACACCTTAATTGATATTGGCTTAACTCACTCATATGTTGCTAATAGCGTAGTGAAAACTCTGAACTTAGACTTTGAGCTTACTTCTAGGAAGATGCCTGTGTTAAGCCCTCTAGGTCACTCTGTAGAAGCAAGTAAACTCTATAGGAATGTACCCCTAGAACTTCAAGGGGTCGTGTTCTTGGCTGACTTGATGGAACTACCATTTTGGGAGTTCGATCTGATCCTCGGGATGGATTGGCTAGTAAGGTATCAGGCCAGCCTGGATTGTGCAACTAAGCGCATGGTATTAAAGACCATGGAAGGAGATGAGGTGGTGATGATAGGTAGAAGGAGAGATTACCTATCAAATCTGGTTTTTGCATTGAAGGAGGAAAAGATGGTTAGGAAAGGTTGTGAAGCATATGTAGTGCATGTTTGTGCTTTGGAAGCTAAGGGTGCAGCTGTGAGGGATGTCTAGACTATAAGGGAATATGTTGATGTGTTTCCAGAGGAACTCCCGGGTCTACCTCCGGATCGTGAGGTTGAGTTTGGTATAGATTTGTTACCCGGAACCGCGCCAGTATCTATAGCTCCGTATCGGATGGCGCCAAAAGAATTGGCAGAGTTGAAGGCTCAGATCCAGGAATTGTTGGATAGAGGGTTCATTCGACCAAGTGTATCGCCTTGGGGAGCTCCAGTTCTTTTTATCAAGAAGAAGGATGGAACAATGAGGATGTGCATAGACTATCGGCAGCTGAACAAGCTGACAATAAAGAACAGGTATCCTTTGCCCAAGATTGATGACTTGTTCGATCAACTCAAGGGTGCATCGGTTTTCTCTAAGATCAACCTTAGGTTAGGGTACCATCAGCTTAAGGTGAAGGAGGCCGATATCCATAAGACGGCATTTCGTACTCGGTATGGGCACTACGAGTTTCTGGTAATGCCTTTTGGTTTGACGAATGCACCAACCGCGTTTATGGACATGATGAACTGGGTTTTTCAACCCTACTTGGATCGGTTCGTCGTAGTGTTTATAGACGACATTTTGGTGTACTCAAAGTTAGAAGAGGAGCATGACGCACATCTTCATGTGGTTCTGCAAGTTCTAAGGGAGAAATGGTTGTGCGCCAAATTCAGTAAGTGTGGGTTTTGGCTTAAGGAGGTAGCTTTCCTTGGGCATGTTATTTCAACTGAGGGAATCAGGGTGGATCCCCGCCAGATTGAGGCAGTTTTGGAGTGGAAACCACCAAAGTCGGTTATGGAAATTTAGAGTTTTCTAGGGTTGGCAAGATATTACAGGAGATTTGTGGAAAATTTTTCCTTAATCACAGCACCGTTGACTAAGTTGCTGAGAAAAGGAGTTCCGTTTGTGTGGTCTGAGAAGCAGCAAGAGAGTTTCAACAAGCTGAAGAAGATTTTGACAGAAGCACCAGTCTTGATTCAGCTTGAGGCAGGAAAGAAATTCACTGTGTATTGTGATGCATCGCATACTGGTTTAGGGTGTGTATTGATGCAAGAAGGGAAGGTGGTTGCTTATGCATCACGGCAGTTGAGGCCTCACGAAGGTAACTATTCGACACATGATTTGGAATTGGCTGCTGTGGTTTTTGCCTTGAAGATTTGGAGGCACTATCTGTACGGGGAGAAGTCGGTAGTGTACTCAAATCACAAGAGCCTGAAGTACCTCTTGACCCAAAAAGATTTAAATTTGAGGTAGCGGAGGTGGATTGAGTTGCTGAAGGACTACGACTACTCAATCGAATACCATCCGGGTAAGGTTAACGTGGTAACTGATGCGTTGATCCGTAAGGTGGTATCAGATTTGTGAACAATGTTTGCTCACCTAAGTCACTATGAGGATGGGAGCCTTCTGGTAGAATTGCAAGTAAAGCCATCTTGGATTGATGAGGTCAAAGAAAGGCAGATGACCGATGAAGTTCTGAGTACTCGGAGGTTGCAAGTACAAAGTGGTGAGGCCGGAGGGTTCAGTGTGGGTAGCGATGGAGTGTTGTATTTTCAGGGGAGAGTATGCATGCCTAAGGATGATGATTTGAGGTAACGGATCCTTCAAAAAGCTCATAGCAGCCCGTACGCTATGCATCCGGGAGGCAGCAAGATGTATCGGGATTTAAGGGAGTAGTTTTGGTGGCCATGTCTTAAGCGGGAAGTAACCGAGTTAGTGGGCAAGTGTCTGACATGCCAGCAAGTTAAGGCTGAGCATCAATTGCCATCAGGGCTGTTACAATCGGTAAAGATCCCACAGTGGAAGTGGGAAGGGATTACTATAGATTTCGTAAGTGGGCTTCCCCTTACGCCCAGTAAGAAAGATTCAGTATGGGTGATAGTGGACCGGATAACTAAGTCACCCATTTCATAAGTGAGGGTTGACTACTCGCTTCAAAGGTTAGCCAAGTCAGATATAGTGAGATAGTGCGGTTGCATGGAGTACTGTGTCCATTATCTCAGATAGAGATCCCCGGTTCATGTCAAGATTTTTGAAGGCTGTACATCAGGTGTTGGGTACGAAGTTGAATTTCAGCATGGCCTTTCATCCGCAGTTCGATGGACAATCTGAGGGGGTAATCCAAGTGTTGGAAGATATGTTAAGGGGCTGTGTTTTAGACTTCCGTGGTAGTTGGGAGGAGTACCTACCTTTGGCAGAATTCGCTTATAACAATAGTTATCAGTTTAGTATTCGATGGCACCGTATGAGGTATCAGATGGTCGAAAATGCCGTACTCCTACGTGTTGGATGAGCTGGGTGAACGTCGGATGTTGGGTCCGGAGTTAGTGGCGAGATGTAAGATAAGGTTAGGTAATTCGGGCTCGTCTTTAAAGGCGATCCGACAGCAAAAATCTTACGCCGATCTTAAGCGCAGGTTGTGGAGTATGCGATGGGTGATAAGGTCTTCTTGAAGGTATCACCTTGGAAGAAGGTCGAGGTTTGGCGGAAGGGAAGCTAAGCCCTAGGTTCATCGGTCCGTACAGAGTGTTGAAACGTGTGGGACCGGTAGCTTACCAACTTGAGTTGCCGGTAGAATTGAGCCAGATCCATGACGTCTTCCATGTTTCAATACTGAGGCACTATCGATCAGATCTATCACACGTAGTGCCAGTTGCAAAAATTGAAGTGAACTCAGACTTGTCTTTCGAGGAGGAGCCGGTACAGATTTTGGATCAAGATGTCAAGGTTTTCAGGAGGAAGTCAGTACCTTTGGTAAAAGTGCTATGGCGAAACCATGGTACGGAAGAGGCCACGTGGGAACCTGCGGACGTGATGCGGCAGCAATACCCCCAACTCTTCTGATCCAGGTAATTTTGAGGGCAAAATTATTTTTAAGGGGGGTTAGAACTGTAACATCCTAAATTACGGGTTGTTTGCAATTTAATTATTTCCATGTGCGTGCTTGAAGAAATATGTATGCTATGATTGCTTGGCATATTCTAGGGTCTAGTCATAACCCCGAGCTAGGTCTGACTTAGGGCTGAAAATTTCTTTTTAGTGCTTAAGAGGAGAGAGCTAGGTAAGATAGGGGTTAAGAGAAATTGTGGGAGAAGTTTGACATAAGAAACCGATTGGCAGGATGGTTTGGGATGCTACCTTAGGGGCTTGGAGGCTTGCGTCAAAGGGAGTGTCAAGGGGGAGGAGGTTCGAATCATGTTGGTCACAAGGGGGTGTGTTTTATTTTTGGGACTTTTTGGCGTTAAAAAGGAAAGGGCTAAGTTAAGGAGGTTTCAAAAGATTTTGTGGGAGTTGGTGGACATGGAAGTCGGATTGGTAAAGTGGCTTGGGGCCGCATCTTAGGGCCTTGGTGAATGCCGCCCCAAGCAGGAAGGAGGGACTCAAGTTCGAGTCACGTTGGAAGCACAAGGTATGTTTTATTTTTTTACATGCTGGCGTGAAGGGAGAGAGCTAGTGGACTGTTCATGGACTCTCAAATGGATGAGGATAAGCTTGATGTTTGTTTTTAAATTCGGCTAGAAGTGTGGAATAAACATTATTCTATTTTTGTTTATTATTTGAAGAAGTGATTAGGATAAAAATGATCACAAAAGGGAGAGATGGCCGAATGTAAAACTCCATCTTCCATCTTGTGTGTGAATGCCATACAAATCTTTTTTTTCTCTCCTTTTTGTTTTAGCCGAATCTCTATTGCTTCTCTCTTCTCCATGCCGAAATCTTCCTCTTTCTTCTAGTTCCATGTTTGGCCGAATATCAATCAAGAGTGGATCACTTTTTGGTTCTTCTCCAAGTCGATTTTTGAAAAGGAGTAAGGGTTCTTGACCGAAACTTCACTCTCATTTATTTTTCTTCTCTGTCGACAACCATAGATAAAGCCTAATCCGATTGGTTGTTAGTGGTGTTAACCTTTATTGGGAATCGATTTCTTATAGGGCCTTCGGGACTTTGGAAGCAGTCGTTCTAAGCATCTTCTCCCTGTTGATCAGATACGGTAAGTGGTGGTAAGGACTCATTTTAGTAGGCCATTCTTTTTATTATTCGAAAAGGCGAAGGCTAACTATTATGTGATCTCAAGGTGTAACCAATTACAAGTGGTGTGTGTGGCTTCGGGAGTTGGTTGGAAACCAAATTGGTTTAGGGTAGGTGCCACAAATGAGCCTTCGGGATTTAGTTATTATAGCCGAATAGGCCTTGGTAAGGTTGGCCGAATATGTATAGTGTCTTAATAGTGTATCTTTTGTGTGTAGCCGACGCTAAGGTGCTTTGAGGGAGTCTTGTGGGTTCGATTCTTCAAGGTAAGTGGCTGTTTATATTCACTATGGGCCATGTATGGTATTTAAGTAGTAACCGCATGTGTGTTATGACTTTAGGGCTAATTGACAAAGGCTTAGGATTTCAATTTGCTTTGGTAAGTGATAATAAAGATTCGGCTGAGGCCATATTTTGGTTATGGGTGCCATAGTTTTTGGGTATTAGGGCTTTTCAAACTAACCTATGGTGGACAAATTAGTACGGGAATACATTTTGGGATTATTAGATTTATTTCTCCTTAGATAAGGCTTTATTAGTTGGCATTCAATACTAACTATTGTGATATGAGCATGGGCATGAGCATGGATTCCGGGTAAGTCGCTTGTGACTTTAAATGTGTTCTATGAATAACATGATGGGTAAGATGCTATGCCATGACTTTTATGTATGATTTATGATAATATGTTAAGCATGTTGTGAGCATGTTAGTAATGGGATTGAAGAGAGGAGGGGGAATATTCTCTATGGACTGTCACCAGTGGTTTTGACCACAAGATGGGTTGGCCCCATCAGTTTAATTGTGACTTCGATCACTAGTGGTTTTGACCACACCGTTGATATAAATCGTGACTAAGTCCCAGTGGTTTGGTACCACCAGTGGTTTTGACCACATATTGATAATTGTGACCTATGGTCATTAGTGGTTTTGACCACACGATGGGTTGGCCCTATCACTTGATTTGTGACTCCGGTCACCAATGGTTTTGACCACCAGTGGTTTTGACCACACTGGGTAGTAAAAGGAGTATGGATGGCTAGTTTTGGGTTGCATGTTTTGCATGTCTTACCAATATTTTGTGTATGAGTTTGCACTTCCAGGTTGGGGATTTATACACTGAGTCTTGGTGATTCACCCCTTCCCATATCATTTTGTAGATGAGTAGATCACGGAGATGGAGCCGGAGAGGACTCGAGGCGCCATGCTTGTTCCTTGGTTTTGAAATTTTACTTAGCAGCTTTAAGTTTATTATTTACTTAAATTTTGGTTTGGGTTGTAATAAGGCCGCTAGTTATTATTTTGGATGTTTAAGTACTTGTTTTACTTCACTTCTACTATATTACTAATGAATTTATAAAATGTCTAATTAACTCAGTTAAAAGTGACGTTTTCAAAATGGGAAATTTTTACGAGTTTTCAAGGATGTTGCCATCGGGTAGAAAATTCACCAAGTTAACAATAACTCTGATGGTTCTAATAATAAAAATGATCAAATGTTTTCAAAGGTTTCAACTCAACCATGTTTTTAAAAAAACAATTCCACCTGATTTTTTAATGGACACCGTTTTATAATCTTAGCAAATTTTCAGATTTCCATCAGATAATCAAAATCTTTCAAAACGTTTTTACTCTGTGACATACCAGATCCGGTCAAGGCTCATGGGCCGGGTTTGGGGTGTTACAATCTTATTCATAATTAAATTTATTAGTATTTTATTATCAACATTATTACTGTTATTTTCGTTATTATTATTATTATTACTAATATTATTTTTATTTTTTACTATTATTCATTTATTAATATATTTTATTATTATTGTTGCATTTTCGTTATTATTATTATTATTCTATATTTTTATTATTATACATAACTTCCATTTTGTTACTATTCTCTTTTATTTTATTTCATTTGTCTATCTTGCTTTTGTTTTATTGTATTTTATTTCTACCTTTATTATTATTATTACATTTTATCATCACCATGTTGTTATACAAGCTAGCATTGTATATTGTTTTACATTTTATTTTAAATTCATTTTCCATTTTATTACGAAAGTATTACATTTTATTAGATTTTCAAAATAAGCAAACACTCTGCGTTCTAAGGTTCAAAAGAAATCGTATCCTAACTTACTGGGTTTCGATTTTTCTCTTCGAGTCTAAAGAACTTATTACTTTCTTTTTTAAAAAAAGTTAAATAAAAACTTATTCTCAGGAATTTGAGATATTGTGTCCTAACTTATTGGATATGACGTTTTGTTGTCCTGAGGTAAGGATTTTCTACAAATAAAAGCAAGCTTAGTTTCGAAGTCTTGAAATGTTGCATCCTAGCTCATTGGGTGTGACATTTTATTTCTTTGAGATAAATGGGTCTTATCATACAATTTGATTTATTCAAGTTTTCTTTCAAATAAAAATGATCATATTTTAAAATTTTCAAATTCTTGATATTAGGACATTGAATAATCAATTAGGTACCAATTTTCTGCATTCTGAGGTGCTAATCCTTCCTCATACGTAATCGACTCCGAACCTATTTTCTCAAATTTCGTAGGCCATAATCATCATTTTAATTAATCAAAACGCTTTAACGATCAATCTCAAGGTGACTCGATAACACCTAAAAAAGGATTGGTGGGACTCCATTTTCATTTTAAAAGTCGGCCACGTTTTCCAAACAAAAATGGTTTCAACAGCTTGGCGACCCCACTGGGAACCATAAGAAAGTCAAGCCATAAAATTGATTGTTTTCTGTCCTTTTTCAAAAATTTGAAAAAATTTGAAAATTTGATTTGAAAATTACGATCCTTTTGTTGCATTTGTTTGTGTCATTACATATGATTGTTATTTTCTTGTACACATTGCATTGCATGATCATTGTGGTCGCACCTTTAAGTGGGAGTGAGAAACTATGCCTTCGTGAGGTTTTCACCTCCGCATGGGCTAGTGGATTGCTTCCGGGATACATCTATACCTATGTCTTCGTGAGGTTTTCACTTCCGCATGGCCATAGGGAAATGTATTCTCCTGAACTGAACTCGATCCGTATGAGCCTATAATGGGTGACGATCGAGGAATCTGCTAGTTCAGGTACCTCAACTTTAGAGCTAAACCTCATGTAGAAAACCTAAGGGCTTACCCTAGGTAGAACTATGCCAAACCCTAGTGGTCACCCAGATAGGTGCCCTATTTTGTTATTTATTTCTCTTGTGCTAACGTGTTCTCTTTTGTTTTGATTGCATTGTATTCACATCATAGAAAAGAAGTGTTGATTTAAATTTGATTGTTAAATAGAAGAGTTTGTCATGACAAAATGGATTTCTTGATAAAGTGGATTATAATATGGTCGTCCGAATATGGTCCAAGTAAACACAACGAGAGAAGACTGATATTCCATGAAGGAATACAAGATTTTATTGCCCAAGGATTAAAGCTGACAATGACTATTCAAAAATCACCACGTCTCGGCTTTCTTGAAGAGGCTAACGAGCATTATGGAATTAAGTGAGTAGTGAGTCGCTGCCCAGATCAAGTAAAAAGAGCTAGTAGAAACTTCGCGAGATTGGACCTTAATATCTAGATAAGAAGAAAGGGGTCAATGTCTTCGCTTGGAATATGAGGGAAAGGCCGTATAAATATCCGTTGTATGTAAAGGAATTTATCTTCTAGAAAATTTGTCCTAATGTAATTGAATTCAGAATCAATGCCTCTCTTTCTTTTTTTTCATTCATTTCATGCCTTTGCATTACATCGCATCATATGCATTAAAATCCATAGAAAAACCCTAATTAGTTGAAGTTACCAAAGGGAGATAAAAAAGAAAAAGTTAATCTGGAAACTAAACATCGTTATAGTACACGCGCTAAAAAAATGGATCAAAGCCTCGAGCAGTTCCAAAGAGACATGCAAGACCAGTTGCAAGAGAAGTTGGCAAAAATCCAACAAGATATGTGGGAACAAATGATGGAAGCCCAAAGAAATATGGTGGCTCAAATGACTCAGCTACTGAATGGGGCAATGGACAAAGGAAAAGGTCCCATGATTAATGCTAGAGAAGATAATGAGGATTATCCTCCGAGTTTTACCCCACCGCATGCACAAACACAACCTAAAGCATATCCTCAAAGGCCATCTATTACAATTAGGCCTCAACAAGGTCAAGTTAATACTGGGGTACCCATGAATTTCCAAGTTGGTTCAAGATCTAACCTAGGAGATAACCCTGCTAATCCTGTTATCCCTAATTTAGATATAGCAGAGAGGGAACCAGGGAACGAAGTTTCCAAACCCTTGCATACTTGGGAGTTTTTTGAACAATGGGACTGTGGAAGAGATCCCTGTATTTTTAGAGCTAATCTAGAGTAATGTTTAAAACACGCTTGTTGCCTTAAGCCTAGAGGCAATAAGAACCCTTTTGTGAAATAGGATTGTGTCTGGAATTTTTATTTCAATAAAATGCATCTTTTTGAGCAAATATTCTTTTATTTTTTCCATTTCATATTGTACAACAATTGTTCTTATTTTTTTTCTTTTGTTTGTTCTTTGGACTTTCTATCAAGTACACTTTCATTCTTCATTCATGACCATACAAATAATCATTCTTTGAATCATTTATTCTTTGCAATCTTCCTTCAAACCTACAATAAGGTCTCCAGATATCAACGATGTGAGCAACATTGCTACTAACTCAGAGTCTCCTTTCGAGTAAGATATGAGTCTGGAGGGATCTCAGGACTTTGAAGATGACAGAGATTGTAACCTATCTTCTGATTTGCCAAGAATGGTAGAACAAGATTAAAAACAAACCCTATTCTACAAAGGGTCAATGGATATTATGAGCCTAGGAAAGAGGTGAAGATTGTAGCCTAGCTCAACACAGAAATAAGGTGAGACATCATTGAGTTATTTTCAAGAATTCAAAGATGTTTTTGCACGATCATATTAGGATATGCCTGGGCCACTAAGATACGGGTACGTTGAAATCTTAAAAGAAGTCCATAAGGATGTCAGAAGGACACATGCTAATGGTTCTACAATAGTCAGGCTAATCATAAGGTTCGGGTACAATTGGTCCACCATAAAAGGGAGATTATGAAACACCCCACACCCTGCCCACGAGCCTGGACCGGATCTGGTATGTTCCTCGATGTAAACCAATTCAAATTTCTTTTGTTACTTTGAAAACTGTGGGTTTTGAAGATAGTTTGTAGTGGGTTGGGCTTGAGTTGAAAACAAGTTTATATCATTATTAAAAAAAAAACCTTTTTTATTTAGGTGACAAAACGTTGGGCTTTGTATTAAATTACTTAATCTTTTAATAATTATAAAGATTGTAGGCTCAATAATAAATAAAAAAATAAAGTAAACGCTACTACGGCTTATTACATCAAATAATTTCCCAAAATTAAAACCAAAATAAACTTTAAAATACTTAAATTAAAATAAAAGTCCAAGTCATAAATTTCTTGCTGTGCATGGCCATCCCTAAGCTTCTTTCGAACCCGGTCCATCACTGATCGTCACCTAAAACATGTTCCCACAACGGGGTGAGTCAACAGACTCAATGTGTAACCAACACTAAAATTAATAATTCAGGCATACCATACATGTCATGTTCACATAGTAATTCAAGATAATGATGCAACCCAAACCCAAACCTAGATGCCATCCGCTACACATCCCCGTACCAACCTGCACACCGTGGGGACTACTAAGTCAACCCTCCATCCGCTACACACCATCAAAGGCAGTCGCTGCAGTCGACGTGCTCATCGCCCATATAAAAATTCGTGGCATAGCCACCAGATTTAATAATCGTGTCATGTGACACCACATTCAGATAATGTAACCGAAGTTACCATATTCAGATAATGTGACCGAAGTCACCACATTCAGATAGTGGGACCGAAGTCACCACATACACTTCCCCTTTCTCATATAACCCGAATGCCCCAATATTATTAATATCAAATATATCATACTTATAGTTCACATTTATGTCACTATTCACATGTTAAATATAACATTTTTCGTAATCCTAATAGGAGTAGGAAACGTACCTGAGTACTTTGTACCATAACATGGTACTTTAGCCACATTCTTACACTTTCATATTAACACATATATCAATTTTAAGCCATAAATCAATTAAGATTAGTGTGGGGTACACACCTGATTCGCTTAACAATTTTACTGAAATTCCGAAATCTGATCTACTGCCTTGGATCTCAAGACCCTACATTCGGCCAACCTTATTACGTTAGCATAAAGCCTATTCAGCCATAACTCCCAATCCTAGTGGGATTTATACATTAAAACCTACCTTGGTGCCGATTGATGCCTAAACAAATGTCGAAACTTTAGATCTCTCCTTCCTTGTATTCGGCCAAGCACTAGATCTTACATAGGTTAGTTTCAGCTTTTGAATATTTAAAGAACAAATCTAAATACTAATCTAGGCTTTAGCCGAATATACATAGGTGCTTACCTTTCGAATCGTAAATCCTGGATTGGATCTTTGCTTCCTTAATACTGTCGAAAGCCCTTGAATGTTGAAATCCCAGAGAACTCCTCTTTCTCTAGTTGACACCACCTAAATCCCAAAATCCCCTTCCATAGTTTTGGCAAAAATACAATATGAGGGATTAGTCCCTAAATTTCGACAGGCTTAAAAAGAAAGGAGTGGAAACCGAGTCTAGATCTTACCCTTACTTGGAGAAATCAACAGCCCTTATATCTTGTCAACACTAAGATTCGGCCTTGAGACTTGGAGAAGAGTCGGCTATGGTCACTTAGGTATTCGGCTTCAACAAGACTTGAAAAGAAAGAAAGATCTAAGGCCTTGGGGGAGAATCGGCAATAGGGTGATTTGAGTTGAACAAGGTTGCGGCTAAGATGGAATAGGAAGAGGAGAATTTTGACTTTTAATGGTTGATAAAAACGTGAGAGGGAGAGGTGAAAGACTTAGGAGATTCGGCAAAGAGAGGAATGGTGAGGAAGTAAAAGAAATCAAGAAAATATGGACACTTTATTTGACAAATTCGGCTATGACTTAATCTCTAGCCTTACCTTGTTATTCTTCAATTCTTATCCCTTATCACCTCTTTAAATTATTAAAATAAATCCATCACTTATCCATCTTATCTACCGAATTTTAACAACAATAAAACACTTCCCTTATAGTGCCTTATTGCCGTCCAACTCTTTTGTTCCTTGCACCAAAATAAAATTCTTTTGTTTGCTCCCCAAGTGACTCGAACCTAGGCCCAATACCCTTGCATGTGGTGCCATTTCCAGAGGCCCTAAGTGACATCTTCAGGCCACTTTTCCAAGCCTGTTTGTGTGTCAATTTTCACTTACTTTTTCTCTTAAGGCCTCCTTGCCTTAATTTCCTCTTTTAAACTTTAAAACTCGACATTTCTAAGTCATGTCTAAGTTTCCAAAAATTTTCATTTGGCTCTTTAAACTTGACATTTCCTTACATTTCCAAGTTTCCAGAAATGTTCACTTTCCTATTTTACTTAGGTTTCCAAAATGTTCACTTTCCTACTTTACTTAGGTTTCCAAAATGTTCACTTTCCTATTTTACTTAGGTTTCCAAAATGTTAACTTTCCTCTTTTTAACGTAACATTTCTATACATTCCCAGGTTTCCAAAAATATTCAAAATTTATTCATAACACAAAAGACATGTCACTTCGTACAATTAAACCAAAATGCATAGGCCCTTTTCAAGATGTTACAGTTCTACCCCCTTAAAATAATTTCGTCCTCGAAATTTCCTAGCTAAAATAATTGAGGGTATTGCTATCGCGTTGCCTCCTCTAGTTCCCACAAAGCTTCCTCCGATCCATGATTGCGTCATAACACTTTGACTAGAGGAACTGACTTCCTCCGTAACACTTTCACATTACGTTCCAAAATTTGAATCGGCTCTTCCTCGTAGGATAAGTCTGGCCTTAGCTCCACTTCTTCAACTGGTACCACGTGAGATAGATCCGATCGATAGCGACGTAGCATGGACACATGGAATACGTCGTGCATCCGCCGCAACTCGGTGGTAACTCTATTTGGTATGCCCTTGGTCCCACTCGCTTTAGTACCCGATGGGGCCCTATAAACCTTGGGCTTAGCTTTCCTTTTCGTCCAAACCTCATCACTTTCTTCCAAGGCGAGACTTTCTGAAACACTTGGTCTCCCACTTCAAACTCTATTTCCTTTCACTTGAGGTCTCACAGACGACTTACGCCTATCATCGGCTTCCTTTAGCCGTGCTGAATTATCTCAACCTTCTCTTGGTTTACGCCACTAACTCTGATCCCAAAACTCGACGATCTCCTAACTCAGTCCAACAAGTAGGAGTTTGACACTTCCGCCCGTACAATGCTTCATATGGTGCCATTCGAATGCTAGCCTGATAACTGTTGTTGTAGGCGAACTCTGCTAAAGGCAAGTAATCCTCCCAACTTCTCGAAAATCCATCACACAGCCTCTCAACATATCCTCCAACACTTGTATTACCCGTTCAGACTGCCCGTCTAATTGTGGATGAAAAGCCGTAGTGAAGTCCAACTTAGTGCCTAAAGCTTGATGAAGTACCCTCCAAAACTAAGACGTGAACCTTGGGTCTCTATCCGAAATAATTGACACCGGCACTCCTTGTAGTCTCACGATTTTTCCACATATAACTTGGCTAACTTTTGAAGGGAATAATCCACTCTTACCGGGATGAAATGTGCGGACTTAGTCAAATGGTCCACTATTACCCATACCGAGTCCTTCTTAGTAGGCGTAAGGGGAAGCCCACTAACGAAGTCCATGGTAATTCTTTCCCACTTCCACTGCAAAATCTCGATTGGCTGAAGCAATCCCGATGGGACTTGGTGTTCAACCTTAACTTGCTGACAAGTTAGACATTTTCCCATGAATTCAGTAACTTCTCGTTTAAGATCAGGCCACCAAAATTGTTCTCTTAGATCTCTGTACAACTTAGTGCCTCCGGGATGCATAGCATAAGGGTTACCATGCGCTTCCTGAAGAATCCTCTGTCTTAACTCCTTGTCCCTTGGCATACAGACCTTTCCTTTGAAGCACAACATTCCCTCATCACTAACTTCATAGTCCTTTAACTCTCCGTTCTGTGTTTGTTGTAACTTAACACTTAAATCCTCATCAATCAACTGTCCCTCTTTCACCTCCTTCAACCACGTTGGCTTGACTTGCAACTCAGCCAACAGGCTTCCATCCTCATACAAACTTAAATGGGCGAACATTACCCTCAGATCTGACACCATTTTCAACTTAGGGCATCAGCTACCACATTCGCCTTGTCTGGGTGATATTCTATCGAACAGTCATAGTCCTTCAGCAATTCAACCCACCTTCGCTGCCTCAAGTTCAACTCCTTCTGAGTCAACAGATACTTAAGGCTCTTGTGGTCTATGTAGATCACTGACCTTTCTCCATAGAGATAGTGCCTCCACACCTTAAGGACGAAAACTACGGCTGCCAATTCCAAGTCATGGGTTGGGTAGTTAACCTCATGCGGCCTTAACTGTCGAGATGCATATACGACTACCTTTTCATCTTGCATCAATACGCAACCCAAACCTGTATGGGAAGCGTCACAATACACCGTGAATTCCTTTCCTGCCTCTGGCTGAATCAATATTAGAGCTTCCGTTAAAACCTTCTTAAGTTTCTCAGAGCTCTCCTGCTGCTTCTCCGACCAAACAAAGGGTACTTCCTTCCTCAACAACTTTGTTAAAGGAGTGGCTATAGACGAGAACCCTTCCACAAACCTTCTATAATAGCCTGCCAAACCTAAGAAACTTCGGATCTCAGCCACGGTCCTAGGTGGTTTCCAATCCAACACCGCTTCGATCTTCCTAGGATCCACTCTTATTCCCTCTGCGGATACCATATGCCCTAAGAAAGTAACTTCCCTAAGCCAAAATTCACACTTGCTGAATTTGGCATAAAGCTTCTTCTCCCTCAATACTTGTAACACAATCCAGAGATGCTCATCATGCTCCTCTTCAGACTTAGAGTATACGAAGATGTCGTCGATGAACACTACGACGAACCTATCCAAGTAAGGTTGAAACACCTGGTTCATCATATCCATGAATGCGGCTGGGGCATTTGTCAACCCGAACGGCATTACCACAAACTCATAGTGGCCGTATCTTGTCCTAAAGGCTGTCTTATGGATATCTACCTCCTTCACTTTCAATTGGTGATATCCTGACCTTAAGTCGATCTTCGAGAACACTGCCGCCCCCTTTAGCTGATCGAACAAGTCATCAATCCTTGGTAAAGGATACTTGTTCTTGATGGTCAGCTTATTCAACTGATGATAGTCTATGCACATACGCATAGTTCCGTCCTTCTTCTTTACAAACAAAACCAGTGCTCCCCACGGAGACACACTGGACTAGATAAACCCACGGTCAAGTAATTCCTGGATTTGAGCCTTGAGCTCAACCAACTCTTTTGACGCCATTCGGTATGGAGCGATTGACATAGGAGCTATTCCGAGAGCAAATCTATTCCAAATTCCACCTCCTATATCTGGGGTATTCACAGTAATTCCTCCGAAACACATCCTCAAAGTCCTTACCGTTCTAACTCCACTAACACCTTCCTCCTTTCCATCCAATGCACTTACAAAGGCTAAAATGCCTTGTACCCTTTCCTAACCATTTTCTCAGCCTTCAATGCCGAAACTACGTTAGACAGGTAGTTTCTTCTTTCTCCTATCATAATGACCACCTCACCCTCAGGGGTCCTTAGTTCCATTCGTGTAGCCACACAATCTAACACGACTCGGTGTTCTACTAACCAATCCATACCAAGTATGAGGTTAAATTCTCCGAAGGGTAACTCCATTAAGTCAGCCCGAAAGCTCACTCCCTGAATTTCTAAGGGTACACTCCGAAAGATCTTATCCACCACTACAATTTGACCTAATGGGCTTACTACAGTCATCTGCCTATCAAAAAGTTCAGAGTCTAGGCCTAGTGTTTCCACTACACTACAGGCAACATAAGAATGGGTCGAGCCCACATCAATTAAGGCATAATAAGGCTTGCCATAAATAAAGAACGTACCGGTTATGACGTCCGGCACGTCTCTATCCTCCCTTCGACGAACCGCATAAACCAAACCCGACTGCCTTGCCTCAGTATTAGCAACTCCTCTGCCTTGTGTCTCACGTCTTCTGCCAGCACCGTTACCTCTGTTATTTGAACCACGACCCCGTTGAGGCTGCTGTCCTTCTCTACCAGCCTAATTAACATTTTAAGATTGATCGACTTTCATCTGGTTTCTTAGGACAATCTTTGAGTATATGGTCCTTGGACCCACACCTAAAACATCCTCCCGTCTTTTTCCAGCACTCCCCTAAGTGCTTCTTCCCACAATGCTCACAAGGACGATACTGCCCTCTGGTACCAACTTGCTGACCCCTCGGCCCATCAGCTTTGGGCCTTTTCTACACATTTCCCAATGATCCGGATGACCCATAACCCCTCTTGGGTCTATTCCTATCAGAGCTCTGTTTAACCGAGTCCTTGATTCCCGCGACTACCTTAGCCTTTTCAACCAACGCGAAAAACTCCTGTTCTTGATGTGGAGCTATCAGTAACCTTAGGTCATCCCTTAACCCGTCTTCAAAACGAACACATTGCTCATGTTTTGTTGCCACTACTCCTCGAGCATATCGGCTTAACCTCAGAAATTCAGCTTCATATGCTGCTACCGACTTGTTCCCTTGAACCAGCCCCTGAAAAGCTTTCCTCTGCTCATCAATATAACGTGTGCCGACATAATTTTTCTGATATGCCTCCTTGGTATACTCTTAGGTCAGATCCTCAGTCGCGGCACCATCCCGGATAGTTAACCACCATTGGTATGCTTCATCACGTAACAGTGCCACCATTCCTTTCACCTTTTCCTCTGGGGTCAAATCGAGCTCATCCATAATACGCTCGGTTGCTTCCAACCAGTATTTAGCTGTACTGGGTGCCACACCAGACACTCCACGGAACACCTCAGCTCTGTTAGCTCGGAGTCGCTCAGGTACGGACTTCTGAGCCCCCATATTTCCACCCGCTCCAGCCACCATTTCCAAAACTCATAAGATGACTGCGATACAAACATCATCCCCTATCTCGAGCTCGCCGCTCGACATCGACGGTGAGGGTGGTGGTGGCGGTGGTAACTCATTGTCAGACCCTTAACCCGATATAACGGGTTCTGACACAGCCATTCTTCCTCTACCGCGTCCATGACGATCGCGTCCTCTAGAATTCATTTCTAACGTCGAGATCTGATTAAGAAGTTTTATGAATTAGTACTTTTGTTTCACTTGATTACCCGCGAAGAAATTTTATGAAATGGAATTTAGGAGTGGTTCTTTCGTATTCATACATGCACACAGTCTTTTCATTCATTCATACATCCATCAAACAATTATGAACCTTCGTTCATTCAGAGAAATGTTGTAGTTTTCATTGTTGTTGTTTTTCCACTACCTAGGGGTATTTGCGTAATTTGTCCTACAGGGGTATTTTCGTAATTTGTCAAATAGGGTTCCTTGATAATTTTGTCAAAAAGTATTTCAGAAATTTTATAGTCCCGGGGTTCTTTGGTAAATTTGGAAATTCCAGGGGTATTTCAGAAATTTTTAATTTCGGGGGTTATTTAGTAATAAACCATGGTAAATTTGTAAAGTTTAATAATTCAGGGATATTTCAAAATTTGCAAAACTTTGAGGGTTCTTTCTGAGAAATTTATTTTCCAAAACGATGAAGTTGCAAAAATTTTGGAAATCAGGGTCATTTTGGAAATTTTGGTAAGTTAGGGGAAATTTTACAATTTTCCAAATATCAAGGTATTTTTGATAATTTGCAAATAAGGGTTTTTGGACTTGTTATAAAATAATGATAATGTTGATTAAAACTGTGGGTATTTTAGACATTTTTATAAACCAAGGGCATTTTTGTAATTTTACCACTAGGGGTATTTTTGTAATTTTATAAATCAAAATTTTTTTGGAAAATTGTGTGAAAAATAGTTTTCACAAATTAAAGAAAAATGATTTTAAGAGTTTTAACATTAGGGTTCTAAAAAAAAACATGGCTAGTTCCCTTTCGGGTTTTAGTTATCGGGTTTAGCCTATGACCAAGTCTTCTTGGTCAGGGTGAACCAAAGCTACGCACCAGGTAGGATTCGAGTGGAGAGGAGGTGAGTCCCATGGACTGCTTAAGTACCAAGCTCCCACTGAAACCATTCCTAGGCATGCGCACTGGGATTGCCACACCCACTAAGTCCTCTGGGTTAGGGTGAACCAAAGCTACGCACCAGGTAGGATTCCTGCGAAGAGGAGGTGAGTCACTAGGGCGCTTAAATACCGTGATCTTAGGATCCAATCCTAGACATGCGTACCATGGTTGCCACATCCTAACTCGATTGACTTAGCCATGGGTTTGTTTAGTGCATTAAGTCTTATGTATTTGTGTTTGAGTAGACTAATCCTAGGGTTCAAGTTCCTATCATGCTATTCTATGTTCCATTCCTTTTCTACCCTTCTATAATTCACATAATCACACAGATAGTTCGGGGTACTTACCTGGTGGACTGCGGGTCAGAGACTTAGGTGCCATGCCATCAAACCTGCCTATTTTCAGAAATACTTCCATAAAACTCTTTTGGGCTCGATTTGAAAACGTTTTGGGCCTTAGCCCACAGGCCGAGAGTTTAAAATTGGGCTCTGATAACAAATTGAAACACCCCAGACCCAGCCCACCAGCCTAGATCGGATCTGGTATGTTCCTCGATGTAAACCAGTTCAAATTTCTTTTGTTCCTTTGAAAACTGTGGGTTTTGAAGATAGTTTGTAGTGGGTTGGGCTTGAGTTGAAAACAAGTTTATATCGTTATTTTAAAAAAAAAAACCTTTTTATTTAGGTGACAAAACGTTGGGCTTTGTATTAAATTACTTAATCTTTTAATAATTATAAAGATTGTAGGCTCAGTAATAAATAAAAAAAATAAAGTAAACACTACTACGGCCTTATTACATCAAATAATTTCCCAAAGTTAAAACTAAAATAAACTTTAAAATACTTAAATTAAAATAAAAGTCCAAGTCGTAAATTTCTTGCTGTGCATGGCCATCCCTAAGCTTTTACCGAACTCGGTCCATCACTGATCGTCACCTGAAACATGTTCCCACAACGGGGTGAGTCAACAGACTCAATGTGTAACCAACACTAAAATTAATAATTCAGGCATACCATACATGTCATGTTCACATAATAATTGAAGATAATGATGCAACCCAAACCCAAACCTAGATGCGATCCGCTACATATCCGGGTACCAACCTACACACCGTGGGGACTACTAAGTCAACCCTCCATCCGCTACACACCATCGACGAAGGCAATCGCTGCAGTCGACGTGCTTATCGCCCATATAAAAATGCGTGGCATAGCCACCAGATTTAATAATTGTGTCATGTGACACCACATTAGAAAATGTAACAAAGTTACCACATTCGGATAATGTGACCAAGTCACCACATTCGGATAGTGGGATCAAGTCACCACATACACTTCCCTTTCTCATATAACCCGAATGCCCCAATATTATTCATATCATATATATCATACTTATAGTTCACATTTATGTCACTATTCACATGTTAAATATAACATTTTTCGTAATCCTAATAGGAGTAGGAAACGTACCTGAGTACTTTGTACCATAACATGGTACTTTAGCCACATTCTTACACTTTCATATTAACACATATATCAATTTTAAGCCATAAATCAATTAAGATTAGTGTGGGGTACACACCTGATTCGCTTAACAATTTTAATGAAATCCCGAAATCTGATCTACTGCCTTGGATCTCAAAACCCTACATTCGGCCAACCTTATTATGTTAGCATAAAGCCTATTCAGCCAAAACTCCCAATCCAAGTGGGATTTATACATTAAAACCTACCTTGGTGCCGATTGATGCCTAAACAAATACCGGGACTTTAGATCTCTCCTTCCTTGTATTCGGCCAAGCACTAGATCTTACATAGGTTGGTTTCAGCTTTTGAATATTTAAAGAAGAAATCTAAATACTAATCTAGGCTTTAGCCGAATATACATAGGTGTTTACCTTCCGAATCATAAATCCCAGATTGGATCTTTGCTTCCTTAATACTGTCGAAAACCCTTGAATGTTGAAATCCCAGAGAACTCCTCTTTCTCTAGTCGACACCACCTAAATCCAGAAATCCCCTTCCATAGTTTCAACCAAAATACAATATGAGGGATTAGTCCCTAAATTTCGACAGGCTTAAAAAGAAAGGAGTGGAAACCGAGTCTAGATCTTACCCTTACTTGGAGAAATCGACAGCCCCTATATCTTGTCAACACTAAGATTTGGCCTTGAGACTTGGAGAAGAGTCAGCTATGGTCACTTAGGTATTCGGCTTCAACAAGACTTGAAAAGAAGGAAAGATCTAAGGCCTTGGGGGAGAATCGGCAATAGGGTGATTTGAGTTGAACAAGGTTGCGGCTAAGATGGAATAGGAAGAGGAGAATTTTGACTTTTAATGGTTGATGAAAACGTGAGAGGGAGAGGTGAAAGAATTAGGAGATTCGGCAGAGAGAGGAATGGTGAGGAAGTAAAAGAAATCAAGAAAAGATGGAAACTTTATTTGACAAATTCGACTATGACTTAATCTCTAGCCTTACCTTGTTATTCTTCAATTCTTATCCCTTATCACCTCTTTAAATTATTAAAATAAATCCATCACTTATCCATCTTATCTGTCGAATTTTAACAACAATAAAACAACTCCCTTATAGTGCCTTATTGCCGTCCAACTCTTTTATTCCTTGCACCAAAATAAAATTCTTTTGTTTGCTCCCTAAGTGACTCGAACCTAGGCCCAATACCCTTGCATGTGGCGCCATTTCTAGAGGCCCTAAGTGACATCTTCAGGCCACTTTTCCAAGCCTGTTTGTGTGTCAATTTTCACATACTTTTTCCCTTAAGGCCTCCTTGCCTTAATTTCATCTTTTAAACTTTAAAACTCGACATTTCTAAGTCATGTCTAAGTTTCCAAAAATTTTCATTTGGCTCTTTAAACTTGACATTTCCTTACATTTCCAAGTTTCCAGAAATGTTCACTTTCCTATTTTACTTAGGTTTCCAAAATGTTCACTTTCCTATTTTACTTAGGTTTCCAAAATGTTCACTTTCCTATTTTACTTAGGTTTCCAAAATGTTAACTTTCCTCTTTTTAACGTAACATTTCTATACATTCCTGTGTTTCCAAAAATACTCAAAATTTATTCATAACACAAAAGACATGTCACTTATGTCGTAAATACCAAATTAAACCTAAAATGCATAGGATCCGTGAAAGGTTTCTAGTTTACATCGATTTATCGTTGTGGTTGTCGATGTGAAAGTAGCTTTATATGCCAAAAAGAAGGCACTGCTCAAGGAGAATTGATATTGACCAAAATGGATGCCAAAGACTTGCCCAATCTAGTGAATTCAGGTTCAGTCAAGAAGTATTTTACCTGAAAAAGGAAAGGCCAAGGTGAAAACTCGTAAAGGGCACCTTGAGATCAAATTAAAAAAAAAAAGAAAGAAGAAGAAGAAGAAAGGCCAAGGAAAAAACCCGTAAAGGGCACTTTGAGACCAAAGGGGTTTTAAGCCGAAATCCCAAAAAGGGTGGGTCAAATTTTGATCAAAGTTAGGGCATGTGGTAGTCTTGCTATGCCTGAATTAACAATGAGGAAGTATGCTACGTCTTGGGGCATTGACAAAGTACTCCGGATCCACTAAACACGTATTGAGCTCAAAATGGTCCTCAAGAAGTTTGTACAGAGAAGCTCAGGTTGCGATATCTGGGGCACCTAGCTTCTATCTTACCCATTTTGGATTTGTTATCTTTTATTACTTTATTCTTTTCAAGATGCACCCCAATCAATTTTCTTTTATGGCCTTGGCTATCTTTGATTACTTTATTCTTTTTAAGATATGCCCCAATCAATTTTGGCTATCTTTGATTAACTTATTTGTTTCGAGCCTTGATTAATTTCTTTCTTGTCCATTGTTGTGATCTTTTTCAAGCATTTTATATTGAAATAATGATTAATGGACTAATAATACTTTCATCAAAGAAGTTTCGCATATTACTCTGGAAGCTTCTAGATAATACAAGAAACTGAAACAGGACAATTGTTTAAAAATTTCCATGTGTAAGGATTGGAAATACTTGAGAAAAAGTCTAGATTGAGACTATTTCTTTGAATTTTTTGTCCAAATGGTGATTGGAAAAAATAATGAGTTGAGCAGTATTAACCCTAAGAGAGGATCATTTACAAGCATTCCAATTGGGTCATAACGTTCGGGGAATGGTATGACAGATCAAGTTGACGGGAAAAGATTTAAAAACCCTAAATTGTGGTGGAATGGATTGAAGTTAAATAGATCTTGTGTTACAATAGGAATGGATTAAACCCTATGATCTTGGTGGGATGGTTTGAAGGCGGTATAAGCCTCGTGTCCTCAAGGTTCAAATAGAGTAGGCTCTAAAATTTCCATGGGGAAAACTATTTGAGCAAGAATATGATCCTTCAAAAGGAACGAAGATGAAACCTTGACGAATAAATGAATGATGACACCTAAAATAGGAATCATTCTCATAACTTTTTTGCATTCACATATCATAGCATGTCTAAATAAGAGCATTTGACTCATTTCGATCAGGGCATCCTAATTATTAGGCATAAGCATATACCCATTCTACAGGTCATGTCCTCTATAGGACAATGTAGTAGGGTAAATTGACGCTTTCAGACTTGTCTCCCGAAAGTTGTAGTGGAGCAGACTAAAGACAATAGATCTTACCTTCCTGAAGTTGTAGGAAGAAGATCAAAAACATCATCCTTGTCTCCCTAAAGTTGCAGCGGAGCAGACTAAAGACAATAGATCTTACCTTCCTGAAGTTGCAGGAAGAAGATCAAAAACATCAGCATTGTCTCCTTGAAGTTGTGGCGGAGCAGACTAAAGATGACATATCTAGCATTCCTGAAGTTGCAGTGAAGTAGATCGAAGACATCAGTCTTGTCTCCTTGAGTTTGCAGTGAAGCAGACTAAAAAAAAAGTAGATCTGGCATTCCTGAAGTTGCAGTGAAGTAGATCGAAGACATCAGTCTTGTCTCCCTGAGTTTGCAGTGGAGCAAACTGAAAGATAGTAGATCTAGCCTTCTTGAGTTGCAGTGAAGCAGATCGAAGATAGTAGCCTTGCCTCTCTGAGTTTGCAATAGAGCATGCTAAAAGAAAACAAATCTTGCCTTCCTGAGATTGCAGTGAAGCGAATCGAAGATACTAGTCTGGAATCCCTGAGTTTGCAATGGAGCAGACTGAAGATAGCAGATCTTATCTTCCTAAAGTTGTAGTGAAGCAGATCGAAGATACTAATCTGGCATCCCTGAGTTTGTAGTGGAGCAGATTAAAAAAAAAGTAGATCTTGTCTTTCTGAGATTGTAGTGAAGCAGATTGAAGATACTAATCTGGCATCCCTGAGTTTGTAGTGGAGTAGATTTAAAAAAGTAGATCTTGGCTTCCTGAGTTTGCAGTGAAGCGAATCGAAAACATCAGCCTGGCATCCCTGAGTTTGCAATGGAGCAGACTAAAAATAGCAGATCTTGTCTTCCTAAGTATTGCGGTTGAGCAAGATCAAAGATACTAGTCTCACTTTCCCGAAATTATAGTAGGATGGATTAAATC
Organism: Gossypium rotundifolium; assembly: GCA_025506655.1. Classification (NCBI taxonomy): domain Eukaryota; kingdom Viridiplantae; phylum Streptophyta; class Magnoliopsida; order Malvales; family Malvaceae; genus Gossypium; species Gossypium rotundifolium. Next base: position 147,268,022 of record CP106722.1, read on the forward strand.
TACAAGAGCAGGTCTTATCTCCTTGAAGTTGCAGTAGAATAAGATTAAAGCTACAGATTCAATCTCTTTAAAGTTGCAGTTGGGTTAGAGATTACTTGAAGAAGATGAAGATCAAGAAGTTAAGGCTCAGCAAGACCGGGAAAAATTGGTCCTTTTATAGTCTTTGCTCCATTCTCGTTACACGACAATGAGCAAAGAGGGGCAGCTGTAATAGGCCCAATTTGCCCGGGCCCGTACAAATAAAAAAATGTCCAGTCTTTTTTTACAGTCCATTTACTGCGCAAAATAGATTAACCTAAACCCAGTTACACCCTCAAGCCCAAAACGTTCAAACAAACATCCCAAACTAAAATAGGCCCGAGTGGCCCAAGTGACTAAGCAAGTCAGAGACCTAAGTTTTTTGGAACCCTAGGAGCCGCATGTGCCCCATATAGACCCTGTCGCGCCGCAGTAAATGCTCATCACGTCGTTGTTGCAACCGTGATTTTCGCCGTTCACCTGCAAAACAAGGAAAGAATGCAAACAGTATCAGCAAAATAGGATTTTGATATTTATGATTTTGATTCATTTTGGGCTATAAAGACCATATTGTAATCTGTAAACAGGCACGCATATATACACAAAAACAGAGAATAAAAAGAAAAGATTTCAAGTGGAAGAAAAAAGGTGACATTCGGTTTTCTTTTCTTTTTTTTTTGTTTCATTTTCTTCTTTTAATCAAAATAAACAAACAAAGGGAAGGGATACTTACCTCGTCGGCAGCTAGAAGGGCAGAGATCGAAAGGGTTCGGTCCTTCTTTCGAACTTCAAGGTCGTCTTTGGGCGTTTTAGAGGTAGATCCGGGCCCTACGTTGGACGGGGTTCAAAAAGGCTTATTTTTTGCCTTCGGCCATCGAGCAAGCGATCGTCGGCGATGGTTCTAAGGCATAGCATGGCCAAAATTCGGGCGGAAGGGATGGGGCCAGAGAGTGTTTTGGAGAGTTTTTGAAGTTTTTTTTTTTTGAAGAAAGGGATTCAAATGAGAAATCTGATTTTTTTTAAGCTTTTATAACGGTACCAAAACGGCACCGTTTTGGCTCTAAGCCTTCATGCCAAAACGACGTCGTTCTACGTCGGCCGACCCGTGACCCGACCCTCATCGAAGGGATCCGCATGTTTTGCATTGATGGTCTATTTTCCAAATCGGTGCTTCCGCTTTTTATTCACTTTGCAATTAAGTTTTCTTTTATTTTTAATTTTGCCCTTAAGTTTTATTCTGATCTCACTTGGGTCCCTTTCGAAATGCGGCGTTTTGGAGGGAGAGAATATTTTCCCTTTTAGTCCTTCCATGTTATTCGCGTGTTCGAATAGGTCCCTTTCTTTTTATTTTTTTAGATTTGCCCCAAATTTTTATTTTGAGTTTAATTTTGTCTTTTTTTTTATTTTCCTTTATTATTTTTGCTATTACTGTCATTACTCCATTATTGTTATTATTTTTAATATTATTATTATTTATTATTGTTATTACATTCCTTATTATTAATCCTACTATTATTATTTTTACTATTATTTTTTATTATCACCATTAGTTTTAATATTATTACTACTATTTTATTTTTAATATTATTTTTATTTTTACTATTACTTTTATTATTATTTTCATTTACTATTAATATTATTATTATCATTATTGTTACTAATTTAATAATATTATTATTTTAATATTACTACTACTATTATTTTTATTATCTTATTTATAATTAACTCTATTATTATATTTATTATTATTTTATTATCGACATTATTATTGTTATTTTCATTATTATTATTCTTATTATTACTAATATTATTTTTATTTTTTTTTGTTATTCGTTTATTAATATATTTTATTATTGTTGCATTTTCGTTACTATTATTATTATTCTATATTTTTATTATTGCATATAGCTTCCATTTTTTACTATTCTCTTTTATTTTATCTCATTTGTCTATCTTGCTTTTGCTTTATTGTATTTTATTTCTACCTTTATTATTGTTATTACATTTTATCATCATCATGTTGTTATACAAGCTAGCATTGTATATCGTTTTACATTTTATTTTAAATTCATTTTCCATTTTATGACGATCGCATTACATTTTATCAGATTTTCAAAATAAGCAAACACTCTGCATTCTAAGGTTTGAAAGAAACCGTATCCTAACTTACCGGGTTTCGATTTTTCTCTTCGAGTCTAAAAAATTTATTACTTTCTTTTTTTAAAAAAAAGTTAAATAAAAATTTATTCTTGGGAATTAGAGATATTGTGTCCTAACTTATTGGATATGACGTTTTGTTGTCCTGAGGTAAGGATTTTCTACAAATAAAGGCAAGCTTAGTTTTGAAGTCTTGAAATGTTGCATCCTAACTCATTGGGTGTGACATTTTATTTCTTTGAGATAAGTGGGTCTTGGCGTACTATTTGATTTATTCAAGTTTTCTTTCAAATAAAAAGGATCATATTTTAAAATTTTCAAATTCTCGATATTAGGACATTAAATAATCAATTAGGTACCAATTTTGGGCGTTACGAGGGTGCTAATCCTTCCTCATACATGAACGGACTCAAACTGCTTTTCTCAAATTTCAGAGCCATAATCATCGTTTTAATAAATCAAAACGCTTTAACGATGAATCTCAAGGTGACCCGACCACACTTAAAAATGATTGGTGGCGACTCCATTTTTGTTTTAAAAGTCAACCCCATTTTCCAAATAAAAAATGGTTTCGACACGTAGTAATAAATACTAAATTGACTAGAAAACAAGTTCCTTAAGTGCAGAAATAGACCAGAATTACTACTTCATTTGACGACAAGTCATGAAACACCCACACCCACGAGCCCAACAGGATCTGGTATGTTCCTAAAGTAAACCGGTTTCAAAAAGTTTCGATACTTAGAGAAATTTAAAAAATATTTAGAAAAATGTTGTTGTGGATTGGGCTTAGGTTGGAACCCGTTTATTTAATCTTGTAAATCCAATTTTAAAGAGGTGACAAAATAATTTTTAGGGTTTATAACAAAAATATATCACTTTAATTTTAGTTATAATTGGTTCAGTAACATAAAAAAAATAAAGCAAAGTAAAGAAAATCACTTGGGCCTTATGGCCTTATTACATCAAGTATAACCCCAAAATAAAATTAAAGGAACTAAGCAAATAAAGTCCAAATTTAAATGGAATCTTCAAATGAGACATGGCCACCACCAGCCATGGTCCAATCACTTTATTCATCACCGAAAATAATTCCCACAATGGGGTGAGTCAACAGACTCAATGTGCACACAGTACTAACATTCAACAAATCGGGCATCTGCGTTCATATCAAATTCACATTCATATAAAATAAGTTATGATGCAACCCAAACCCAATCCTAATGGTCCATTCGCTACACACCACCCGTACCAGCCATTCACACCATGGGGACTACTAAGTCAACCCTCCATCCGCTACACACCATCGAAGGCATTCGCCCATATATGTTGTGTCATTAGACACTATAGTCAAATTTATACGTTGTGTCATTAGACACTATATTCAAATATTGTAACCAAAGTTACCAAAATTTCGCAATGTGACCGTAGTCAACATATTTCGTTGGTGAGACCGAAGTCAACACCTTCGTTGGTGAGACCGAAGTCAACACCTATTCTCCCCCTTTCACATAAAGCCCGAATGCCCCAAAAATTTATATATTATGCATAACTTAATTTCATGTTCATATACATGTATTCGCATGTTATAAAATAACATATTTCACAATCCTATCAGAAGTAGGAAAGCGTGCACAGGTACTATTTGCCACATTTGTGGTACATAGCCACATTCACATTCTTATTCATATTCATATATTAAAATAATAGCCATAAAATATCGAAGGTTAGTAAGGGTACACACGATACCTTAGACATATTCTTACACTTTTATATTAACATATATAATGAATTAAAGCCGTAAATCTATCAAGATTTAGTGTAGGGTACACACCTGATTTGCTTAATAAGTTCCTTGAGATCTTGAAAATCCCGATCTAACTTTAGATCTGTTTACCCCTATATTCGGCCATCATTTAATACACATTAATAAACCTATTTGGCTTAAAACAAAACCAAATCCTAGTAGGATTTATAAAAAGGCTTACCTTTGATGCCGATTTAATGTCTATTCAAATCCTGAAAACTTGGTTTTTTCCTTTACCTGATATTCGGCCAATCTAAATCTCAATATGGGTTAGTTTTCGGCTTTTCAATAATTAAAGAACTTGATCAAGCCTTGGCCGAATACTCTTAGATGCTTACCTTATGGTCTTTAAATCCCGAAAACTTCACCTTCTTCTTCCTTGGAATCGGCCAAATCCTAAATCTCAATACGGGTTAGTTTTTGATTAATTTGATCTAATTGACTAAGATTTGGCCTTGGCCGAATGTATAGACTCACTTACCTTGAGGTTCTCAAATCCCGAAGTTGATCTTTATTTTGAATATCTGTCGAAATCCCTATAACTTCATGTCAGGTTTATTTTAATATTGAGACATAATCAAAACCTTGACCGAATATTTATATTCCTTACCTTAGATCCTTGATCCTTATATTCGGTAATTGTAGAAACCTTGATGCCTTTAATCGATTACTTCCTTGCCTAGAGTCACAGAGATTCGCTATGGAGATTTAACGAGGATCAAAAGAAAAGGGTTTTGGCTTAACAATGACAAAGGAGAGGAGAAGAAAATAGAAGAAGAAGAGATGGATTTTGCTTAAAGAGAAATTCGAGAAAGAGGGGAGAGAGCAAGGGATTTTCGACTACTTGGAAAGATGAGAGAAAAGACCTTGGGTTCTCCTTTATAGCCAAATTGCTAGGCCAAGAGTCCTTGACTTGGCCACCACTCTCCTCAAGATAATATTATCTCCTTTATCTAAAAATAAAAGCATTTAATCCATCAATTATCTCCTCGGATAATCCAAATTTAAAATCCCTTATTTATCACTTATTAATCAAGTTTTAACGAAATAAAACTCCTCCTCTTAGATTCCTTGTGCCGTCCAACTCCCCACTCATGGAAGCAAAATAAAACTTCTTTTATTTGCTTCCTAGATGACTCAAACTCAGGCCCAAAACCTCTTGCATTTGGGCCATTTCCTAATGCCTTAGGTGGCATCTTCAGCCACATTTCCAAGTCCGTTATTGGGTCAAATTTCATGTACTTTATATTTTAGGGTCATTTGGCCCTAAGTTCCCCTTGGGCTCCAAAATTTGACATTAAGGGTCATTTTAAGTTTCCAAAATTTTCACATGACTCAGATTTTCCAAGTTTCCAAAATGTTTAGTTTCCTATTTTGGCTTGGTTTCCAAAATGTTTAGTTTCCTATTTTGGTTTGGTTTCCAAAATGTTCAAGTTTCCAAAATGTTCGTGTTTCCATTTTTGATTCATTTCCAAAAATGTTCAAGTTTCCAAAAATGTTCATTTTCCTATTTCCAACATAACATTTCCATGCATTCTCGTGTTTCCAAAAATCATTCCAAATTTATTCCAAAACACATAAAAGATGTCTTTTTGTACAATTAGGCCAAAATGCATAGGCCCTTTTCAGGATGTTACAGTTCTACCCCCTTAAAAATAATTTCGTCCTCGAAATTACTTACTATCGTTCATCCGTACAATCTAACTCACCACACTACGCTATTGCTGTGCATTCTGATCCTAAAGAACTATCATACTTTCTAGGCACAATCTCTAAGTTTAAATCCCTTAGAACTCATTTCTAACGTCACGATTTAATCTGATTAAGAAGTTTTATGTATTAAAAAATTTTGTTTCACTTTATTACTCGCGAAGAAATTTTATGAAAAAGAGTTTAGGAGTGGTTCTTTCGTATTCATACATGCACACAGTCTTTTCATTCATTCACACATCCATCAAACAATTATGAACCTTAGTTCATTCGGAGAAAGGTTATAGTTTTCATTTGTTGTTGTTTTTCCACTACCCGGGGTATTTTTCGTAATTTGTCCTCTGTGGGTATTTTCGTAATTTGTCAAAATAAGGTTCCTTGTCACAAGGTATTTTTGGTCCTTTTAAGTTCCTCAGAGTATTTTGGAAAATTTTTGAAATCGAGGTATTTCAAAATTTTTAGACCTTGGGGTATTTTGGTATTTTTCCACAAACCGGTAAATTGTAAAATTTTAATAAATCGAGGGATATTTTAGAAGTTACAAAACTTTGAGGTTCTTTTTGAGAAATTTATTTTCCAAAGACGATGAAGTTGCAAAATTTTGGAAATCGGGGTCATTTTGGAAATTTTGGTAAGTTAGGGGTAATTTTGTAATTTTCCAAAAGTCACGGTATTTTTGATAGTTTGCAAATTAGGGTTTTTGGACTTTTATAACATAATGACATTTTGGTAAAGCTGTTGAGTAGTTGAACATTTTATAACCAGGGGCATTTTTCTAATTTTACCACTAGGGGTATGTTCGTAATTTTGTAAGTTGGAAATTTTTCGGAGAAAATTGTGTATAAGAAATAGTTTTTGTGAATTAAGGAAAAAATGATTTAAGAATTTTAATAGTAAGGTTTCAAAACATGGCTAGTTCCCTTTCGGGTTTTAGTCATTATGTTTAGCCTATGACCGAGCCCTCTTGGTCAGGGTGAACCAAAGCTACGCACCAGGCAGGATTCGAGTGGAGAGGAGGTGAGTCACGCGGACTGCTTAAATACCAAGCTCCCACCGAAACCATTCCTAGACATGCGCACAGAGGTTGCCACACCACTGGCTCAGTGACTTAGCCATAGGTTTGTTCAAAGGCATTAAGTCTTATGTGGTTTTGTGTTTGAGTAGTCTAATCCTAGGTTCAAGTTCCTATCATTCTATTCTATGTTCCATGCCTTTTCTACCCTTAAACAGTTCACGAATCATACATATAGTTAGGGTACTTACCGGTGGATCATGGGTCGAGACTTAGGTGCCATGCCGAAACCCCTTATTTTCAAAGAAAATCATTTGGCTCGCTTTGAAAACGTTTTGGGCCTTAGCCCACAGTAGAGAGAGTTTAAAAGCGGGCTCGATACCAAATTGAAACACCCCACACCCGGCCCACAAGCCCGAACAGGATCTAGTATGTTCCTAAAGTAAAAGGTTTCAAAAAGTTTCGATACTTAGAGAAATTTAAAAAAAAAATATTTAGAAAAATGTTGTTGTGGATTGGGCTTAGGTTGGAACCCGTTTATTTAATCTTTTAAATCCAATTTTAAAGAGGTGAAAAATAATTTTAGGGTTTATAACAAAAATATATCACTTTAATTTTAGTTATAATTGGTTCGTAACATAAAAAAAAATAAAGCAAAGTAAAGAAAATCCACTTTGGGCCTTATGGCCTTATTACATCAAATATAACCCCAAAATAAAATTAAAGGAACTAAATGAAATAAAGTCCAAATTTAAATGGAATCTTCAAATGAGACATGGCCACCTCGTGGTCTGGCGGCCAAATCCTTGCTCATCACCGAAAATAATTCCCACAATGGGGTGAGTCAACAGACTCAATGTGCACACAAGACTAACATTCAACAAATCGGGCATACACGTTCATATCAAATTCACATTCATATAAAATAAGTTATGATGCAACCCAAACCCAATCCTAATGGTCCATCCGCTACACACCACCCGTACCAGCCATTCACACCATAGAGACTACTAAGTCAACCCTCCATCCGCTACACACCATCGAAGGCATTCGCCCATATACGTTGTGTCATTACACACTATAGTCAAATTTATACGTTGTGTCATTAGACACTATATTCAAATATTGTAAAGAAGTTACCAAAATTTCATAATGTGACAGTAGTCAACATATTTCGTTGGTGAGACCAAGTCAACACCTTCGTTGGTGTGACCAAGTCAACACCTATTCTCCCCTTTCACATAAAGCCCGAATGCCCCAAAAATTTATATATTATGCATAACTTAATTTCATGTTCATATACATATATTCGCATGTTATAAAATAACATATTTCACAATCCTATCGAAGTAGGAAACGTGCACAGGTACTTTTGCCACATTTGTGGTACATAGCCACATTCACATTCTTATTCATATTCATATATTAAAATAATAGCCATAAAATATCGAAGGTTAGTAAGGGTACACGATACCTTAGACATATTCTTACACTTTTATATTAACATATATAATGAATTAAAAAGTAAATCTATCAAGATTTAGTGTAGGGTACACACCTGATTTGCTTAATAAGTTCCTTGAGATCTTGAAAATCCCGATCTAACTTTAGATCTGTTTACCCCTATATTCGGCCATCATTTAATACACATTAATAAACCTATTTGGCTTAAAACAAAACCAAATCCTAGTAGGATTTGTAAAAAGGCTTACCTTTGATGCCGATTTAATGTTTATTCAAATCCCGAAAACTTGGTTTTTTCCTTTACCTGATATTCGGCCAATCTAAATCTCAATATGGGTTAGTTTTCGACTTTTCAATAATTAAAGAACTTGATCAAGCCTTGGCCGAATACTCTTAGATGCTTACCTTATGGTCTTTAAATCCCGAAAACTTCACCTTCTTCTTCCTTGGAATCGGCCAAATCCTAAATCTCAATACGGGTTAGTTTTTGATTAATTTGATCTAATTGACTAAGATTTGGCCTTGGCGAATGTATAAACTCACTTACCTTGAGGTTCTCAAATCCCAAGTTGATCTTTATTTTGAATATCGTCGAAATCCCTATAACTTCATGTCGTTTATTTTAATATTGAGACATAATCAAAACCTTGACCGAATATTTATATTCCTTACCTTAGATCCTTGATCCTTATATTGGTAATTGTAGAAACCTTGATGCCTTTAATCGATTGCTTCCTTGCCTAGAGTCACGAGATTGGCTATGGAGATTTAACGGGGATCAAAAGAAAAGGGTTTTGGCTTAACAATGACAAAGGAGAGGAGAAGAAAATAGAAGAAGAAGAGATGGATTTTGCTTAAAGAGAAATTCGGCAAGAGGGGAGAGAGCAAGGGATTTTCGGCTACTTGGAAAGATGAGAGAAAAAGACCTTGGGTTCTCCTTTTATAGCCAATTTGCTAGGCCAAGAGTCCTTGACTTGGCCACCACTCTCCTTAAGATAATATTATCTCCTTTATCTAAAAATAAAAGCATTTAATCCATCAATTATCTCCTCGGATAATCCAAATTTAAAATCCTTATTTATCACTTATTAATCAAGTTTTAACCAAATAAAACTCCTCCTCTTAGATTCCCTTGTGCCGTCAACTCCCCACTCATGGAAGCAAAATAAAACTTCTTTTATTTGCTTCCTAGATGACTCAAACTCGAGGCCCAAAACCTCTTGCATTTGGGCCATTTCCTAATGCCTTAGGTGGCATCTTCAGCCACATTTCCAAGTCCGTTATTGGGTCAAACTTCATGTACTTTATATTTTAGGGTCATTTGGCCCTAAGTTCCCCTTGGGCTCCAAATTCGACATTCCGGTCATTTTAAGTTTCCAAAATTTTCGCTGGCTCAGATTTTCCAAGTTTCCAAAATGTTTAGTTTCCTATTTTGGCTTGGTTTCCAAAATGTTTAGTTTCCTATTTTGGTTTGGTTTCCAAAATGTTCAAGTTTCAAAATGTTCAGGTTTCCATTTTGATTCATTTCCAAAATGTTCAAGCAAAATGTTCATTTTCCTATTTCCAACATAACATTTCCATGCAGTTTCCAAAAATCATTCCAAATTTATTCCAAAAACATAAAAGATGTCTTTTTGTACAATTAGCCAAAATGCTAGGCCCTTTTCAAGATGTTACAAGTCAAATACAAATAACTTTCAAAAGTAAAATAAAAGAAAAAAAAATGAAAATAACTTTCAAGAAAAAAATGTTGAGCTAGCCTTATATAGGAAATTGGATAAATTTATATTTACAAGATAGTTTAAATAAACACATAACTCTAGTATGATATACAATTGACTCACAATTTCTAAAATTAGACAAAGTTAGTTTAATAAATTTCAAATCAAACTAATAAAAGAGTATTAAGTATAGGTTTCCATCAAAGAAGATATATAAATATACAATCATGTTCAAGTGAATACAAGTGGTAAAAACATCAAAACTTGGCACAATGTCATCCATGTAAAGTACCACCTAAGTCCCATAGGACTTTTCAGTTTGTAACGTTCTTCGACTTAGGTTGGTTCGAATTTTAAGAATAGGCTCAACAAAATGACTAAGCCCGAAAGTAGTTTCGCATATTGTATTGTCCCGATACTCCGCTGAGTATGCATATGCTCACACCTAGTCACCTTCCTTTTTTCTCCATTTACGAAGGCATAGTATAGTATTCATAAGTACAATCATTCGAGCTTGTATTTTATTTTATTTTTTTTTGAACAAATGTAAGCATACTTTTTTTTCAACCTCACTTTTCTTTATATTTTTTTTCATCGAGATTTTCTTGATTGGCATTTTGCCTTATTTTTATACAAGCTCAAAAATCTTACACTCACTATACCATACAAATCCTTAATTCCACTCATTTTTTATTTTTTTGAAACCACTGTAATGTATCTACCTAATCCCTCAATATCAATGGTCGGACGTCTAAATCTGTGCAAGGACCAAGTGTAACACCCCAAACCCGGCCCATGAGTCTTGACCGGATCTGGTATGTCACGGAGTAAAATAATTTGAATCTTTTTGAGAGTCTGGTGAAAACTTGTTAAAATGTGGCTAAGGTATTAAATCGGGGTTTGATAAAACTTAGTTGGGGTTATTTCCATAAACATGGTTGGGTTGATAAATCCTTTGAAAACGTTTGATCATGTAAAATTTTAAAATCATCAAAGTTATAGTTGACTTGGTGTATTTTTGTTACCCGGTGGTAACATCTTAGAAAAACTCATAAAAGTTACTTAGTTGGAAAATGTTGCTTTTAACCGGTTTGCATAACATTTGTAAATTCATTTGTAGTATAGCATAAGTAAAGAAAAATAACTATGTAAGCATCCAAATATAATTTACCGGCCTTATTACAACCCAAATAAAAAACTTAGAAAAGAAAATAAATAATATTTACTAAAACAGAGTAATTTCAAATCCAATGATAAGCATGGCCGCCTCGAGTCCTCTCTGGCTCCATCTCTGTGATCTACTCATCTGCAAAATAGTATGGGAAGGGGTGAGTCACCAAGACTCAGTGTGTAAATCCCCCATCCGAAAATGTAACTCATACACAAGATATTAATAAACATGCAATTATGCAACCCAACTAACCATCCATACTCCTTTTCTACCCCGTGTGGTCAAAACCACTGGTGGTCAAAACCACTGGTGACTAGAGTCACAAATCAAGTGATGGGGCCAACCCATCGTGTGGTCAAAACCACTGATGACCATAGGTCACAAAATATCATAATGTGGTCAAAACCACTGGTGGTACCAAACCACTGGGACTTAGTCACAATTATCATCGGTGTGGTCAAAACCACTGGTGACCGAAGTCACAATAAATCTGATGGGGCCAACCCA